>JAZGLO010002890.1:140000-543937 GCA_036873155.1 Biomphalaria sudanica
CCTCCCCTACACCAGTGAAACCAAACCAGACAATGTTCCTCCCCTATACAAGTGAAACCAAACCAGACAATGTTCCTCCCCTATACAAGTAAAACCAACCCAGACAATGTTCCTCCCCTACACAAGTGAAACCAAACCAGAGAATGTTCCTCCACTATACAAGTTAAACCAAACCAGACAATGTTCCTCCCCTACACCAGTGAAACCAAACTAGACTATGTTAGTCCCCTACACCAGTGAAACCAAACCAGACAATGTTCCTCCCCTATACAAGTAAAACCAAACTAGACAATGTTCCTCCCCTACACCAGTGAAACCAAACCAGACAATGTTCCTCCCCTATACAAGTGAAACCAAACCAATGTTCCTCCCCTATACAAGTAAAACCAAACTAGACAATGTTCCTCCCCTATACCAGTGAAACCAAACCAGACAATGTTCCTCCCCTACACCAGTGAAACCAAACTAGACTATGTTCCTCCCCTATACCAGTGAAACCAAACCAGACAATGTTCCTCCCCTATACAAGTAAAACCAAACCAATGTTCCTCCCCTATACCATTGAAACCAAACCAGACAATGTTACTCCCCTACACCAGTGAAACCAAACCAGACAATGTTCCTCCCCTATACCAGTGAAACCAAACCAGACAATGTCCCTCCCCTATACCAGTGAAACCAAACCAGACAATGTCCCTCCCCTATACCAGTGAAACCAAACCAGACAATGTCCCTCCCCTATACCAGTGAAACCACACCAGACAATGTCCCTCCCCTATACCAGTGAAACCACACCAGACAATGTCCCTCCCCTATACCAGTGAAACCAAACCAGACAATGTCCCTCCCCTACACCAGTGAAACCAAACCAGACAATGTCCCTCCCCTATACCCTTCTCCATGCTAAACTTAATCTCTTAATGGACCGTCTCCGCAACTCTCGCTACCTTGTATTTTTTTTGTCCACTTGACATGTAATGAAGACCAAGTTCCACAAAGTTCCCCCCAAGGCATCGGGGTGAGAAGCATCGGCCAACATCGCTTATTAGTTGGGTGGAATGGGTGAACACTGCTTGGGTTTTAGTTTCAAAGATGGCTTGAGAAAAAAAAAAAAAATAAACATTGCTTTTTTTTTCCTTGTGATTTTTTTTTATTTTGTAAATTTAAATTTTATTTATTTTTGTTAGTTTTTGGGCTTTAGCTACTAGATAAATATGTCTAGATTAATTGTTAGACTGCATACCAAACGACCAGTCAGCTATCCATTAATGTTTTTTTTTTAAACTGTAATCGCTTCATGACATTTTTTGTGTGTGTGTATTTCTAATAAGATGAATTGAACAAATAGTCCTACTATGTAAATGATCTATGTTTTATATCATTGTTGTCATATATTGGCGAACAACGTGTCTGGGGTGTATCACTGGAAACTATTTTTAAAAAAATGTAATTATTTTCCTACTCGACCCGTATACACACAGACAATAGTCGTACGTAAGTACGCACGTGTGCGTACACGCTCTCTCTCCCTCTCTCTCTCCCTCTCTCTCTCCCTCTCTCTCTCTCTCTCTCTCTCTCTCTCTCTCTCGCTTGTGTTGATTAGCTTAAGGCAGGGAAATCGGCCAGATCTAAATGTTGATGTAGAATAATAAAAAGGGTAAAGTTTCTATCACAATGGATGGAGGTTCGAACTCGAACCCGAGCTAAAGAAAGAAATTATTGTACAGCTGTCAGTGTTTGATCTGTTTCATGTGTCAGGGTGTCTGTATTCCTTACCAAGACACTTTGTACACCAGTCCAGTTAGAACTATAGATTTTGTGTTTATCAAATAAGATGTTGAAATTTTTGACCCTGTAAAAAAAATCCTGGGCTAATACGTTTTATTAATTTAAAACTATGTAAAAAAGAAAGATCTCCCACCAATGTGGCTGTGTTTCGGTGTCGTCTCTCGCTGCATCGTTGCTGGTTTACTAGAATAAGGGAGGAAGATGGTAGTTGGTGTGGTCAAACAAAACTGGTAGCTAACTAAAAAATTTACATGAAGGATTTCTTTAAAAGACCGAGCAGACAGAATACGTTCTGTAGAATATTGCGTAGTCACAGAAGGCTTTTAAAATTTTTATTTATTTGTTTATTTTAGAATTTTGGTGATTTCTTTATTTTACTTGGGGCAGTCAGAGTCATTTGTTGGGTTATCTTTCTTGTCTGATACTGTATGTGTAGTCCAATCCGCATTCAAGTTTTACTTGTTCATTCCCTCCTCCTAAAAATAAAACTGGTCGCTACTTGATCATTGTGGAGTGAATGGGTTTTAAGAATGTTGTTGAACTGATCCTAGAGAGTAAGAAGTTTACTAAGCAGACGAACGAAATATCTACCAATGGATTTGTTCAACTGAGTGCCGTTGATAGTTGACTATGCTATCTCTTTTAGCAGTTGGACACTAACAAACAAGCACACATAAGCTGGAACAGTATAATGAATTCTTTTTCTTTAGTATTTTTGTTTCTTTGCGCTTTTAAAAAAAACATAATCCACGACTTTTTTCTAACCATGCCAATGTCAAAGGTCATCTATAGGGATATCACACGCAATGAAATCTTTTGGTTTGTGAAAATCTAGATAACAAAAATACATACAGTTTGTACTATGAATTTGTCAAATTTTAGTACAAGAATCACATCTTAACCACAGACAAATATTTTATAGATATGGCGTATATAAAGTGAAACGTGTTCTAGATACTTTGCGTGTCTCAATCTCGACACATTGCTATTGTTTAAAACAAATGTTATCCTTGAATCTTTGTAGCGTTCAATTCTCACAGCCAACGTAACAAACAAACTCTGGTCACTTTCTTTTAAGATCAAACAGAAGTGATGCTGAAACATCGGCGCGAAAAAAAAAAGATTTCTAGCAAATACATTGCAGACCTATTTTAAAACTACTTCTTTTTGAATATACAGAATGCAAATAGCGATAAAAGTACTTCATAGCAACAAATATACGTTGTATGATGGTAACTTACACAATTTTTAACAACAAACTGAGACAGGACTGTATTGTTCTTGAATAGCCTCCATTTCTTGGATTCAACTTGAGTTATTCCTTTAAGATTTCAACCAAATTTTGTTACGTCACGGTCCCTGACCTGAACAAAAGTTCAATTAGTTTCTCACTAATTATTAAAAAAAAAAAACAACTTTTAAATGTATTTTATTTTCATTAAAATAAAAAAAGATAATATTTATAAGTGACTCTATTTAATTTGAATATATCTGTGAAAATGGAATGTTAAAACAACTTGAAACTGATGATATTCTTAATGTAGGATGTTGTCAATGTTTTAGATTAAGGTCAAACAAAGTTTGAAACAAATCGTGTTATATTTCAGGAAATCAAGATTTTAACAAACCAAAAGTCAAGCACATATTTAGCAAGAAACATACATGTGGAAGAGTTTTGCTTTATTTTTGTTTTGTTTTGTTTTTCTTTGCTTTTGTTTTGTTGTGTACGTTCCTTCAGAAATGAAGATGATTACATCCTAGCCCCAAACCTGCAGCGGGCAGGGTTCGAACCCGGGACCATCCAAAAGACAGTCCTGAGTGCATACCACACGACCAAGCTTTTGAAAATAAAGCAAGAACTTTGTGAATGGCGGTGCTAATTGTGTAGCAGAACCCACTTGGCATCAGATCATTAGCTCTTCTTCACAACTGAAATGTAGTTGAACCAGGCGTCTAGTAACTAGCTACAAATAAAACTACTTGGAAATGATAAACATTTGAAATATTTATTTATAGAAAATGTACAGGTTTGCGCATGCGCGTGTATGTGTTAGAGGGGGAGGAAATAGTAAAATAAAAAAAAAAAAAGGCAATCTGTCAAAAGTCCTATTTCGGCTTTCGAAAACTTGTACTTCCAAACTGAGTCTAATTGCGAGCGACTTGTGTGCTGTTTGTGATACTCCTATTGACTTATCTAACAATAGAAAACATTGCAGCTGCTTCTTCAGTCAACTAGCTCGAGTTGAGTAGAGGTCGACCTTTTTTCCCCCTCCCCCCCTTCTAATTAATGAATTGACGTTTTAAAAAGCCATAAGCTTCGTGATAATCCATCACAGCCCACCCGCCCCAATACACTCACAGCCCACCCGCCCCAATACACTCACAGCCCACCCGCCCCAATACACTCACAGCCCACCCGCCCCAATACACTCACTGGGTAATGTGTCATAAGAATAGATAGAAATGTATTTTGGAGCATTTCATTGCTAGTGCACAAGTCAATTCTCAATTCATTGCTCATCACTTTTATCGATACATTTGTTTAGTGCAATCAAGTAAAACTGGGTTGTTGTTGGGTTGGTGTTAGGTTGGTGTTGGGTTGTTGTTGGGTTATTGTTGGGTTGGTGTTGGGTTGGTGTTGGGTTGTTGGGTTGGTGTTGGGTTGGTGTTGGGTTGGTGTTGGGTTGTTTGAAATATATATATTTATTTTTTTTATTTGGACACTTCATTTTATTGGCATTGGGAAAGTCGGCATTTTGAAAGTAGTTACGTGGTTGTCCGAGTTGTCGTCATGGAGGCGTGGTCCAGTCATCTGTGGCCTATATGCAACAGTTCATCTACTTTGCTAGGGTTCAGTTCCCGCTGCATTCTACACTTTTTTTGAAACCAAATAATACTAGACTTACAAAGTGAAGAAAAGAAGTGTGTAATACAAAAAAAACTGTATACCAATAAAAAGTTTTTGATAAAAATTGTATAATTTTTGTTTAAAGTGTATAATAAAAGTAAACCACGTGACTAAAACTGTCGGTGACATTTAACGTGTTTAGCTTTTAAAACACCAACATATATATTTCGTTTTTATACTTACCTCCCCTTTCTTTTCTATTGAACATATTTAACGAAGAGATGTTGGTTTCAATGTTGCGATTTTAATGTCAAAAGTCGATGGGTACTTTCCTTCTCTCTCTCTCTCTCTCTCTCTCTCTCTCTCTCTCGATGATTGTGTGTTGCACAACTAATAACCTATTGAATGTCTTGTTATCTTTTCATCTTTAATTCGACACGGGTATTACTCTCGAGATACAATGTAGACATAGATCAGTCAGTGTTGGGAGGTAATCGTTTTTTTTTTAAACCTTTTAATTCGTAGCTTCATGTGTCGTGACATTTGGAAAGACTGAACAAAAACAAGTCATTTATTTGCATAGTTCATTATTGGCCGCGTAGCATTTAAAATATTGTTGTTATTTGTTTGTATTAAGATAAAAGTACTTTTAGTTTGAAAGACATTTAATCTTTATTAACAAGTGATTTGTTTTGTTCTACTAACACAGTATTTACCAAACTGTTTCCTTAACGTAACACGTTTCACATTCTAAACATTTAGCGAAACACTTTGCTTCGTTTTTAGAGAGATTAATTCTAACACTTTGCTTCGTTTTTAGAGAGATTATTTCTAACACTTTGCTTCGTTTTTAGAGAGATTAATTCTAACACTTTGCTTAGTTTTTAGAGAGATTAATTCTAACACTTTGCTTCGTTTTTAGAGAGATTATTTCTAACACTTTGCTTCGTTTTTAGAGAGTTTAATTCTAACACTTTGCTTCGTTTTTAGAGAGATTATTTCTAACACTTTGCTTCGTTTTTAGAGAGATTAATTCTAACACTTTGCTTCGTTTTTAGAGAGTTTAATTCTAACACTTTGCTTAGTTTTTAGAGAGATTATTTCTAACACTTTGCTTCGTTTTTAGAGAGATTAATTCTAACACTTTGCTTCGTTTTTAGAGAGTTTAATTCTAACACTTTGCTTCGTTTTTAGAGAGATTAATTCTAACACTTTGCTTCGTTTTTAGAGAGTTTAATTCTAACACTTTGCTTCGTTTTTAGAGAGTTTAATTCTAACACTTTGCTTAGTTTTTAGAGAGATTAATTCTAACACTTTGCTTAGTTTTTAGAGAGATTATTTCTAACACTTTGCTTAGTTTTTAGAGAGATTAATTCTAACACTTTGCTTTGTTTTTAGAGAGATTAATTCTAACACTTTGCTTCGTTTTTAGAGAGTTTAATTCTAACACTTTGCTTCGTTTTTAGAGAGATTAATTCTAACACTTTGCTTAGTTTTTAGAGAGATTATTTCTAACACTTTGCTTAGTTTTTAGAGAGATTAATTCTAACACTTTGCTTCGTTTTTAGAGAGATTAATTCTAACACTTTGCTTCGTTTTTAGAGAGATTAATTCTAACACTTTGCTTCGTTTTTAGAGAGATTAATTCTAACACTTTGCTTAGTTTTTAGAGAGATTATTTCTAACACTTTGCTTCGTTTTTAGAGAGATTAATTCTAACACTTTGCTTAGTTTTAGAGAGATTATTTCTAACACTTTGCTTCGTTTTTAGAGAGATTAATTCTAACACTTTGCTTCGTTTTTAGAGAGTTTAATTCTAACACTTTGCTTAGTTTTTAGAGAGATTAATTCTAACATATTGCTTAGTTTTTAGAGAGATTATTTCTAACACTTTGCTTCGTTTTTAGAGAGATTAATTCTAACACTTTGCTTAGTTTTTAGAGAGATTAATTCTAACACTTTGCTTCGTTTTTAGAGAGTTTAATTCTAACACTTTGCTTCGTTTTTAGAGAGATTAATTCTAACACTTTGCTTCGTTTTTAGAGAGATTAATTCTAACACTTTGCTTCGTTTTTAGAGAGTTTAATTCTAACACTTTGCTTAGTTTTTAGAGAGATTAATTCTAACACTTTGCTTCGTTTTTAGAGAGTTTAATTCTAACACTTTGCTTCGTTTTTAGAGAGATTAATTCTAACACTTTGCTTCGTTTTTAGAGAGATTAATTCTAGTAGTTCGTGGAACACATATTGAGTCCTGGAGGAACACTAGGGTTCCGCGGAACACAGTTTGAGAAACACTCTACTGACACAATTAAGCTTTTAATCTATTCCTGTTGCATTTAGGGTGATTTCAATTTGGATTGAAGTAGCTACCATTGTAGCGAAAGTTGTGCAGTTATTACAGTGCAAGACATTTAGTTGACGTTTTAACCACACTTGTTCCACATATGTACCACATTTATAAGACACTTATACAATACGTGTACCATACTAGAACCACACTTATACAATACTAGTATCACGCGTGTACAATACTGGACAATACGTGTACTTTATGTGTACTATACATATACCTAATTGTGTACCACACATGTACCAGTCATGTACCTCCATTGTAAGCCTACCACACATGTACCAGTCATGTACCTCCATTGTAAGCCTACCACACTAGTACCAGTCATATACCTCCATTGTACGCCTACCACACATGTGCCAGTCATATACCTCCATTGTACGCCTACCACACATGTACCAGTCATGTACCTCCACTGTAAGCCTACCACACATGTACCATACTTGTTTGTTTAGAAGACTGTCTTTACTATCTTTTTACCGTAATGGAGATAAAGAAACGTGACTATAATGTTGGCATTACATGTACTTAATTCTTGGTTGTTACTCAATTGCAGCGTTCAATGTTTCTGAAAACACTTCATGAACGATTATTATTTGCTTTGATTGGTTGAAGACTACATTCATTGCTCTCGTGGCTAAAGTTTTTTCATTGATAAAACAAATCTTTTTAAAACCAGATCTACGATTTTTTTTTATATGCCATCGTGATGACCTTTGTTCAAAATATGATTGATGAAGTGGGTTTGAGCGTAAAATGCTTCTTTCTGTTAGCGAATCTCAGTAAGATGTAGCCGAGTTTCTTCTATTTGTTTATAACGATATATTTAGATTTGCTATACAGCCCCGCCCAATATTTTTTGTAAAGTCAGTATCATAAGCTTTGAACTTGAACATTTGTTTTATGATGAGAAACATTTTGAAGTGAAAGCGTACCGCAGACTTCCTGCTAGTAAATGTTACATTTTTAGCAAAGTGTTTCACACCAAAAATGCGGTTGATTCAAGAATCTCACTTTGAGAGGATTAATACTAGAATCTTTGTCAAAGTGTTTTATTGCTGTTGCTCTCTCTCACTCTCTCTCTCTCTCTCTCTCTCTCCCCTCCATTACATACACGAGAGAGAGAGAGAGAGAGAGAGAGAGTCTGTGTGAGTTCATGATTATCTTAATCTGTGGTTTTCTCGACTTTATTTTGTCACGTGTATGAGCGCTGTCTATGTGAGGCCAGGCATGTGGAGGTAATCCACAGAGACTAGCCTGTAATCATTTTGAGGTGAAGAGCCCTTGCTTCGGCAGATAAAGCTCCTACTGTATGCTTGTTTGGTATCAGCAGACTTGATGTATCAGTGTCTTCTTCGACATCCAGTAGTGTTTGTCCTACTGGCCTAGTCGTTCTTCAAAGGCCTTATCTTATGCAAGTTAATATCGAATGGACACGTGTTTTGGCTTCAGTTTGTGTACAGACGTTTTGAACACTGCCCTGATGTACATACACAAACATGTGATATGGTGTTATGGATGTGGTTGTAGAGTGGCTGTTTGTTTTTTTTAACCGGAAGTCCTCAATTGTAGGGGTTGTTGAGATTTTAGATGGGTTTGACGACGTTGCATTGTGGCTACCCAGCCTTTGTGGCCACCTGGTTGTATCAATCCAGTAGATAAGTTGTAATCATTGTGCTGTCCGTTGGAAGCTGTTGGTCATAGTTTTAAGACCACCACTGATTGAAATCTATGTAATTCTCGATCTTTTCTATACAAATTACGATCTAATTTTTAATACACAATGACTATCAAGCGACAGTTTTTTTTTCATTGTTTTATCAATATTATCACGTGACTAAATGTTGTTTGTTTACGATTGGTGAATGAGGTCCATTAGAGCTGTATTATGGGATGAATGTGTTTGATCAACAATTTCTTTTTAAGTTTTATTCCTTCTAATATTCGATACTTGTTTTTTATGTTCGATACTTGTTTGTTATGTTCGATACTTGTTTGTTATGTTCGATACTAGTTAGTTAAGTTATATATATGAGACTGTGTGCTGTTTCAACAGATTGTGTTCGGCTTACTTAATAGGCCCAACGTGCTATAACCTACGTCCTGAGAATGGAGCTGCCATCGTTCATATAGTTAAATACTGTCGTTTGCATAACAGGTGGCGTTTATTTTGTTTTCCATTCTCTGCCCCGGCCTCCTTTCTTTCTCCTTCCTCTATTTTCTCTTTCCCCACCTTTCCCCCCCCCCCTTTCTCTATTTCGCTGCCCATCTGTTCCCCACCCCATAAGCCTGTGTATCTAATTTTCTCCTTATTGCTTTGTGTGTGTATGTCATTAGGCATGACGCTGACAGTTTATTTACATAGACACAGATACTTGAGCAGGACAATCATGTTTTTTGATAAATAAAGGATTTAAAAATAAATTTAAAAAAAAGGCGTCGCGATCAGGTCATTTATTGCCAATGTTGATTGATGTTAAGAGGTCCAATTGAAAGTGTACATGTAAGCATTGTTCTTTCCACTGGACACTTCTAGTCTGGCCCCACACTTGTTGGTTGGAGGGGGGGAGGTACCGGACCTGTGGACATGCTCAACCCAAAAACTCACGAACTGACACAAAACGAGCCCCAGGGGTAGTAACCAAAAGCACTGGTTTTTCTTTGTGTATTTTCCACCCCCACCGTACGCAGCCCACCCCCACCCCCAAACTGCTGCTGAGTGTCCTCATTGCGTCCTACCAGTAGCTAGTAGAGTTGTCCACTCTCAGTCACCTCCACATGATCGTCTGCTACGTGATACTTTGATTTGGGGAATATTTTAGAGGATTTTTAAAATTTACCGGTTTCCAATCAAATGTTCTCTTTTTCTCACTCCCTCTCTCTATCTTCCCCCCTGTGTCTTTCTTTTCTCCTTTCTTGTCTGTTTATTGGATTTGTTTGTCACGCACCCTTTGGAACACTGTGTTTGTCACGCACCCTTTGGAACAGTGTTTGTCACGCACCCTTTGGAACACTGTGTTTGTCACGCACCCTTTGGAACACTGTGTTTGTCACGCACCCTTTGGAACACTGTGTTTGTCACGCACCCTTTGGAACACTGTGTTTGTCACGCACCCTTTGGAACACTGTGTTTGTCACGCACCCTTTGGAACACTGTGTTTGTCACGCACCCTTTGGAACACTGTGTTTGTCACGCACCCTTTGGAACACTGTGTTTGTCACGCACCCTTTGGAACACTGTGTTTGTCACGCACCCTTTGGAACACTGTGTTTGTCACGCACCCTTTGGAACACTGTGTTTGTCACGCACCCTTTGGAACACTGTGTTTGTCACGCACCCTTTGGAACACTGTGTTTGTCACGCACCCGTTTGAACACTGTGTTTGTCACGCACCCGTTTGAACACTGTGTTTGTCACGCACCCGTTTGAACACTGTGTTCTATCTCTCCTTTCACTTTAACTCTTCCTTTAATACAATTTCCAAATGATCTTCAAATCGTGACATCTGAACATGCCTCGCTTTGACAACAAACTACAAACTGGCGTACATGGATGTGTGTGTGTGTGTGTTTACATTAACTTTCTACCGAAAAGATGAAGTACTAATACACAAGTATTTTACTTAAAGTCAAATACATGAAGTCACTTAGTCACTTTACATGAAGTTGGCTGCATAGAGCTGAACACACACACACGTTTTTAATTAGGCTATGTGTTGTCTGGAACCTGTGCTAGATTTCTTTATTTGCCAAGAATCGCTCAAGTCTGTAGTCGTATTGTAGAACAGATATAGTCAAACTTTCTAATAGTAGATCAGATATAGTCAAACTTAAATATACGTAATTTAACAGAACCTATGCATTTGTCGGATTACCTTTTTGTTCATTATAAATTATAATTATTTTTTTTTAAATATTCACATAATATTAGCTATTAGTAACAAATTAACTTCATTGAAAGCGAATGATAAATACAACATGGTGAAATGAGCTTTAGACAACTAATTAGCTAGTTGTATGCCATTGTGTATAAGATACAACTTTCGTAAGAATTCATAAGTATGCTACTGTTTAGTCCAGGCTTGACGGGAGATATCGGTAATGTCAATACATAGCCAGCAGTTGTGATCTGTTGTAGCTAGACTGGGAGCTTGCCTCACAAACAGCTGATTCAAGCCGAACGGGGTCGTGTGGTGATGGGCCAGAATAGCGCGTTGGTGAAACCTGGCTCAGCCTGCAGTTACTAGACTCTGCCACATTGGATACTTGGACTGGGGACCATTGCATTCACTCGGTACTTTTATTAAGTTTGGCATATTTCATTCATTTGATTATTTATTTGGCAGAATTGGTTTGCATTTTATACCTTCACTATTGTATATTCTAAAGAAAGGATTTCATTCGTAAGTGTGTGCAAATTAGATCTAGATCTATAGTTTAAACAACCATATGTGTAGTTCAGAGTTGTTTTTGTCTTCATTGTATTTATAGTGGATAGAACATTACTTAATAAGTTAAGGCCTTTAAATAATTTCTAATGGCCTACAGAGGGATCACCCAAAGTGTTTATATAGGAATGAATGAATTATTACCATCTTTTTTTTTGGCAGTATGGAGCAGCGACTCCCTTGTCTACGTTTCTAACGTCCCTTGCAGTATATGTAATCGTCCGTTCAGTTCTGTACATACACATACATATAATATGATATAGATTTATGATACCATGTGTAGAGTGGTGAGATGTTTATGAGTGCAGAATAGTTGATTAGTGACGTATTCTTGGGCCAGGCACGACAAACTTTGACTTGACTCTGTAGAGAGGTTTAATACGTTGAGAGTTGCTACTTATAGGCTATTAAGTAGTCATGTGTATCCCCTCTCGCTCTCCTCTCCCTTTCTCTCTGTCTCTCCCATCTGTCTTTCTTACTCTCCTCGTGAGGACTCCGGTATTACAAGTAATTGGCTGCACTCGAGTGCTTCTAACGAAGTATTTGAAAATACGTAAGCAACAACTGAAGTGAATTAACCAAATCTCGGTAAAGAAACAAAATCTGGTGTCATTTCGTAATAATGGACATGGGTAACATGTATCAAATGCAAGAGTAGATCTATATTCTATATACATTAATTAGCCTACTTGACTGTTTAATGCTTCAAGTCCCTAACAGTTTCAGCATGTATACTACGGTAAGAACTAGATCTAGCTGCTTTGCCTTCACTTTGTGTGTCACAATGTGTTCACTTTGTGTACACGTAGTTATGTACGCCTCTCATTACTTTAAATATAGACCTATACGTTATACCTCTATAGAACCAATTACACATGTTATACATATACATATGATATACGTATATAGTGCCTATTGCATATGTTATACCTCTATAGAACCTATTACATATGTTATACCTCTATAGAACCTATTGCATATGTTATACCTCTATAGAGCCTATTGCATATGTTATACCTGTATAGAGCCTATTGCATATGTTATACCTCTATAGAGCCTATTGCATATGTTATACCTCTATAGTGCCTATTGCATATGTTATACCTCTATAGAGCCTATTGCATATGTTATACATCTATAGTGCCTATTGCATATGTTATACCTCTATAGAGCCTATTGCATATGCTATACCTCTATAGAGCCTATTGCATATGTTATACCTCTATAGAGCCTTTTGCATATGTTATACCTCTATAGAGCCTATTGCATATGTTATACCTCTATAGAGCCTATTGCATATGTTATACCTCTATAGAGCCTATTGCATATGTTATACCTCTATAGAGCCTATTGCATATGTTATACCTCTATAGAGCCTATTGCATATGTTATACCTCTATAGAGCCTATTGCATATGTTATACCTCTATAGAGCCTATTGCATATATTATACCTCTATAGAGCCTATTTCATATGTTATACCACTATAGAGCCTATTGCATATGTTATACCTCTTATAGTGCCTATTGCATATGTTATACCTCTATAGTGCCTATTGCATATGTTATACCTCAATAGTGCCTATTGCATATGTTATACCTTTATAGTGCCTATTGCATATGTTATACCTCTATAGACCCTATTGCATATGTTATACCTCTATAGTGCCTATTGCATATGTTATACCTCTATAGAGCCTATTGCATATGTTATACCTCTATAGAGCATATTGCATATGTTATACCTCTATAGAGCCTATTGCATATGTTATACCTCTATAGTGCCTATTGCATATGTTATACCTCTATAGAGCCTATTGCATATGTTATACCTGTATAGAGTCTATTGCATATGTTATACCTCTATAGTGCCTATTGCATATGTTATACCTCTATAGAGCCTATTGCATATGTTATACCTCTATAGAGCCTATTGCATATGTTATACCTCTATAGTGCCTATTGCATATGTTATACCTCTATAGTGTCTATTGCATATGTTATACCTCTATAGAGCCTATTGCATATGTTATACCTCTATAGTGCCTATTACATATGTTATACCTCTATAGTGCCCATTACATATGTTATACATCTATAGTGCACATTACATATGTTATACCTCTATAGTGCCTATTGCATATTTTATACCTCTATAGTGCCTATTGCATATGTTATACCTTTATAGAGCCTATTGCATATGTTATACCTCTATAGTGCCTATTACATATGTTATACCTCTATAGTGCCTATTGCATATGTTATACCTCTATAGTGCCTATTACATATGTTATACCTCTATAGTGCCTATTGCATATGTTATACCTCTATAGTGCCTATTACATATGTTATACCTCTATAGTGCCTATTACATATGTTATACCTCTATAGTGCCTATTGCATATGTTATACCTCTATAGTGCCTATTACATATGTTATACCTCTATAGTGCCTATTACATATGTTATACCTCTATAGTGCCTATTACATATGTTATACCTCTATAGTGCCTATTGCATTTGTTATACCTCTATAGAGCCTATTGCATATGTTTCTTTGCACAGCTTAGACTGTGATGATTGAGCGGCCACGTCCTGTTGATACGGGATGGAACGAGGCGGGGGTCGATGGGTCATTAATTATTTATGTTCGCTGAAAAGTGGAGAGAGAAAAAAAAGATAGTTGGGGGGGGGGGGTCGAAGATGACTACATTAGAATGATGACCACTGTTCTGGTCAGTGCGGGAGAAAGGAAGTCCTTGTGTCTGGTGTAAATAATAGTTTGAGATGACCATAGATTGTAGTCACTGTGCTTCGAGAAAGACGAGCCCAATACTTTGGATGTTACTTCATTCTAGACTTAAGAGAGGGGGAGAGGGCTTCCTGCCCACGTTTCACGCATGCTTAGAAGTTCTTTTCCACTTGTTGAACATGGTAGCGAAGAGGGGAACAGTTGGTGGGGGAGGGGGGGCATGTCTGATATCGTGGACGCTATAAATAAGCAACGGGCGTAGGGCGTTCATTAGCTAATACAAACACTAAGTAATTAAACAGCAGCATATTGTGTACTTCTCTGAGCTGGACGTTATAGATTCTTTGTTCATGTCGCTAATCGACTCAGTTACTCTTGTGTTTCCATTTCGTTGTAAATCCTGTGGTGACCAACTTGCTGAATGTGGTTACGCAACATCCACTACAGCAACCACCTGAGTTAGAAAGGCAAGGGGAGCATATACAGGAGAAGCTTCTAGTCTCCCTCACTTGGGTTTGAGTGGATAGAGGGGACGGCTGGAGGTCTCAATAGTCCCCACTCTGCTTGTCAGGTCTGTCAACTTGTCCAAGACTGGTAATGAACCATTGGCCACTTCATTAGACTCTCAGACAATTGTTTCATACATTGACCCTTTTTGTTTTCCCCTTTACGGCATTGCTTTTGTCGCTGAAGCTTCCACACAGAATATGACAAATAACTTATTCCTTTTTTTTCTAGGTTTGAAATTATTATTATTAGCTGTACCGGTATTAGTAAGTCTTTTTTTTAAAGTGTAAATTGATTGGTGTTTTTCAAGTGAGCGTTATCATGTCATTAACAAGTCTTCCTTTCAACACTATTTCACCAATATTTATAAACGAGGCCAATTTGACCAGGTTAAAGGCCGGTCTGTCCATCATTATCTTGACATTTCCTTAGTACATCAAGTCTAGACCAAGTTTGATATAAGTTCCATTATCCAATGTTTAACAACAGTGTCAGTCTCATCTAGTCAGTATGATGTCTAGATTCTAACATCAAGCTCTTGCTGAACTATTGCCAATGTCTAGATTCTAACATCAAGCTCTTGCTGAACTATTGCCAATGTCTAGATTCTAACATCAAGCTCTTGCTGAACTATTGCCAATGTCTAGATTCTAACATCAAGCTCTTGCTGAACTATTGCCAATGTCTAGATTCTAACATCAAGCTCTTGCTGAACTATTGCCAATGTCTAGATTCTAACATCAAGCTCTTGCTGAACTATTGCCAATGTCTAGATTCTAACATCAAGCTCTTGCTGAACTATTAATTTACTTCTAAGAAACTTTCGCTTTTCTTTTTTTTTTTTTGTGAACAATTTCAGCAGGCTGGCAAAAAAAGCAAATTGTCATTAAGAAATATTGTTTGTTTGTAAACTTTAGTACCACCTCCCCCATCGCCCCCCAGCCCGGATGTTCAGGTGTACATACGTAAGTACTAGTTGTTGACATATACTTGCACGCGCTGAGTTTTGGTGAATGCTTTGATTCGACCCACAGTCAATGTGTACCAAGTTTTCTTTTTATGTCTTTCATCCTAACACAACGAGGTAGCGAATTTAGATTTCATGATCAACAGATCGACTACTATAAAAAATCTACTAGTCATCAATAGGCTCACTATTTTTTGGGGGGGGGGGGGGTAAAACAAAAGTAGGTCAAAATGGTCAAAGTTCAAAATGTTATGTCTGCGTTAGTGTCAGATCTAAAAGTATGTCTGCTGTAATGTCAGGTCTTAAAGTCTGTCTGTTGTAGTGTCAGATCTAAAAGTCTGTATGCTGTAGTGTCAGGTCTTTAAGTCTGTCTGTTGTAGTATGAGGTCTAAAAGTCTTGTCTGCTGTAGTGTCAGATCTAAAAGTATGTCTGCTGTAATGTCAGGTCTTAAAGTCTGTCTGCTGTAGTGTCAGGTCTTCTCCTCAGGTCACTTCATTGACTCGTACGGTTTGTTCATTCCTCTGGAGTGGTAACTGTTGAACTAGATCTAGATCTGGTAGTAACTAAATTTGGCTCGTATATCTTATTGAATCTCTTGTCGTTCTGATTACGTTTAGTTTTCGTTGTCACAAAAGTTAAATGTGGAAGTCAGTCATTTGGATTGGATGTAGATTCCTGATCGTAATGGAGTGAATAGATTGCATAGACCTTTTTTTTAAATTTATTTATTTAAAAAAATAATAATTTTGTTCTTGGTGCACCAAATCTGTTTAAAAAACAAACAAACTTGCATGCTAGATTTTTCTGTAACCCCAGGCCCGCTCAACAGAATGTTCTCGGCCCACCAAGCTTATCACTTGAGAGTTATGCTAATGGCCGGGGCTTTGATGTCACGTCTCAACCCTAACCTAGTTGTGTCGATTAACACTTGAGGTGCTGACACCCCCGGGTACGCTGTTCTGCCTCATCGTGGCTCCTGGGTGGAAACGGCTACTTGAGGGGGTAGCTAGGCTAAATGAATGGCGAGAGTCAACCTCTTGCACGGGCGGGGTTGTAAAAAAGTCCCCACAAACACGTCCCACATCCATGCGCTGTTCTTCAAAGGGACCGTTACATAAATGACGGAGGCTCCCGGTGCCCTCGGCCTTCGGCCATGTGCAGCCTAGCATGCGTCGGGGGCCAAAGGCGTTGGAAACAGCAATGTTTTACATAGGCATTGACTCGGGTCTCTCTCAAGCAGAACTGTGTTCTCACAGGTTTTTTTTTTTTTACTGTTTGGCGTCCAAACAGGGTTTTTTTTTTCAAACTTAGGGCTCGAAGAGCCTTTGGCTCAGCCCTTGCACATCAACAAGGTGCTGACACCTTGTTTCACAGAATGTCATTTGGGTTTTGACAGGTCGCTGGGGGAAGTGTGCTGCAATACACATTCAAGACATCTGGTCAGCACACTCGGGCTGGACACACATCCACTAATTGCACGCGACACGTCGCTACACGCATGCAAATCAATTAATGGTGTTGGGATGTGTGTCAATTCATGCATTGCAAGGACTCAGATGTGTACTCATATCTTGGCACACTATGAACACGTGACTACACTATGTTCCTGTGGGGGAGGGAGGGGGAGAGAAGCGCTGGTAATTTAAAGTCTTCCATTTCAGTCTTTCTACTTGTACAGATTTTGTTTAAAAAGCAATTTTTAGCCTCTCCAATACATTGTCCTGACAGCGAGTTAGCACGACTACTCAATAAATAGACACAATCAGGGTTTTAAGGTTTGAGGTAAAGGGGAAGTTTTTTATTAAGTACAGATTTTTGTTTGGGGGGGGGGGGGGCACTACCTTTTCACACACACAAGGAAAACAGACTTTAAAAAAAAACAAGCAAAATAAAAAAATAATCATTTTACCGCCATATCTCTCACTTATGTAAGATTATATCCTTTTTTTTTTTTAGTATCAGACAAAATTAATAAAGTAACATAATTAATTGGCTGATTTTTTAATTGCTTCATGTTTTGTTACGAACAATGACTTCTTGTGCAAAGTTTCAACTTGATCCAAGAATGGGAAGTGGGAGAAATCATGTAGTGAATTGTAGTGTACTACATTTGTACCAGACAGACAGATGGAGTGAATTGTAGTGTACTACATTTGTACCAGACAGACAGATGGAGTGAATTGTAGTGTACTACATTTGTACCAGACAGACAGATGGAGTGAATTGTAGTGTACTACATTTGTACCAGACAGACAGATGGAGTGAATTGTAGTGTACTACATTTGTACCAGACAGACAGATGGAGTGAATTGTAGTGTACTACATTTGTACCAGACAGACAGATGGAGTGAATTCATTTGTACCAGACAGACAGATGGAGTGAATTCATATAAGCTTTGGAAAGAAAAAACAACTAATGATAATATTGATGGTTATTTCAGCGCGATTCCGGGGCTTCCAATAGTTTTGACTGGATATGCAACTAAGTCTTCAGATAACAGCACACACGTACACACACACATACACACGTGTGTGCTCCTAACAACATACATTCTAGTTCACAAGCAGTACTTTCACTAGCTGTATGTGTATATAGTGTATATGTTTGCTTAAATCATATTGGCTTGACTACCCAGACCCTCTATATCTTGATTCCTATTATGTTTTTATAAACATTTGTTAAAAACTCAACGATGAAATTCAAAACTGTTAACTGGGCCGAGTTGGCTTTCAAATCAATTACACGCTCTTTCTGAATGTTAATATTTATTTCTTTTCTTGGGTAAAATAAATTAAAAAACGTGGAAAGCCATAATAGCCAATTTGTCCATCATGTAGTCTTACTTGTTAGGTATTATTTTACATCTCTGCTCTGACCAGTATTTCATTTCAGATCTCTTCTTTAATTATTTTGAGGAAGAAAAAAAAAAAGAACTACGCAGAAATGAAGTTATACAAATCTATCAATATCAACTTGAAATGTGGCTTGTACAAATCAGAAGTAGACAAATCTTAGTGCCAAATCTGGTCTGTGCAGAATGGTGTTATATTAAAACTCTGGAATGTTTTCTTATTATTGTGACAGTTCGCGTAACAAATCCGTCCACTATTCCCGGTCAACAGCTGTTCTGAACAGGATATCAAGGGGGTAGCCGGTCCATTATGTGATGTTGTTTAGCCACGACCTTTTCTTCGTACTCCGTTCACTGGACCTTGAAGGATGACTTTTGAGAGTCACGTCTTACAAAAGGACCAGCTCAGTTCAAATGATCCTACGTAATAATTTGATTATTTAAAAAAAACCCAACAGATTCTATTTATAAAAGCAAACTTCTTAGACCCAGCCTGCAACTCGCAAACCTAATCTCGATCATTAAAACAACATCAGAGCGATAACGACCTACAGAAAGAAATGTCTGCATCATTTTTTCTTTGTTAAGAACGAAGTCTTATGTTTTGAATTAACGGTCTTTGAGGAGGGGGGTACAAGTGATACGTGGCGCTTCCCCCCACCAGCGGATTTTTTAATTTGGTAAAACCGCACACAGAAATGTTCAGAATGTTCTGTCGAGTCGACAGAATAAAGGAAGAGCCTTGAACGTCAGCTTCCAGTGTAGTTTTTATCCCTCCCAGACATTTTCGTGTCCATTTTACCACATTCTCACTAGAATATGTATTACCAGACTTATTAGGCTACTTTCTACTGCACTGTTGTCACCGCCCCCCCCCCCCCATTCTTTTTTTCACTACGCGCCGCCATTGTTAATATTGAGACGCATGTAGTACGCATAAAGATTGCATCAAACAGGCTTCCATTGGGGCTTTGTCTTTTGTCAAGGATTCTCAAACACGTACTATGGCAGAGTTTATCTCCAGCTATTGCTGTTGCTGTCAGTAAACATCTCCCGGATCCACTAATGGTGTCAACCTTTGGGTTTGTTCTCCAAATATCTCCCCCTCCTCCCCTGTCCCGGTTGAAGTGACCGTTGAGAGCTACCTGCGCCAGCAACCTTAGGCCATTCTTATCCGCCCCTGACGAGTGTGGTGAGTGTGAATGCGGGTCTTTGTTTATTTTCCTGGTTCTGCCTCACTTCCGCCTTCGACTAATCTGTTCGAACTACTTTTTGGCCACGACCTGCTGAGATCCTTTCCTTACCCTGCCCAAGATGGACATTCACTCTCTGGGAGACTGGACTCTTGACCGTATGACCGTAGCCCGTAGGAAATTCTTTTTGTGTGTTAGTGCCATCTATTGCAAATTGTTTTGGGTGGCTTGAATATCTAGGGGGGGGGGGGTCGTTGAAAATCAACTTCAGATCTCGTCTTGTTTTGTTGGTATATTTGCGTGTGTTCTGGGATTAGATCTATACCCTAATTACCTTTTCAAATGTAGTGGTAGACTGACACTACACATTGTCGACTGGGGCGATAAATAGTATACTAACTTTCTAGATGTTATAAGAAAAAAAAAGGGTAGGGTGGGTGTGAGTGTGCTCTGACTATAGATATTATAGGTACTAACTATCTAGAATCTAGAAAAAAAAAAAGGGGGGGGGGTCTCCCAGCTGACCACTTTTCAAAGCATGTTTAGAATTACTTGTCCACTTGTTCAACATTGTAGACGTAGATAAAATGTGAAGGCTGATAGCGTGGATGATATAAATAAACAAAGGGAGTTCATTACCTAATGCAAACACTCATGTTAAGTCATTAAACAACAGCATATTCTCATAATTCTTTGACACGAACTAAGTGGCACTGGTATATACAAAGTAGACTCGCATGGACAAAGACAAATCTCAAGTTACCCTATCTGTTACTCATGGCCTAGCTAAATCAGGATGCGAACGTGTCTTACAGCTATCCCACCTCCCCCTGCCTGCTCTTGGTAGAAAGATAAATCTGATCAATTGAGACGTCTCTCCACGCATTGATGGTCACGTGTTTGGTTGTCAATAAAATCAATGGCTACATTGCTAACTAGTGTATATTTACCTTCCCTGTACGGGATATACACTGATGGAGGAGCTACACTGCAGGTTGACCTTTCCAATGTACTGCTCGCACTCAGCCCAAACCCGTCATTCTCTTTCTGCAACATGCACCATAGCATTGTAAGGATGTATATAAAGTTTACATCCTAAACACACACATGGCCACATACAAACACATTTACACACTGACACTGCAAACACACACGTGGCTACAAACACATCCACAGACTGGCATTGCAAACACACACACACACACACACATGGTCACATACAAACACATCTACACACTGACACAACTGCAAACACACACGTGGTCACATGCAAATACATCTACAGACTGACATTGCAAACACACACATGGTCTTATCTTATCTTATATAATACAGACGTTACTTCAAAAAAGAAGATGATTACGTCCTGCGGTCACATACAAACACATCTACAGGCTGACATTGCAAACACAAACATGGTCACATACAAACACATCTACACACTGACATTGCAAACACACACACACATGTCCACATACAAACACATTTACACACTGACATTGCAAACACACACGCATTGTCACATACAAACACATCCACAGACTGACATTGCAAACACACACACATTGTCACATACAAACACGTCCACAGATTGACATTGCAAACACACACATGGGCACATACAAACACATCCACGAACTGGCATTGCAAACACACACATGGGCACATACAAACACATCCACAGACTGACATTGCAAACACACACATGGGCACATACAAACACATCCACAGACTGACATTGCAAACACACACACATTGTCACATACAAACACATCCACGAACTGACATTGCAAACACACACGCATGGGCACATACAAACACATCCACGAACTGGCATTGCAAACACACACATGGGCACATTCAAACACATCCACAGACTGACATTGCAAACACACACATGGGCACATACAAACACATCCACAGACTGACATTGCAAACACACACATGGGCACATACAAACACATCCACGAACTGACATTGCAAACACACACACATTGTCACATACAAACACATCCACGAACTGACATTGCAAACACACACACATTGTCACATACAAACACATCCACGAACTGACATTGCAAGCACACACACATTGTCACATACAAACACATCCACGAACTGACATTGGTTTTCCTTTGCCAGTAAGATGACTAGGACAAAAAAAAGGAATAAAACTTTTACCATCCCCCCTTCTTTTCTCTCTCTCTCTCTCTCTCTCTCTCACAGTGAAATAAACAGCAGTGTGTCACATGGCTCAACGTGAGTGGAAAGGTGGGGCGGGGGGTAGAGACTAGGTAAGGGTTAGGTAGAGAACAATATATGGACACAATCAAATAATATGCTTTTACTTATGTTTACATCTGTTGCATAAAGCACGCCCCCCCCCCAACGTTCAATTACAAAAATGTGCTATACAAGTTGTTGATTGTAGAAGCTGTTTCAAAATGTGCTATACAAGTTGTTGATTGTAGAAACTGTTTTAAAATGTGCTATACGAGTTGTTGATTGTAGAAGCTGTTTCAAAATGTGCTATACGAGTTGTTGATTGTAGAAGCTGTTTCAAAATGTGCTATATAAGTTGTTGATTGTAGAAGCTGTTTCAAAATGTGCTATACAAGTTGTTGATTGTAGAAACTGTTTCAAAATGTGCTATACAAGTTGTTGATTGTAGAATCTGTTTCAAAATGTGCTATACAAGTTGTTGATTGTAGAAGCTGTTTCAAAATGTGCTATACGAGTTGTTGATTGTAGAAGTTGTTTCAAAATGTGCTATACGAGTTGTTGATTGTAGAAGCTGTTTCAAAATGTGCTATACGAGTTGTTGATTGTAGAAGCTGTTTCAAAATGTGCTATACAAGTTGTTGATTGTAGAAGCTGTTTCAAAATGTGCTATACAAGTTGTTGATTGTAGAAGCTGTTTCAAAATGTGCTATATAAGTTGTTGATTGTAGAAGCTGTTTCAAAATGTGCTATACGAGTTGTTGATTGTAGAAGCTGTTTCAAAATGTGCTATACGAGTTGTTGATTGTAGAAGCTGTTTCAAAATGTGCTATACGAGTTGTTGATTGTAGAAGCTGTTTCAAAATGTGCTATACAAGTTGTTGATTGTAGAAGCTGTTTCAAAATGTGCTATACGAGTTGTTGATTGTAGAAGCTGTTTCAAAATGTGCTATACGAGTTGTTGATTGTAGAAGCTGTTTCAAAATGTGCTATACGAGTTGTTGATTGTAGAAGCTGTTTCAAAATGTGCTATACAAGTTGTTGATTGTAGAAGCTGTTTCAAAATGTGCTATACGAGTTGTTGATTGTAGAAGCTGTTTCAAAATGTGCTATACAAGTTGTTGATTGTAGAAGTTGTTTCAAAATGTGCTATACAAGTTGTTGATTGTAGAAGCTGTTTCAAAATGTGCTATACGAGTTGTTGATTGTAGAAGCTGTTTCAAAATGTGCTATACAAGTTGTTGATTGTAGAAGTTGTTTCAAAATGTGCTATACAAGTTGTTGATTGTAGAAGCTGTTTCAAAATGTGCTATACAAGTTGTTGATTGTAGAAGTTGTTTCAAAATGTGCTATACGAGTTGTTGATTGTAGAAGCTGTTTCAAAATGTGCTATACAAGTTGTTGATTGTAGAAGCTGTTTCAAAATGTGCTATACAAGTTGTTGATTGTAGAAGTTGTTTGCGTAGTTGGAAGAATTGTTGGAAATGTTTTCACTGCAAGAAGTTCTTCCTCTTCATTTGTCTTCCCCAGCATTCGAAGGAAAAAATACACCACTTCGATTATTTGGTTTTCTTTGATCAGGACAACAGGTCGAAATGGACAGCTGGTGTCCAACGGTACTTAACCAGGTAGCAATCCCAGTGGGTTTTCATTGAAACACTTTGTTGTTTGGACAAGGTTTAAACTTAGTCTGAGATAGCAGCACACCCGACTGGCCATCTGGCACACGATCATACTCTCCAGATTTCCTTTACGGAAGCAATCATTTAGTATTGTGTCGAGAAACGGCGAGGCGAAAATTGAGGTCAGTCCTCAGCTGAAGACACCGCCCTGTTGTGGGCGGTCGTTGACTCGTAGTACCAAACTGCTGGTATACAATAGCCTACAGTGGTTTAGTTGTCTACCAGCAGTTTGCTAGAGTTATACTTTTTTTTATGTGCAATGCTCTTCTTGTGAGACGAATCTCCTCATGGCTAATAAATCTATTATTATGTTTGTGTATTAAAAAGAAATGTGTACTATCAATTCCTTTTTCACTTAAAATAAACCACTATTAATTGTTATAGTGATTTTCCCTCTCTCTCTCTCTGCGAATGAACCTGTTAATCCTGAACTTTTCTTGCCTTCCAAACTGAAGACTTCTGTCAGCCTCCAGTGCAGACGTGAAAACAACACTATTAGCATGGCTCTGTTGATTCGGACTAAATTCGCCTGCAAGCCAGTTCCATCCCCAGAATAGCCGCTAACCTAAATATGTCTCTTCTGTTTTCATTTTTTTTTTAAATATTGTTTTTTAACACTAGAAGAAAAATAGATGAGAAAAATTATAAATAGCTTTCTTTTTTTGGTGTATCCGGTGTACAGAATGAAGGAAGTGTTGGTCAACTGTGTTTGTTAAATGATCATTTGTGTGGCACTTTTAAGCACTGCAGAATCAAAACTTTTGAAGCTCTTCCGTTTGTAGCACCATTGTTTGTAGTTTAGTTGGCAACAGTGAGGTTCAACTTAGCGTCCTTGACATTGTGTAGTTGATCGTGGACAAAAAATTATTTAAGAGAACTTTTGTTTTTTTAAACTTGTCATTTTGATGTAGTCGTGCTAGCAGCCCAACCCCCCTGAACGGAACTTTTAGTTTCTTTAATTCATTTTCAGAATAAAGGCCGAAAAATATTTAGTTGAGTTTTAGTTGTAGGAAAATTGGTTTCCCTGTTGATCAAACTGTGCTTTAACTCGGATGAATTGCTGGGTCGTTTTCGACTCTTGTATTGGAAAGACATCAGAGAATGTGATTAGGATCTAGAACGGGGGAAACATTTCCCTGTCCTCTAAATGTACACATCTTATAGAACACAGACGTTACTTCAAACAAAGAAGATGATTACTTCCTACGCGTCATGCAATTATTCATGCATTTAGTCATGCAATACATATGTGTGACTCTGGTTATTAACTCTTACAGTCCTATACTAGTTTTATTGTTAAGCATTGATTAACATTGATTTTAGTTCTCAAGTTTAGTGGTGGAGACTTCAATACTAAGATTACCTTTCTATAGTTTTGATGTATTAAGATTACCTTTCTACAGTTTTGATGTATTAAGATAACAGTTCTACAGTTTTGATGTACCCAATGGTTGAGTGAAACAAGATCTGCGTACTTCAACATGTGAAACCACCGGGGATTATGGACATTTTGCTAGCTGGACAGGTGCCTCTTCCCCTTTCTCTCCACCTACTAATTGTGATCATTGCTGGAAATCTGAAGTCTACTGACAGGTTGGACCAGATGTTACCATCTCTTGTGCTTTCACCCCCCCCCCCCCCACCGCGCCATTCTAGTTGGCCTGGTTCCCCTTTGGCTGGCTACAAAAGTTGTAATTAATATATTGGCTGCATTCACACACACACACACACACCCTGAAACTAAAACCAGGGGGGTTGAGAAGAGTTAGGTGCCCTTGTCCTGCTTGTAACCACGGTAATGGAATATTGTGTTTCCAATCGGCCTGAGGATTTCCGTGGCTGTCAATGGAGTCTTTTCAGCAGCCCCACTTGGTTACAGAAATTAGAAAATCAGTACAACTGGACTGAAAACTTAAGTTAGTGTTTATATGGATTTAAAAAAAAATTGTTTTTATGTATTATTGAAAAACCCTTGCTTGTAAATACGAAACCTGTAGTTTACACTCAATAGCTAAGTTTCTTACATTTTAACAGTTTGGAAAAACTCTCAGCATCTCTTTGAACCTGGCCGTATTGCAACTGTTAATGATTGGTGCCACAGATGTTTTCATTTTCCGCGTTGCTAATCCTACACACAATTACATCTCACTACAGAGACCAGGGAATAATTGAGGAGATAACACACACACATGTAGTTCCTATTTTTAAACAAAGCGAGAACAACAGAAAGTTCATAGAACTGCCCAAACAAGATCGCCATTGTTTCCCAGTGATGCTGTTTGAAGGCTATGTTGCCTCTTGCTTGTGTCTCTCCCCCCCCCCCCCCCACTCAAGTATTCACCAGGCAGCTGCACTGTCTAGGTTTCCCTAGTCAACTCAAAAGACTTGAGGCTAAACGTATTTTCTGAGACTATTTTGTGGAAGTTCACATACCTATTTCCTGCAGGCTGTTGTTACATCCTAATACAAAGTAGTTAGAGTTATCTTCTGCTTCTCTCCTTTCTCTTTCTATAATCATATTTCTTCTTTTTTTTTTTTTTTTTAATACCTGGTTTTTATTTTGATTGCCTATGGACATGATAACAGAGAAAGCTAATGCTTCAAAAAGAAAACATGTTTAATTCGATTAAAGGGAAGTATACAAATGTCTATAAGGGGTGAGGGAGAGGGGTGGGTATTAAAAAACCCATGAAGATAAAATGTGGTAAAAAAGAGATCGAAAAGGGGAGGTAATCAGTTCGCCTAGTTCGAATAAAAATAAGAAGACCAGCTGAAGACATTCTAAGCTTGGAGTCTCGTGTAGACATGAGGCCAATTAGTGGAAGTATATGCATGGTCTACCTTTTTTGTCTTAGCAAGTGATTCTAGGAAAGGACATCATAGCTAGACTTTCAGGTCATGGACCATTGGTTAGCTTTAAATGATGTTCAAATTGTGCGTCATCTCAGCGGCGTGACCTAGCGAGAACGATCATCAGACTATCTGCTACCTCTAGATAGTCTGCGTTTCTAACAGTTCCTGTCACCCCGTTCTGTCAGCGGCCCTGGCTTAGTGTGTGCGTGCTAGTGATAGAATCTTTTATTGTTATTTTGTACATCTCGTTTAATGGCCATTATTTTTCCCCACTGGCGTGTTTTTATTGAAAGATGATGATCCCAGATCGGATTTGAAGACCAGGTGATTAGAGCATGGGTGATAATATCTGGTCCTAGTGATAATAGCTGGTCCTAGTGATAATAGCTGGTCCTAGTGATAATATCTGGTCCTAGTGATATCTGGTCCTAGTGATAATAGCTGGTCCTAGTGATAATAGCTGGTCCTAGTGATAATAGCTGGTCCTAGTGATAATAGCTGGTCCTAGTGATAATAGCTGGTCCTAGTGATAATAGCTGGTCCTAGTGATAATAGCTGGTCCTAGTGATAATAGCTGGTCATGTTCTAGTTCACAGTCCCGTTGGTCACGTGTGACGTGTTCAGGTCATTCTTTTCGAGCACGCGAGAAATTGTCCCTACTGGAGTCTTGTCTAAAAACAAGTCTACCACATGTACCGACGCTCTCTCTCTCTCTCTCTCTCTCTCTCTCTCTCTCTCTCTCTCTCTCTCTCTCACACACACACACACTCACATTATTTCATGGCATAGTTCTAAATTGTGCAAATTTATTTTTTTAAAATTACTATCAAAAATACTTTAGCTCTCAAAACTAACTCTTTTTTTTCTTTGACCCCCCCCCCCTTTTTTTTTTAAATTTCTCTTGCTGTTATACAAGTTTTAGTTTTATAAAGTACTTTGTCGAAGTTTTTATTTTGTACTATTATTATGTTTTTGTAAGTTTAAATCTATAATTCCAACAGAGAAAATCTTGACTCTAGAAACTCTACTTGGCATTTGAAATTACAGAGCTTTTTATTTAGCAAAAGCTACCTCGCTGTAAAAGAACGAGAAATGTAATCGATTACTTTGAAACTCAATATTTGTCCTATTTAATTATTTACTGATTACAGATATCGACTACTTTAAAGTTGTAAACGCATTTTTGTTTAGTCCTCTGAGTTCAGAACCCAGGTAGGTCTGCTGTCAGTGACCTCTTTTAATGTATGTTATTAATGAAATGAGGATTTATAAATCAAAATATTTAAACGTCAATTAAAAAGAAATTCTAAGAATTTATCTTTGGTATATTTGTGTTCATGCCTAGATCTTTGTTGTATTTCTGTTCCTGCCTAGACCCTGAATTGTACAACTTTGACCGATATATTGACTAAAAGTAAAGTAAAAGTTCCCCTTTCTGACCTTGTGATCTATTGGGCAGATGATGTTAAGGTCATCTGTTTCTTTGGCCAACGGATTAACGAGCAAGGTGTCATGTGGCCAGCACAACGACCAACTGCTTTTACTTTCCCCAACTATAGTCAGGTATCGATTAGAGTCAGGTATTGGAGTCAGGTATCGATTAGAGTCAGGTATCGATTAGAGTTGAATGGACTTGAAAATCACGAAATTCAAAATCCCACTCTTCATCGAGATTCAAACTCAGGACCCCAGGTTCGGAAGCTAAGCCACAGCGCCGCCTGATATATTAACTGCACCTGTCTTTTTCGTTCATTAGACAATTTCTATAATTGTTTATTTCATTTCGGTCATTAGATTATTCTCTTTCTATTCCATAGTATTGTCTCCCCTGTCTCCCCTGTCTCCCCTGTCCACACTAGAGGGTTTGTTTTAGCTTAGTTCTGTTATCAATGGATACAAACACTCAAATAGTAGTCTATTTAAGTCCTTTACCTATAAAACAAAAGACCATTGAGTACAAGGACTTAGTTTATCGATCAATTGATTGCATATAAAACCTATTGGAACGTGTTATAAAATGTTAAGTACCAACTAGAAACCCGGTACGTCTGTTTTTGTAATAATTTTTCTATACACTTTTCCTGACTTATCGATTGTGTCGACATTGTCACAGAAACTATTTGATGTATTATATCCAGTCATTACGACAGCTGTCAGTTGTGTGCGTTCAACTATAGTAACTGCGTGAAGCTAATTTTCGAACATTGTTGGTACCTTGTAGAGTCGCAACTTAATTTTTGGACAAAGTTCTCAAAAGTTTCTGGCTAGTTACCAGTGTAAGACATTTGAAGGACTGATAATGCTATGGTTTTCAGTGTAAGACATTTGAAGCAGTGATAATGCTATAGTGTTCAGTGTAAGACATTTGAAGCACTGATAATGCTATAGTGTTTAGGGTATGTTAGGTTATTCCTGTGAACCACCAGGGAGCTTAGACCGCAACCACACCTCTTCACCGAGCCCGGTTCTGTGCAGCTTTCTTCATCTGCTCCCATGTCGTTCCAGTATTCTCAGCTTCAGTGATGACCGACCTCTTGCTTGGGCCTGCCCACTTTCCTCTATCCTAGTAGAGGATTCCAATCGAGGCTATACTGTTGAGTATAAGACATTGCATTGACTTGATAGTGATATTGTGACTCGATTCATTCGTTTCTACCAAAAGCAGACACCGATGGGGTTGGGTACATCGGGACATAGTGTTTACCTCAGAATAGCAGGACTCGAACTGTATAACGTATAACTTTGTTACAACGCATCTCTCTCTCTCTCTCTCTCTCTCTCTCTCTCTCTCTCTCTCTCTTATTTTAACACGGCTTAAATAATCAATACTGTTTCTTGTTTATTTTTAAACTTGTGCTTAAAACGCTATATATATTTGACGTATATATGACGTATTCTTTTTTTTTTTTTTTTTAGATTTTTTCTCTGACTAAAACCAACTTTATCTTGCAGAAGTACTACTAGTCAGCTCTAGTAATCTCTATGTTTTAAGACGCTGTAGGTGTGCGCGTGTGTGTTGCATGTTTGGTGTCGCTAGAAAACACCTCACGTGCAGCCCCAATCTTGAGTTGCACACACACCTACCAGGGATATATAATCATAGAGTATGGGCTTACAATGGGCAATGGAACAAGTTTAAACACAAGGCTTCGTGTTCGATTTCGGCGCAGCAGATTGTTGAAACCATGGGGAGGTTTTCTTTTTAGCATGGCGCCGTCATGAGCCTGGGAAAAGACTTTGAAATAGTCAGGAAAGTGCACCATAGGATTCTAGCGATGTGTGTGTGTGTGTAGGTGTTGTTTAGATGAAAGGATGTTATTGTGTAGAGTTTTCTTGTGCGTGTGTGTGTTGTTGTTGGGGTGAAATGAGGTAGAGTTTGTTTGTGCACTGACTTTTTAATTGCACTCTTTTTCTATCCAGGGGATGGGATTTTTTTTCCCCGAGTAAAAAGGAAGGGGGGGGGTAGCAAATTGTTAAAAATTACCTTTATACTGAACAATTAGCTTTAAACCGTAATGTTTATCAACATTTCTTAACATTCAGCGTGTTTCTCACCTCTTTTATTTCGCGAACTTAATTTGTTTGTTTTTTTAAGTTTATACATAGATATTAAAAAGTGTAAGCATCCCAGACGCCATTGAGATAAGTCACACAGATAGGCCAGACCTTGGGATGCACTGGAGTAAGTACCAGGTCCAGTCTTAATGTAGCCTGCGAATTGTTCCGCCTCAGTAGAGAGGGCCTAATTAAATTGCAAGTATTCACTTAAGCGGTCACGGTCAGTTAGCTGGGTAAGGAACACAGGCTGGAGAATGAACACAGGCTGGGGAATGAACACAGGCTGAGGAATGAACACAGGCTGGGGAATGAACACATGCTGGGGAATGAACACAGGCTGGAGAATGAACATAGGCTGGGGAATTTTCACAGGCTGGAGAATGAACATAGGCTGGGGAATGATCACAGGCTGGGGAATGAACATAGGCTGGGGAATCAGTCAATTTAAGGGGATTATTTCTAAGAGAGTAGAAAGTCTTAGAAGAATTGGTCATTTTAAACACGCCCGAAGTGAACCCCCGTTATAGTTAAACTGACAGGTCATGCCAATGAAGTATTAGAGCTTAGACGTCATAAATTGACGAGCCCTCGTGTCAATGCATACACACTTGTCACATTTTGAGATTGTTGGTTGTCAAGTACGAATAACAAAGTGTAGATCTATATCAGTATAAGAGCAAACTTGCTTTCTCTTGTTTAAATGGACTTTTTTTTTCCCTTGGAATGTTTCTTTCGTCTTATTAGATAAACAAAACAACTGCGTTTCCGTCTGAAGTTGTTTTTTTTTTTTAAATATTTCTGGACGTTTCACAAACCTTGAACTTTGTCAGACATTTGTAAAGAAAATAACATTTGTATCCATTAGTCAACATTTTGTTGATAGAAACACTGATACTTCGATATTACTAACTTTGCAGATGCACGCTCATATAAATGTATTCAAATCTTATCTTATCTTATATAATACAGACGTTACTTCAAAAAAGAAGATGATTACGTCCTACGCGTCATGCATTTAGTCATGCATATTAACCAATGACTTAAATTCTGCCAAGTCACTGGTTTTTCTGGCTAGCTCAGGCAACCCATTCCATGCTCTAATAGCACTAGGGAAGAAGGAGTATTTGTACAAATTTGTCCTAGCATATGGGACGAGGAATGTGCCTTTATTTTTGTGTCTTTCAGAGTATTTTATTAAATTTTGTTTTTGTATTTGAAGATTATGGTTCAGTGTTTTATGTATAATTGCTACTTTACTTTTGAGTCTTCTGTCCTGAAGGCTTTCTAAATTTAGTGATTTTACTAATGGTGTTACCCTAGTCAAATGTGAATATTCGTTTGTTATGAATCTCACTGCTCTATTTTGTGTTTGTTCCAGTTTCTTAATGTTTTCTTGAGTTGAGGGGTCCCACACGGTGGATGCATATTCTATTATTGGCCTAACCAAGGTTAAATAACATTTTAGTTTTATGTTCTTATTTGATTTATAGAAATTTCTTTTAATAAACCCTAATGCTTTGTTGGATTTTTTTATAGTTTCATCAATATGTGGATTCCATGATAGTTTTTCATTTATTATAACACCTAGGTATTTTGAGTTTTTAGTCTGTGTTACTGGTTTGCCATGAATAAGATAAGTGGAATTAATTTGTTTAATTTTTTTTGTTACTCTTAACAACTGACATTTTTCTGGGTGGAAAGACATGCTCCAATTTGATTCCCATTTCTGTAATTCATCTAATTCTCTTTGTAAAATATATGTGTCTTGTTTTGTTTTTATTGTTCTATATATTATGCAATCGTCTGCAAATAATCTGACTTTTGTTCCTGAACTAATGCAATTTGGTAAATCATTTATGTAAATTAAAAATAGTAGTGGACCCAAGACTGTTCCTTGAGGTACACCTGAGTTTACTGTTATTGGTGTTGATTTAGAGCCATTTATTATTACAGTTTGTTCTCTCCCTATCAGAAAATCTTTAATCCACTGATGCAGTGGACCGTTAATGCCGAAATATTTTAATTTTTTAAGCAAACTATGGTGGTGAACTTTGTCAAAAGCCTTGGAAAAATCTAGTAAGATAGCATCTATTTGTTCACTATTATCTAAACCTTTTGAGAAATCATCAATTAGTCCTATTAGTTGTGTTTCACATGATCTATATTTCCTAAAGCCATGTTGGTATGGGGTGAGGACATTATGTTTGTCTAAGTGGTTTATGATGTTGCTACATATTATGTGTTCTAGTATTTTACATGTGATGCTGGTACAAGGAATTAATGTGTAATAAAAAAAAGGTGGTGGAAGTCTTGTATAATATCAGCAGTAATTGTATTTTAATAAATTGAGAAACAACTTTGAAAAGAAGTAGCTAGACGCTTACTGTATACAATACTAACCAACTAATAATAGACCACGAACAAATGAAAATAATTTTTTAAATGCATTAATAACAAGGCCCTAGGTATAAAACCTACATCTATTTACTGGACAATCTTATCTTCTTATCTTATATAATACAGACGTTACTTCAAAAAAGAAGATGATTACGTCCTACGCGTCATGCATTTAGTCATGCATATTAACCAATGACTTAAATTCTGCCAAGTCACTGGTTTTTCTGGCTAGCTCAGGCAACCCATTCCATGCTCTAATAGCACTAGGGAAGAAGGAGTATTTGTACAAATTTGTCCTAGCATATGGGACGAGGAATGTGCCTTTATTTTTGTGTCTTTCAACCACTGTACATTTTTAATTACCCTCAACAATTAGATAAGCAATTAACCCTAGGATTTATATAGGACAACTTTCAGATATAAGATAAGAAATTAAGTTGTATAGATTGTTGATAAATATGTATGTATGAAATTGCAAACAGACAAACATAAACATTATATACACATTATGTAAACATTACATAAATATGAAAGAAGTTAAAGCTATAACTGCGTTTGTTTGAGTTAATATAGTTATTATATATCACGGACCATTCGTTCAGCTTGTTTAACCCACACTTATAGGCTTTGATGTCAGGAAACCTTCCTATATATGTCACTGTGTCAGGCTAAGCAAACAATGGGCATGCGCAAAGACTGGACGCGGCTTAAAATAAACTGGACTAATGGTGGCAGAAAAATAAATTCTCAATCTGAATGCCTGAGACTCTTTGACTTTCGTAAATTTCTGAATTCCAAATGTCTGTTTTACTCTACTGTAATCTTAAGCTTGAAGATAGAAACAGATGCACCTGAGTCACTAAAAGATAGAAACAGATTATCTCGAGTCACTGGAAGATAGAAACAGATAAGCTGGAGTCTTTGAAAGATAGAAACAGATGACCTCGAGTCACTGGAAGATAGAAACCAATATGAGCTACAGTCAACTAGTCACTTGAAGATACTTAGAAACAGATATGAGTTAGAATCACATCTTCAGTCCATACTATGACAACCTGACTCTCCCTCAAATTCTGCAGTGTTCATTTTGGAATGTTCCCTACTTTAAGTCCAGCTTCGTTTTAATAATCTAACGTCATACACTCACACAGTCATGATCAACTATTCAAGGGATACAAGCAATTAGAAACAATGGTGAGACAAATTGGAGTCGATAGACTGCATTCTTTGAAACTAGGGTTATTAGACGAGTCAGTTAATAAACTAAAAAATACATTAGGGAAAACAAAATTTCAAAACCAGACCTTTTATTCACGGAGTCCTAAAGTTTCTATTCTGCTTTTCTCTCCCACCCCCTCTTTCCTTTACCTTTGAGTTCGGTCACGTGAGCATCTGCTAGATGTGTTCCGTAGGCTACACGTTTCTGACATAGTCAGGATTGATTATCTCGCCTTGTGATATTGAAATCCACTTTTGTGTGTGTGTTGATTTAGATTAGGAGAGAATGATCCAGTCCTTAGTCATAAATGTCTCGCCAGCGAGTAAAATGTGCTTTTCAAAGTTTAGTAGGCCCTGATGGTTTAGGCGCAAAATTCTCGGAGTTGACGTTTTAAGACTGTAAAGAAGGCTATAGAAGTCGTCTGATCATTTTATTACCATGCATCATGATTTTAGCTTGAGCTTTGATAGTAACAGCGTTATTTATGTGAGATTTAGAATGAACTTTGATAGTAACAGAGTTATTTATGCTCAATAAATTTGTCTTTCATCCAGACGAACCAGCTAAATCAAAACTTGCCATGCACTTATTTATGCACATTTACAGTCAATGCGTTGATAAACAATTCAAACGAACTTTTGTTTTATTAAGTACATCTTTTCTTTTGTCAAAGTTGGCATGTAACGCTGACAATTTCGGTGCTTTAACCAAATTATGTTTCCGGTCATAAAAAGGTGCAACATTCCTTGGTTTGTTTACGTACTCTAGTTTATGTAGGTTTGTATTTAATCATGACAGCCTTCTGAAAGGGACTTGTGTACACTGACATTGATCATGTTGCATTCTATGCATTTTCTATGTTCAATCAAGTGTGCTCTTGTGTCTTAGACTAATTCTATTTGGGTCATGTTGTAGGCTACTATTTCATCTTGTCCTTCTGTGCCTTGTGTACTGACATTGGTCATATTAACTACATGCAAAGCTTTTATAAAGGCCTACTATCAACATCTTGCCCTCTACGCCCAGTAAGCAAGTTCCCTAATACTAGTAATACCTACAGGTTTGAGTTGCTGTACTTAAGATATAGATCAATGCGTTGTTGGTGACCGACACGTTCGTCTCATTCAGCGTGTTGAAAGTAGCCTACAAGCATGCACATAGGACATGAAATGTCATCCTGCGGCCGTAGTGGCTTTACCCCCTCGTGAGAGATTAACTTGTTGACTTAGGATGTGCTGCTTGGGGGTCGTATCGCTGCTGGGAGCCAGGGGAGTGGGGTTAGGGGTGTAGGGCTGTCGATGGAGGGGGACAAGGCGGGCATGATGAGGAAGGGTATGAATGCAAATATCTCTTTAAATGTCAATAGGAGGATAAAGTAAATTGATGATATAACAGAGGTCGCTAAAAAAATAAATAATAATAAAATAGGGCACTTTGAAGAGGTGGTATGTTTCCTGTATGCCACTTGGCTGTACAAATGGATTGTGTTCATGGCACGCGTATGTCAAATGATTGGTGTGTGTGTGTGTACGTGTGTGGCTGTACATTGTCTCGTGATCAAGGACACGGCTCAATAACTCAAGAACAAGTCGACATCAGACAGTAAACTTAGAGGTCCACTTCTTGACTTACGACATGCTCGACTATTGAGACAAGGAACACTTTTACATCAACACTGTGACTTACGGTTTACACTTCGACCTATGACTGAGATATTTAACCTATACCATTTGACCTTTGTGCTACTATGTATCACAAAACAAGGGCGCTGTACACATACTGCAAAAGAATTTTAAAAAATTAAAAGATGGTATCTCTCCCTCCCCCATTAAATTTGGCGTAGCAGTTTGATGTTCGATATTTGGAGGTTATTGTCTACACACTTGAGTGGACATTGTATGAATGTAACATTATCTCTAGTTAGCGTAAGGTGATGTGTTATATTGATTTACATTTCGTTCATAACAGTACAGCAATTGGTCGGTGTGTAGGTCGCTGTTCCCACTATAACATGAACTCGAGTGTGTTGTTGTACTGTGATACTCCTACTGTGTGGTTTGGGTCTGAAGTAAGAACATTATCTACAAAATATTCGTGTTCAGCACTGCATTCATCCTATCCTATATTGCCAGGGAAATTCCTTTCTGTGTGATTTGTGTCCGAGCAGAACAGAGAAACAATGATTTATTTTATAGACGCCCAGAATTAGAACAAAATCCAGTGTTTGTGGAATATCTAGGTCGCTGCTAAGCTTTGTTCTACATATTTGGCCCAACCATGGAAGCCGCCAATTCTGGATGCTATTATTTTGCTGACAACATCTTGGATCTGCCTACACCAGACAGCCTTTATGGAGAAGATTCTTCCTTTGCCGCGAGCTTCGACCCTTCGTCACTGGTCTGTTCGGACAATGAGCTCGCTATATTTCCGGGTCACATGACCCACGGGCCTTTCTCGTCGCACCTGTTGGCTACCACGGCTACTTCGTACGGTGTTTCTTCAATACGCGTCTCTGGCGCCAGGGACCGGCAGCTAATGATAAATGGCATGTCTACTAGACACTTTCACCCAAGCAATGTGAGGAACTGTGCCAGGGACCTTCATCTCAGCTCTTCTTTGCCCATGGAGAGGGTGCCGTGCGGTGGATACACGCCATCTGGTTTCTCACTCGTGTCTTACGTCCAGACGGCAGGGGTACTAACGCGTGGGCATTATACAGCCAAAGACCTACTTTGTTCTGCGGCCTTCATGAGAGCCGCCGAGTCCAACGTAGCCGGCTGTTATGACGGCGCGATGTACGATGATGACGTAGGGTTTGGACCTCATCTTATGGAGCATATATCCAGGCCACATTCTTGTGCACATTCAAACACTATGGGCCATTGCACTGGAAATCCTTTGATTTTACAAAGGGATGGACGCTTAGATTCTGCGGTCTCAGATGGTGACGTCATCATCATTGACCCACTAGATAAGGTAGACAGTTCTTTAAATTTGGGCGGTGGAAGATCACAGATTTTTCGTACGTCTACAAATCCTAGCATTTTAACCTCTAGATGCTCCCACCAGCCAGCCTTTACTTTGGCAAACGAAAGCTCACTATTGTGTAGAAATAATCTCAGGGAAACGATGTTACAGACGTCACACAAGGGAGACAGTCTCTGTTCAGATCGACAGCTGAAACATGTTTCGGAAGGAAGAAGGAAGCCTGCAGAAAACGTGGAGAGCTGTTTCAACTTTAACCCATTGTACCTGGAACAAAGAAGGAATTTGTTGAGTTCCTCGGAATTTTCAAAGGCGGCTCTCATCGAGGGCAGCAGGTCAGCATTAGCTTGTTGTACTGGGCCGGTCAGTGACTTACTAAGCCTGACCCCTACCAGTCCAGCAGGTCGAGACCGTGATGACAGTGTTGTGGAAATATTCCCAGACTTGAGTTTTATGGTGACGGGAGAGGGCTCGGTGATGGCAGCTTTAAAGACATCAAACCAAGAAGGTAAGAGCTTCACATTCAATTCCCTTTCATATATATAGACTAGCAGTACTCACCGGCTAGACCCGTTGATTTATTCCCTGGCTTCATATTGTTTATTATGGCCGGAACACCTTTTCTTTTTTTTTTTTTTAACTGTAATAAACGGGACACATTTTAACGATCTGCTTAACATTCCTTGCTCTTTTCTTTTTTAGCGAAAAAAAAAAAAAGACGTCAGATCTGTTTTATTAATGCTATTAGGATTGGTTTTGTTTTTTATTTAGACCGCGTCTAAAAGAAAGCGGAAATGACGTAAGGCATAAAAAAGGAGACTTGGAGAAAAAAAATGCTTTAAAAATACGTAATTGTCGTGATCTTTAACAAAATGCTTGATATGTAAACTGCGGCCTTTTGGGGAAATAAAATAGGCTACAAAGGTTTGATAGAAAGCTTGCGTTTTTTTCGCGAATAGAAGTCGTCAGGTGGCGAATTAGTCACAACTGGTTCTTGCCAACCGTCTAGGAGGTAAAAGAAACATGTGTACGAAATTTCAGGCGAATTCGTACGACAGTTTCAGAGATCTCTTGATCAACGAATGAGTCACTGACTGTTTTTTTTTTTAAAGTTTATAGTGTAGATTCTAACATGAAAAAAAAAAAGACTCAATGAAATGCACATACTTTTCTTTTTTATAAGCTTGTAAAATAGTTTTCGAAATGTAACCTAAGTTTTCACATACAGAAGGAGCCAGAGTTGGCGTATACAGCACATCCCATGGCGCATGCAGCAATCAACATCCCATGGCGCATACAGCCATCAACATCCCGTGGCGCATACAGCCATCATCTCTTGGCACAGCGTGCATGGCCCAGGTGACAACACGCTACTAAGACTTGTTATGTGAAAGGGCAAAATTATTTTCGCTTTCAATTGAATTGCTCCTATCCCCCCTTCCTCTGATAGAAGTGTAATTTCAACAGACTGGGTTGGCAATGCGTTAGGCCTTTATTGCTTCATTTTGTAGTTTCAAATAATGCGTACTTCAGACGACTCGGTCGTTGAGAGGAAAAAGGGCGGGGGTGGGGGGTGACTCGATGTTACAAATTACTCTGTGAATGCACGGGGCGCTAGTTTTGAATTGGTCTTGCAGGTCTCCCTCTGGCAAGCCCCCCTCTGTTTAGTTCGCCTCTCCTCCCCCTCCTCACTCATTGTCCTAAACAAAGACGTTGTGTGATGGGCAGATCCCCACCTCCCTTTCTCCCTCTCTCTCTTTCTCTCCCCCCTCCTCTCCCCTGTATCTCCTCCCGTCATCTCACTCCTCTCCCCCTCTAAGTGGGCACAATTTTACAAACATTCTAGACAGTGCTCAGCCACTGGTCATCTGACACGTCCTTGGTGAGTGGTGGATTTGCTTGTCGTCTGCTGTCATGTGCTGCTCAAAAACTGGACATTCGAACAGCCTAAACTTTTAGTTTTTTTTCTTTCTTGGTACACGCTGGGGAACATTGGCGTCACTCCTAAAGTGCAATGCCTATATAGGTTCTGGTATGCCTTGTTTGTATTTCATATCGGATGTCCCATTGTCTGTCTTGAGCCATAATTTTAGTTGTTTTTTTTTTTCTCCTCTAATCGTCTGCCAAGACATGCTGTTTCTTTGAGATGAACTTTAAAAGCGCTTTGTTAAACACGGGGGACTACCGCGTCCCCCCCCCCCTTCCTAACTGCAGCACTAGATCTCCATGCTAACGTTGTAGATGCGAGCTTTGAACTTCCTGGCCTATCCCCCCCCCCTCTCTCTCTCTCTCTCCCCTCGGTAACGCTGGCTTGAATTAATTGAATGATCACTAAGGTTGTGTGTTAATTGAAAGGCTAACGTACAATTAGTAAGTGGGCTCACTAAGTCATTGAAGACTTAACACATCTAGTACAAATAAAGTAGAATCCTTCTTAATGAGCACTCAAATTGACGAGGGTATACTGTAGCCAGCACTCTGACCTAAGCAACTTCTACTATTTTTCTCTCACCTGCGATTTCGTAGAGGTAGACCTTTACCAACCTTGGAGTCGCTGTAGCATTATCATGTAGGCTGCTGAGCTCTGTTGGGTACGCAATCCCTTGCATAGGAAATTTTTGAGACTTAAGCTCCACAAGACAGAGCATGTCCAGTTCTACTTCTCTGTTGCAAACAGTTCAAGGTGACTAGCACAAAGGCTACTTGCCTTTACTTTTTCTAACGAAAGTTTGAATGACTGGAAGATCGATGTTGACTATCAGTCTTTGACCAGTTCCTATTATGTAGTTTGGTTTTGCTTTTTTTTTTTTTTTTTTTTTAAGTAGACTTATAGCCAGGTAGAAGAACACAAATAGAAGTGTATCATGATCGAATTCATAAACTTTTGGACCATTTTCACTAGAGCTGGGAAATACACTGATTTTTAGCTACCACTGAAGAGAAAAAATGTGATTGTGCTGTCTGCCTGCCTGTTTGTCTGTGTCATAGGTTTAGATCTCAATAGCTTAAAGAGCAATTGAAGATTCCATTTTCCCGGTGCCTTTATCGTGTTCGCATTCACTTGTTTAAGTATGCATAGTGTAAGGGTCAATTCGTGTATCGCAAGTTTTTATCTCGGAAGCAAACTGTGCTGTTGAAAAATCAATGTTACCATCCTCTTCAGCGTGCCTGGAATAGGTGCAAAGGATATTTATGGCCCATTAAAAGCGTACATTTTTATTTTTATTCATATGTGCAAACGTAGAAACCATTTTTTAAAACAAGATTTTTAAAAGGCAGTTTGTGTTACTTATTTATTGCTTACATGTGGGATAGCGAACCAAAATGGACTAATTGCCTATTCCAAAGTTTGTTAGTGATAAAGATAGTCTAATATGAGTCACTTAGAACTCTTGTCTTGTGCGATTGAGGTGTGAGTTTGTGTGTAAAGTTCCGAATGAGAATGGAAAGCCTTACGTCACATTTTGGGGAAATTGTTTCTATGCTTTATATAAAATGACATTGTTTGTTGTTTTAACAACCTGACTTGTTCTCTAAACACGACTTGACTTGTTATTTACCTACACTAAACACAAGTAGTAGCCTACGTAAAGATATTTGAGGTTATTGATGATCTTAACTATTGAATCTACCTGTCAAACGCCTGGACGTTACAAATTCTCCCCTAACTCTGTTCTCAAGTGACCACTCTTTGTATTTAGAGAATGTGCAAGTCTAGTGACCACTCTTTGTATTTAGAGAATGTGCAAGTCTAGTGACCACTCTTTGTATTTAGAGAATGTGCAAGTCTAGTGACCACTCTTTGTATTTAGAGAATGTGCAAGTCTAGTGACCACTCTTTGTATTTACAGAATGTGCAAGTCTAGTGACCACTCTTTGTATTTAGAGAATGTGCAAGTCTAGTGACCAATCTTTGTATTTAGAGAATGTGCAAGTCTAGTGACCACTCTTTGTATTTAGAGAATGTGCAAGTCTAGTGACCACTCTTTGTATTTAGAGAATGTGCAAGTCTAGTGACCACTCTTTGTATTTAGAGAATGTGCAAGTCTAGTAGGAAATCGTTCTATTCACAGGAACTGTCTGAATGCAAAATATTGAAAAGATCAGCGTATTGTAATTCTAGTCTAGGACAACTTTCTCATTGTAATACATGTTCTCTCTCAATGTAATAATGTTCTCTCTCAATGTAATACATGTTCTTTCTTAATGTAATACATGTTCTTTCTCATTGTAATACATGTTCTTTCTTTTTGTAATACACGTTCTTTCTCTTTGTAATACATGTTCTTTCTCATACATGTTCTTTCTCAATGTAATACATGTTCTTTCTCATTGTAATACATGTTCTTTTTCATTGTAATACATGTTCTTTCTCTTTGTAATACATGTTCTTTCTCTTTGTAGTACATGTTCTTTCTCTTTGTAATACATGTTCTTTCTCTTTGTAATACATGTTCTTTCTCTTTGTAATACATGTTCTTTCTCTTTGTAATACATGTTCTTTCTCTTTGTAATACATGTTCTTTCTCTTTGTAATACATGTTCTTTCTCTTTGTAATACATGTTCTTTCTCTTTGTAATACATGTTCTTTCTCTTTGTAATACATGTTCTTTCTCTTTGTCTTCTCATTCTTTGATACCCCCCCCTGTCTCCACTTCTATTACATCAATAAGACTGAGTTAATAGGGCAGCCTGATGGTTTATATATGCAGATCTCACTGATCTATTAAGACACCTTGTGGTGGGGGAGGGTAGCGCTCCGGGTCATTGTAAAATAGCGTATTGATTTCTAATAAGATGGGGGGTCTGAAGTCGTTGTTATCTATTGACGTCTTCGCCCCTGGTTTTGCTTCGCCTGCTCATATCGACCCCACCACCCGGTCTGTCTCCCTGAACTCACGCACACACGCGCACACGCCGGGTCGTCTTTGACAGAAGTCATAAAGTGTAGCCGTACTGTGGGCACATGCGTGTGTGTGTGTGTGCTTTTAAAACATGAATAGGTTTTGGGAAACGTGGGGGATGGGTGCCCTACTTAGACTTGTTTTTAGTTAACTAGTCTAGTCAATTGAAACTAACTACTCACACACATACACACTCATGGGATTGTCTGAGCCAAGCGTAGCCAAACTGTGTGTGTTTGTTTGTATCTGGATGTCTTTGTGTTAATTAAACTTAGTATTAGTGGGATAGTGAAGTAGAAAACAAGGAATCACGGTATCTATCTATCTATCTATCTATCTATCTATCTATCTATCTATCTATCTATCTATCTATCTATCTATCTATCTATCTATATCTATCTATCTATCTATCTATCTATCTATCTATCTATCTATCTATCTATCTATCTATATCTGTCTATCTATCTATCTATCTATCTATCTATCTATCTATCTAATCTATCTAATCTATCTAATCTATGTGTCCCAATCTCTTTCCACATACTAACAGACTTATTCAAATGCGGGTATTCTATTCTGGGGTGTGTGTGGTTTATTTCAAGAAACCCAATCCTGGATCTACATGTTACACCAAACACGATCCTCATTTCATTTATAGTCACGCCGCACTTCTAGCCTGGAGCTCTTCTTACAAATCTACATCAAGACCAACCACATAGGGCCTTTTAATATGAGCCAAAAATAAATGCTATTATGTATTCTAAACAGCCCAGATTTATTCCACGTAGTCCAGATTTATTTTGTTGTCCCAGATTTTTTCCACATGGTTCAGATTTATTCTAGGTTTCTAAAGAGATTTTCGATTCAAGTGTTTTTAGATGTGCCTGCACTTTACACGAGAGTGCAATAAAAAAAGAAAGCTTAATGCGGAAAGTAGTGTAGACAGGCTACACACTACTAAGGACCACCGCTAGAAGGGAATGGGGGAATTGAACTGTAGTCCGGAAGACTCAACAGAAAAGAATAGATCTCCAGGTCTCAATACCTCCAGTTCTCTGCATCATTGATGACATAGATCTCCAGGTCTCAATACATTCGTGTCATAGATCTCTTAGTCTCGATACATTTGTGTCATAGATCTCTGGGTCTGAATAAATCATTTTTGTCATAGACTTGTGCTGGAGGTGTATGCAATATCTATCACAAGAAGACATCACTAGTGATGCAGACACAGAGACTCGAACAACAAGCACTAAATGGTGTAGATATTGATCATTGTCTGGACCAGATCATGACAACGGACCATGTCTCACAATACACGCTTGTTCTCTTCTTGTCATGTTTCTGCTGGTATACCGTTCAATTAATCAACAAGGAATAGACAGAACTCATAGTTCCTGTGTCTTATTTCACGTCTCATTGAAGAGTTCTTGCTTTGCAACAACCAATCCAGATAAGCTAGGAAAACCAATCACTTGATACAGTGTCTATACGTCTTTTCAACAAGAAGGACTGAATGAACACAAGGATATCTCTAAGAGTATATGATACTAAACTTATCCAGATAATAAGATAAGTGGAACTCTTTAAGACCGTCTTTTAAAATACATTTGTACATATGTGGGGCTTGTGGGGTAGCTAAAGGCATTGCTTTTGTATGATTTAGGCTTTGAATAAGACATGTGGTCAATTAGGAGCTTTAGTTTACGGCTTTTGTGTCCGATGTGTAATGCTTTATTTAAACTGTTTAGGTCGATGGCAGGACACAGTTAAGTTCATGGCAGGACACAGTTAAGTCCATGGCAGGACACAGTTAAGTCGATGGCAGGACACAGTTAAGTCCATGGCAGGACACAGTTAAGTCCATGGCAGGACACAGTTTAGTTGATAAAATGAAACTGTTTAGGTCGATGGCAGGACACTGTTTAGTTGATGGCAGGACACAGTTTAATTGATAAAATGAAACTGTTTAGGTCGATGGCAGGACACTGTTTAGTTAATGGCAGGATACAGTTTGTTGATAAAATGAAACTGTTTAGGTCGATGGCAGGACACAGTTTAGTTGATAAATGAAACTGTTTAGGTCGATGGCAGGACACAGTTAAGTCGATGGCAGGACACAGTTTAGTTGATAAAATGAAACTGTTAAGGTCGATGGCAGGACACTGTTTAGTTAATGGCAGGATACAGTTTGTTGATAAAATGAAACTGTTTAGGTCGATGGCAGGACACAGTTTAGTTGATAAATGAAACTGTTTAGGTCGATGGCAGGACACAGTTAAGTCGATGGCAGGACACAGTTTAGTTGATAAAATGAAACTGTTTAGGTCGATGGCAGGACACAGTTTAGTTGATAAAATGAAACTGCTTAGGTCGATGGCAGGACACAGTTAAGTCCATGGCAGGACACAGTTTAGTTGATAAAATGAAACTGTTTAGGTCGATGCAGGACACAGTTTAGTTGATAAAATAAAACTGTTTAGGTCGATAACAGGACACAGTTCAGTTGATAAAATGAAACTGTTTAGGTCGATGGCAGGACACAATTCAGTTGATACAATGAAACTGTTTAGATAATTGTTTGCATGAGTAAATGAGTATACGGACACTGTGTCTGTCATTATATTGGAAGTGTTTAGCTTGGTAAACACCAAAAGCAAGTATGTACATTATGTCCAACCATCGAAAAGCTTTCCGCCACACGGTTAATGTTTTTGTTGGGCTTCTGTCTACTCGGGGCTTCGGTTAACAATTTGCTCATGTTGATTGCAGCGAGTCTCGCATTCTTTTCGTATTCGTAGCCTTTACACACCATCCCACACATTGTAGTGGTAGCCTACACACAACATCATCCCACACTTAGTAGTGGTAGCCTACACACAACAGCATCCCACATTGTGTTGGTAGCCTTACAGAACAGCTTCCCACACATTGTGGTGGTAGCCTACACACTACATCTCCTTTATTTTGTAGAGAACTCAATCACGAACACACGCACAGTATTAATTCTCTACAAATCTTTTTCTATTTTTGTTTATCTTTCTTCAGCTCATCATTCACAAAAATTGTGCAAACCGGCACTACAGAATTCAATAGGGAACTTCCTGTCCCAGCAGTCCTGCATTTTTTTGTATTGTATCAATTTTACAGCAACCAAATGTTCTATTGATTTGTCTCCAAGACTTTTTTTTTAAACATTAACAAGAAAAATAAAAATAATACTTTTTTTTTAAAAGATTAAAGACAATTCCTACTTTGTGAATCTTAAGGAGCGATCATTTTGTTCTTAATAACTAATGAATGTTAGATTATAATGTTATGAAAATTATATTCTGTATCGGTTGTCGTTCTTATGTTTACATGTGCTTGTAACTCGTCCGTGAGAATGTGTTCACGAAATGTGTGTTGTGTAGTCATTCAGTGTATTAAAGCCATACTATACAGACATGGTTCTCGACTCTCTTATCTTTATGTTTATAACAATTTAATACACTGAATCCAAAACTGTGAAGTTGTTAGAATTTCGAAATGGATAGGATATTTCGCCCAGAGAAGTTTGACATCGAGCCCACAGCACCTCAAGCAGCAGAGCATTGGCAGCACCTGTATGAAACGTTTAAAAATTTTATATCGGTAGTATCAGTAGACAATCCTGATACAAAGAAACTACTGATAAACTATATCTCTCCTGCTGTATATCAAATGATACTTGATAAAGAGACATTTGATGAAGCTATCCAGACTCTAAATGGCATCTACATTCAACCAAAGAATGAGGTGTTTGCTAGGCACAGGTTAGCTACTTGCAAACAAGAGCAAGGTCAAACGATACACGCCTACATGCAGAAATTAAGAATTCTATCCAAAGATTGCAACTTCAAAGCGGTGACTGCTGAACAACACCGAGAAGAGGCTATTAGAGATTCGTTTATCAATGGACTAGTGTCCAACAGCATTCGAAAACGTCTACTTGAAAAGACTGTTTTAAGTTTAAAGGACGCCTTCGAGGAGGCTCGCTTACTAGAACATGCTTATCAGCACTCATTACAGTATGAATCATCACAGCCGGAAACTAATTGCGCGGCAACTACTCTCACCAATTCTTCGGCCTCACCCTTGCCAAATGTAACGATTCCTCAAAGTGCAAGCAATTCACACACACATGAAATAAATGCATTAGCTAGGAAGTGTTATTTTTGCGGCAGGGTTAAGCATCCCCGCTCTCAATGCCCTGCAAGGGAAGTGACATGCAATCAGTGCTTCAAAAAGGGGCACTTTCAAAGAGTTTGCAAATCTAGATCTTCAACAGTTTCGGCTATCGCTACTGTGCAGCCTTTGAATTTAAACAAATCTACAATACCCATTTGCATCAACAACGTGCCATTGAAAGCCCTAGTAAACACTGGGAGCTGTGAAAGCTATATTTCGACGCACATCGCTAAGAAGCACAAATGGCAGACATGTTCCTCAGGCAACAGAATCTTTATGGCTTCCACCCATCTAACTCGAATCACTCAAGGACATATCTACGCTAACATACGTCTCAAAAAATGAACGATACGAGGAAGTTAGACTTTCTCTACTAGACAATTTATGCTCTGACGTAATTCTTGGACTTGACTTTATAAGTTTGCACCAAAACTTGTTTATTCCTTTCGATGGTCAGAAACCATCATTATGCCTGAGTACTCTCCAGCCAGCGAAGGTAGAGGCTCCTAGCCTATTTAGTAATCTGTCACCAAACTGTACCCCAGTGGCTATAAGGTCTCGCAGATACTCAGTTCCAGATAGAAAGTTTATAGAGAAGGAAATTCAACAACTAATAAAGGATGAAATTATTGAACCATCTAAATCTCCCTGGCGTGCACAAGTCTAGTCACAACAAATGACAGACATAAGAAAAGAATGGTTGTGGACTACAGCCAAACCATAAACCGGTTAACTCTACTAGACGCCTACCCTATGCCCAGAATTGACGAACTGACAGAGAAGATTTCGCAATACTCTGTGTATAGCACTTTAGACCTGAAAAGTGCATACCATCAGATTCTTATAAAATAAGAGGAAAGGCCATTCACAGCCCTCGAAGCATGTGGGAAACTGTATCAATTCCGTCGGATTCCGTTTGGCGTTACGAATGGAGTCGCCTGTTTTCAGCGTACGATTGACAAAATCATCGAAGACGAACGACTCACTGACACTTTTGCTTATGTGGACAATGTGACCATCTGCGGTATGGACTCTGAATCACATGACCGAAACCTACAGCGATTTCTTGATAGTGCTCAAAAGTATGGAATCACTCTTAATGAAACAAAAAGTGAGATTAGCACTGCTAAAGTGAGACTGTTAGGATACGAGATTTCCAAAGGACAACTTAAGCCGGATCCTGAGAGATTTCGCGCTCTAAGGGAATTACCCGTACCAGTGAACATGCGTGAACAGAAACGAGTAGTGGGTCTTCTGGCTTACTACTCACTGTGGATACCTAACTTCTCAACAAAAAAAGCCTGTTAACAAGAAATCAACAATTTCCTGTCTCCGCAGAAGTCAAAAGAACATTTGAAAGTTTGAAAAATGAGCTTGAGAAAGCAGCCGTATATACTATTGATCCGAATCGCCCTTTAACCGTTGAGACGGATGCTTCTGATATAGCCATTGCGGCTACCCTCAACCAAGATGGCCGGCCCGTTGCTTTCTTCTCTCGCTCATTAACAAAAAGTGAAAGAAAACATTCTTCAGATGAAAAACATATGCTATTGTTGAGTTGTTGAGAAAATGGAAACATTTCTTAGTTGGTAAAGCGTTCACACTTGTTACGGATCAGCGATCTGTCTCTTTCATGTATAACAGGTCAAACAAAGGAAAAATTAAAAATGAAAAAATCCAAAGGTGGAAACTTGAACTCTCGTGTTTCCACTATGACGTCATCTATCGCCCTGGCAAGCAGAACACTGTAGCTGATACATTTACCAGAAACTATCTATATGCCATCACTCGCAATGACCTTAAATTGCTGCACACTAGTCTTTGCCACCCGGGCGTAAGGACTAAAAATCTTCCATTTTCCTGTGATGACGTCAGAACTGTAATAGAACAATGTCAAGCTTGTGCAGAACTAAAGTCCCGTTTTTTTCGACAGCCGACCGGAGAACTGATTAAAGCAACTCAACCTTTTGAGAGAATTAGTATGGATTTCAAGGGATCTCTCCCTATTGTTTCAAGAAATAGATATCCACTTACCATTATATATGAATTCTCTAGATTCCCATTTGCATTTTCATGTCCCGATATGTCTTCCTCTACGGTTGTTAAATGTCTCAATGAACTATTCGCAATATTTGGATTTCCAGCGTACGTCCACACTGACAGGGGAACTTCGTTTATGTCTACAGAGGTGCAGCATTTCTTCCACGAAAGAAGAATTGCAACCAGTAGAACGACCCCTTACAGTCCGAGAGGAAACGGACAAATAGAGAAACTTAACGGGACTTTATGGAAAGCCATCACCTTGGCTCTATATTCTAAGGAATTGGACATAGCTAAATGGGAAGTAGTACTAAATGATGCTCTGCAATCCAACCGGTCATTACTATGCACTGCAACTAACAGGACACCACATGAACGACTTCTTGGGTTCAACCGAAGAAGTGGTTCCGGGACATCCTTGCCAACATGGTTGACCAGTCCTGGTCCTGTCCTGCTGAAGAAGAACGTTAGATCATCTAAATACGATCCCATAACAGAGGAAGTTGATTTGGTAACATGCAACCCTCAGTACGCTGTAATCCGAACACCAACCGGTCGAGAGGAAACTGTCTCATTACGAATGTTAGCCCCTAGGGAGGAACAAATAGTTATAAAAAATGAAAATCAGAGTAGAACAGAGCTTGATATTGGCTGCCCCATCCAAAGCTCACCTCCGAGGAATCAACCTACTGATTCTATCATGCCTGAAGAAACCACCAGCACCACTGAAGACATAGCCAGACCGTCCGAAACTCAAGCAGATGAAACTACACATACATACAATCTTAGAGTAGGAGAACTAGGCCCAACTACAAAGTGTAAAAGCTCATCAGCTTACTAGAGCTCTTACTTTGACATTCCGTTTTGTCTCCAAAATGACATTTGTTTATTTTACTACTTTCATTTGGTTTTGTTGACTTGAGTTTAATGAGATATTTGATCTATCATGATATATTTTAATAAGCTATTTGATTTACAGTTACTTATATCAACATATTACATTATGTCATGCTATTCTACGTTGTTTGTTTACTTGAATCTTTATTATTATTCTGCACTTACTTAATTCTTTCATTGTTTATAATACTAGTTAGCATTATTTGAACCGGGGGCGAATGTTATGAAAATTATATTTTGTATCGGTTGTCGTTCTTATGTTTACATGTGCTTGTAACTCGTCCGTGAGAATGTGTTCACGAAATGTGTGTTGTGTAGTCATTCGGTGTATTAAAGCCATACTATACAGACATGGTTCTCGACTCTTTTATCTTTATGTTCATAACATATAATAATGGAACATTTTTACCGCACCATTTTCTTCCCTCACGGTTGTGCATATATCTTTAGATCTAGAAGACGGTACGCAAAATGTTCTTGAACATTAATAAATTAATCTGTTAATGAATAGGGCATATTATTATATATTATACTAGCCTGACATTACCCGCGGCCTGCGGGTCTAAGTTTGTGTTTACTAATGTAGTGGATTGGATTTAGATGTATGTTAAACTAAACTAATGATCCTTTCAAGTTTTTTCTCTTTCGCTACGAAAATAAACTTAGTTTTGCGAAAATGGGTTTACCCGAAGCCGATACATTCATATCTATTAAAAACGAAAAGAGCGATAGCTTTATTAAACGATTGGGATTATAAAGTGAACAATTAAACGAAATAATTTTTAGTACGCAATTCATGAATGAATATAGATCTAGGCCTATCTCAACTCGGCTTCGCAGCTTTCGTAAACGAATGTAGTCTCTTAAAAATGCTTTAGAAAACCAAATTTAAATGTTTATTTGATCAAAATATGAAATGAATGGACTATAATTAGTATGTTCATGTGTTAAAGTTTAAAACTATCTGTGCGAAGAGAAGTTTTATCATCTTAGAGTTGAATTAGAGTTTTAGATCTAGGGATGGGATTATAAAGTAAACAATTAAACGAATTATTTTTTAGTACGCGATTCATTACGGTATTGTCTAATGAAAGAATATTCGTCATCAAATCTGTAGTCACTGATATAAAGAACTTATTTATGTAAAAAATGCTTTTGAAACACAAAATTGAAGGTTAATTTCATTATATAATGAAATCAATGGATAAAACTATCTGCGCAAAGTGTATTTCTTAAAATTAGATCTAGGTCTAAATCCTTTCGATCTTTTCTCATGTCAACATTGTAGACATGACCTAGATCCATAAAATACTATAGCTGTAATAGAGTCGGACAACTTTTTTTTTTTTTAGGGTCTTAAGTTTGTTTTAGGGCTACTATACATACACTACGGTCTAAGTTGGTACCCAAGAAACATTCCTGCCAAGTTTTATCAAGAATGGTCAAGCGGTTTTGATGTATATGTCACATACATACACCTCACATTCTACTTTATAGTATAGATCTAGACTGGACATGGAGATTTTTTAACACTACAAAAAATGTGAAAATTTTGTAGAAAGTTGGATCAAGGCGTTGTTTTGTAAAGAAGCTAAAAGAAGTGATTTTTTTTTTCAACCCTGACCTATGTAACATATAATTTAATTTTTAGATCTAGATCTAGTAATTGAACATCAAAAATAAGAGTACTCTCGTCTCATAATTATTATTTTGCAATGTTTAGATATATAATCTAGAAAGATCTAGGTAATCAATCTATTTAAATGTACATAAGATGATTTAAATCAACATTAATTATTTCTATCTAGGATTTTTGAAACATTATCTCAATGGAAACAAACAGGAAATGGCTTTGTTTCATATATTTGCGTGAATATCCGAGAAATGATTTTGCATTATTTCTAAACTTGGAAAACTAAAGATCATTACTTTTCTAAGACAGAAAAGATTGATTGGGGCGACTCCTCTTAGAGCCTGAAAAAAGAGTTTACGTACATACACATCTATATAGTTATAGGTATTTATTTCCTGTTTCCAGTCTAGGTATAATTTATAAGTCTATGGTTTGCATATTTTTAGAACAATTGTATCTATTTCCCATTTTTGTCTAACCTTTGGTATCTATTCTTTACAGGGCAGTGATTTATTAGTTCTCTCTCACTCTCTCTCTCTCTCACACACACACACACATACTATTTTTCAGTATCTAAGTTGATCTTTACTATTATTAATTTTACCTTCCTAATGATTCATTTTTATATCCTATACCCCCCCCCAAACTGTTATATCTTGATGGTATTATGAACGCATGAATAAAGAATAATCACAAACGCCCTCTATCTCTCCTATCCTCCCACCTTTGTCTGTCTGTCTGTCTGTCTGTCTCTTCAACATCCCAGAAGATCAAGTAAGTGACTGTAGTTTGTCCTCTGTGAGTGATGCCAGGACATCAGCCGAATAATAAATACCAGTTGCTTTCACCCCGCCCTTATTAACTGGCTGCCCACACGCAACCTAGTGATAAATGGCATTGGGTGTCGCCACGGGGCTCTACTTGCACGTTCTGATCCCCCCAGGGTGGGGCCTCAACATACGCCTTTTCCCTTGTCTGTGGCGCTGGGTGCGTTCTTTGTTTCCAGGCTGACGGTTTATCGAATATGTGTTTTCCCAAGGTTTTCAGCTCTCGACTATTTTTTTTTTACCTTTACCAGGAGGGAAAATTGTAGAGACAGTAGGATGGTAGATTGTGTACTATATCATCTTTCCATATTGTTTTTATTTTGATAACATCTCTTTATATTTTTATAACATCTCTATATTTTAATAACATTATAATACAGTGACGCTCAATTATTTTTGGCATAAGAACTTACAATCGGACCATAGTTTTTGTCGTCCCTGGTTTATAGTATAGAATAGAAGTCAGTAGCTAATACGTTTAGATACGTATGGGACACTTTTGTTCGTTATTTAATATATTGATGAGTCCATCTAAAAAAACAGCAACAAAAAACATGCGTTTTTTTTATTAAACTGCAAACTAACTCCACGTGCTTCGCTCGAGGAAGACGTGTGTTCGTTGTGAAAGGTAAACACACGCGCTGTGTCGTGCTAGTCATCTATCAGGATTGGATAATAGAGCGTGGACTTTAAAGTGCAGAGTTTGGTGTGGTAAACAGTCGGTAGTACTTTAGTAGTACTCATGTTGTCGCTGTAGACGTGAGCAAATAGTCTTGTGGAAAGCTCAACTTTGTGCTATCTATGAATGTGTTTTGTGTCTATGTGCTGTGCTGTATCTATCAATGTGTTGTTTATGTTTTGTATCTAGTAATGTGTTTTGTGTCTTTGTGCTGTGTTGTATCTATCAGGGTGTTTTTTTTGTCTATGTGTTTGTATCTGTCAGCGTGTTGTTTGTCTATGTGTTGTATGTAGCAATGTGCTGTCTATGTGCTGTGCTGTAACTAGCAATTTGTTATACTGTATCTAGCAATGTGCTGTGTCTATGTGCTATGCTGTAACTAGCAATTCATTATACTGTATCTAGCAATGTGCTGTGTCTATGTGCTATGCTGTATCTAGCAATTCATTATACTGTATCTAGCAATGTGCTGTGTCTATGTGCTATGCTGTATCTAGCAATTCATTATACTGTATCTAGCAATGTGCTGTGTCTATGTGCTATGCTGTATCTAGCAATTCATTATACTGTATCTAGCAATGTGCTGTGTCTATGTGCTATGCTGTATCTAGCAATTCATTATACTGTATCTAGCAATGTGCTGTGTCGGGTCCTATGGTTCAGTTGTTCGCTAGTGTTCTCGGTCATTTATTACCATCAGTTTTTGTTTGTTTGTTTCTTTACAATGAGGTCACGATCTAGTCTGCTTGTGAACTGAATATATGAGCTCCTGATAAAGGATCGAACTCAATCCACTCACGTCTGTGTTCACCTGGTTTAGAGGTGAGTCGTGACCTGATCAATCGAAGAGATGAAGCCGAGACGTGATGAGGCAAGCGTGCGTGAGGGGAATGGATAGATTCAGTGGGGACAGGGGAGCCTAATTTAACCTGGTCTGTCTTACTTTGTTTCAATCCCATAAAATCATTTGTTGAATTGTTTCCCCTGCCGTCGGCCTGTATTTTTTTAAACTAGGCTACTAAGAATGATCTACCTTGCCGAGTCAATGTTGTTTCTGTACAAGTTTTGTGATGCTGTAGCTTGTGGGCGTTTATTGTGTTTGGTATGATATGGTAGATATAATCTATTCGTGTGAGTTTGTGTAAATGTACTTTATGACGAAGTTTGATGTGAAAAAGTTTGGCACCAAAACAAAGTCTCTAGATGTATCGTCGGTCCTATTTCTTAAGATAAGAAGTTAAGATTATCTTATATAATACAGACGTTACTTCAAAAAGAAGATGATTACGTCCTACGCGTCATGCATTTAGTCATGCAAATTAACCAATGACTTAAATTCTGCCAAGTCACTGGTTTTCCTAGCTAGCTCAGGCAATCCATTCCATGCTCTAATAGCAATAGGGAAGAAGGAGTATTTGTACAAATTTGTCCTAGCATATGGGACGAGGAATGTGCCTTTATCTTTGTGTCTTTCAGAGTATTTTATTAAATTTTGTTTTTGTATTTGAAGATTATGGTTCAGTGTTTTATGTATAATTGCTACTTTACTTTTGAGTCTGAGCAGCTACTGTCGTCAACTTCATTATTGTAACGTCGGTCCTATTTTTTGTGCAGCTACTGTCATCAACTTCATTAGATGTAACGTCGGTCCTATTTCTGTGCAGCTTCTGTCGTCAACTTCATTAGATGTAACGTCGGTCCTATTTCTGTGCAGCTTCTGTCGTCAACTTCATTAGATGTAACGTCGGTCCTATTTCTGTGCAGCTACTGTCGTCAACTTCATTAGATGTAACGTCGGTCCTATTTCTGTGCAGCTACTGTCGTCAGCTTCATTAGATGTAACGTCGGTCCTATTTCTGTGCAGCTACTGTCGTCAGCTTCATTAGATGTAACGTCGGTCCTATTTCTGTGCAGCTACTGTCGTCAGCTTCATTAGATGTAACGTCGGTCCTATTTCTGTGCAGCTACTGTCGTCAACTTCATTAGATGTAACGTCGGTCCTATTTCTGTGCAGCTACTGTCGTCAACTTCATTAGATGTAACGTCGGTCCTATTTCTGTGCAGCTACTGTCGTCAACTTCATTAGATGTAACGTCGGTCTTATTTCTGTGCAGCTACTGTCGTCAACTTCATTAGATGTAACGTCGGTCCTATTTCTGTGCAGCTACTGTCGTCAACTTCATTAGATGTAACGTCGGTCCTATTTCTGTGCAGCTACTGTCGTCAACTTCATTACGAATGACATCGGTCACTGTCTTCTCAAGCGAAGTGTTGCAACTATCTCCATTTACTGCTGATCACAACGGTTACTGCCCTTTAAATCCCCCCCCCTTTTTTTTCCCCGAGAAAACTGTAGGAGGATCGCGTTGAATTAAGCTGAATGTCAGAGAAAGAAATATGGCTGCTCTAGTCTTTTTCAAACAAGAAATGGGGAAATCTCTATGTGCCTGTTCCATGCATGCTATCTGTTAGAGAAAAGAAAAACACTGGAAACGATGCTTAGTTCAGTGGCGGCGACATGTCCTTATACGAAGTAAGGAGAGGGACGATGCTTAGCGGGGAATCATTGAACATATTTTAGAAGAAAAGGAGTGATGCAAAGGCGATTTGGTGTGTGTTGAATGTGTTCCGAACTAACAAATTATATCAAAGGCTTTTTAATTATTTTTTTTCGAATGGGGGGGGGCAGTTGGGGGAGATGATTTAAATATTGTGCGTGGCTATGTGTTTTATTAAAGGGAAACTCCGATGGTTTTGATAATTTTTTTATATAATATGTGTTTTGATCTAAAGATAATGAATATATTATTATTTTGTTTTTTATTTGCAATAATAACTTAGTAATTGATATATTTCTGACGTAATTTTCCTGCGCATCCAAAACGGTCAGACTTTCACCGGGTTTCTATGTGACGTCACACATGCCTTTTAAATTAATCTATTGACTTATTGTATAACGGAAAACCATTACAGTAACGTTTACATTCTCGTAAAAGAAATAAATCTTCGTCTATGCAGTTAGATCTAGGATCTTGTAAGCAAAGAAAAAAATGCGTGTTAAAGGAGATTTACATGCTTGACTAACCACGGCAGTGTGTATCTTCTCGCCTGACCACTCAACACACAACAAACACTATCGCTTGGTTGTCTTGTCATGACTGACTACACGTAGTCTAGACTAGCCTTACACTGACCAGTTTGTTCGAATCAGTCAAACCTGCGATCTTTTTACTTCTTGGGACCGGGAGGGGCTTAGACGAAAATGATCCTTTTTTTCTCGAGTTGGTTGTCCTAATGCTTTTAAATATATCTATCTATATATAACTGTACCATAGTTCTGGACTGGGCCGTCATTAAGCCAAACAGCTACTTTAAGAATGAAGCGATACGATTGGTCAAATCTAGTTTCCCTTTCAGTATTGTTGAGGGAAGTGACGTATGCTTAATCTAAAAACAAAATATCAAAGAACCCCGTTTTTTTTGAGATGTTAAGAATTTACTGACTAATTTATTCAATAGAAATGTTTCTAAGCATTTAAATAAAAAAGTTAAAATGTTTACTATTACAACTTTTTACTTAGAATTTAAATATGTCAATAACTCAAATTTGAAAAACCATCGGAGTTTCCCTTTAACCAAGTCAATCTTTAGTCACTGTACAGTAACATTAGTATTTGACATTGTTCTTTTGTTGGCCCAATCTTTCTCAATGCTCTCGTGGTTTTTTTTTTAACTAATCCTACTCCTGCTGATCTCACCCCCCCCCCTTTTCTAAGGATCTTTATAGTGTCAGCAACTGGTATCTGCCAGGTTCAGTCGTTGACCTCAAGAACACGACAGATCAATTCCGGACTATGCTGACCTGACTCGGGTTAGCATCTGTGGGTTTAATGAGACACTCCTCGCTCTATATTTGTATTTGAACCTGTCTCACTTTCTCACACTACACTTCACACACACACACACGCAGACTCCCCTCTGCCACCTGTCCCCCATTGTCCCCCCCTCTCCTCCGCCCCATCTTTATCGTGCTGCAGTTTGAGAGCTATCAAAGGGTGTCAGAAACAAGTGCTCACGTTGGTGGGCGTGGTCTCGTGGAAAATGGTTTGACCAGAGTACACTGGTGCTGACATTTTAGGACGGAGGGAGGGAGGGGGGGGGAGTGGACGGTGTAGAGTTAAAGAAAGCCAGTAGTTTAAATTCTGTGTTGGTATACCATGTAAACTAGATACTTTGTTTTGACTGAACCTGTCTGTCTACTGTCTACATTGCATTTTGAATTCAACTTTTGGTTTCTCTCCCCCCCCCCCTCCCAACTATTGGTATTAACTAGTAACATTGACACTTGTCTATAAGTGAAGACATTTTGGGCAGTTTAACTCGAACTCCTGGTCTGCTTTCGTTTCTCTGCACGTCTTTGTCCAATGTTGACCTAAACTCTGAATGTAACGTCTATGTCCAATGTTGACCTAAACTCTGAATGTAACGTCTTTGTCCAATGTTGACCTAAACTCTGAATGTAACGTCTTTGTCCAATGTTGACCTAAACTCTGAATGTAACGTCTTTGTCCAATGTTGACCTAAACTCTGAATGTAACGTCTTTGTCCAATGTTGACCTAAACTCTGATTGTAACGTCCCTGTCAATATTTTCTTCCCCTCTCTAAAGTCACTAAATGTTTGTGTGCTGGACTGTACCGTTGATTGGACTGACTCTTGCAGGTGTGTGCTGGACTGTACCTTTGATTGGACTGACTCTTGCAGGTGTGTGCTGGACTGTACCTTTGATTGGACTGACTCTTGCAGGTGTGTGCTGGACTGTACCGTTGATTGGACTGACTCTTGCAGGTGTGTGCTGGACTGTACCTTTGATTGGATTGACTCTTGCAGGTGTGTGCTGGACTGTACCGTTGATTGGACTGACTCTTGCAGGTGTGTGTGGGGGGGAAGGGGGGAAAAGTTCTCAGCGTTCACTTGTTGTGTAAGTCGTTTTAGTTTATTTGAAAACCACCTCGTCACGACTCTGGTTGGAGATAGACGTAACTTTGTTACCAGGCAGACGCTCACTTGTGTTAATCAGTTACTAATGAGATCAAAACTTACGTAACTGGCCTGCTCTAAATAAAGAGAGTTTTCAGAGTTCTGATATCTAAAGAAGTTTAGTTGAACAAGAAGACACTCTTGTAGCTTATAGACCTCGCTCTGTTTTAGTGTCCGTTTCTTCTCTCTCACTGTGTGTGTGTGTGTGTTCTCGTTAGTTCGTGTCTGCAGGTGTTTGAACTCTGTTGTTGTTGACAATGGTTCTCATGTTGTTGTTGACAATGGTTCTCATGTTGTTGTTGACAATGGTTCTCATGTTGTTGTTGACAATGGTTCTCATGTTGTTGTTGACAATGGTTCTCATGTTGTTGTTGACAATGGTTCTCATGTTGTTGTTGACAATGGTTCTCCACTTGGAGCAGACTTTTGTAGTCCTCTCCTTCACTTCTGCTCCGCTGTCCCCTCCCCCCTTTTTTTTTACAAAGCTTATATTAAGTCACACTGTCTGTCTGGTACAAATTTTGTACACGTTATTTCTCCCACACCCATTTTCGGATCAAGCTGAATTTTTACACGTAGTCCATGACAATACATAAATCAAACAGAACATTAGCCAATTAATTGATCAATTAGTGTTTTTTTTTAATAAATAGGGAAAAGGGAATACAACTTGCAGTATTGAGAGATGTGGCTTTGTTTGTTTTGTTTTTTTAAATATTTTTTAAAATAATTTGCTTGTTTTCCTGTAAGTTTATCGTCACCCCCTCTCGTCTGCTGCTCTTTCTCACGTTCTTGCCAGTTCATCGTCTGTCTCTCTTGTTTCCTATACCTTACTTTGTTCTTATTGTTTGGTTAGAGTTGTTTATTTGTTAGCTGCCTCAAGAAATCATTCAATAGAAATGAAGTGAGAAAAAATAAACTGTTTTGTGTGGATAGGATCACGTGACCAGGTAGTAACTAAAATAGACACGACGTTTGTGTGGATTGGATCACGTGACCAGGTAGTAACTAAAATAGACACGACGTTTGTGTGGATAGGATCACGTGACCAGGTAGTAACTAAAATAGACACGACGTTTGTGTGGATAAGATCACGTGACCAGGTAGTAACTAAAATAGACACGACGTTTGTGTGGATAGGATCACGTGACCAGGTAGTAACTAAAATAGACACGACGAAACAAACCAACGTATGTAAACAAGATTGAAATCAAACTAGCAAGGGGAGATAAAAAATAGTCCCCAGCATCCTCCTCACTTGCCCTGCCCTCGTGGCTTGGTAGGGTCGTGTCTTCATTTCTTCTCATGTCGTAGGCCCTCTCTCTCTCTCTCTCTCTCTCTCTCTCTCAGGTTCTTCGTTGCATTCACTCTCCGCCCTCCTCTATAGCAGACTGGTATATAAGGATATAACTTTTATGCTGTTCCAAAAGATCTATTTAAAAATGGTCTGTAGATTAATGAATGTGTAAGCAGCCTTTCATATATTTAATCGAGATTGGGCTCTCCGTTTTACAAATAGACATTAGTCAAATCAATGCTTCAAGAAATGTTTTAAAGTTTAAATAGAGTAATTCAGCTCCAGTGACTTTGTACCTATCACAAATAAAATGTACATACTATTTAGTAGTTTCTTCTAAAGCCTGGAATATTTTCGAGCTGTATAAATATCTACAGCTCTTTTATCCAAATGTAAAATGACTAAAAAAAAAAAAGGAAAATGACGATTCAGAACTACTACCTACTGTTCATAATGACGTCACATGTTCATAATGAAGTCATATTGACGTCACATGTTCATAATGAAGTCATAATGACGTCACATGTTTATAATGAAGTCACGTGTTCATAATGAAGTCATAATGACGTCACATGTTTATAATGAAGTCACGTGTTCATAATGAAGTCATAATGACGTCACATGTTTATAATGAAGTCACATGTTCATAATAAAGTCACATGTTCATAATGAAGCTACAAATTCATAATGAAGTCTTATGTTTATGGTTTCATTGGACGTGATTCGGCCCGTGCATATGGTAAATTTATATGACCGCATGTCGGATAATATTTGACAGCACTACTATAGGGAGGGTGGGCCAGTAGCCCCCGACTACAATCGGCCATGTTGTTCTTTATAATAGGCCTAGAGCTGTTCCTTGGACGTGGCGATCAAATGTGACCGTAAGGATAGGCACAGTCGTCCCAGATTGCCTGGCCTTCTGTTAAAACCTGCCAGATAGTCAAGTAGAGCATGACACAGCCGTAGACTTCTCTGACGATCTGATGTCATCTTTCTCGCGTGCTTTGCACCTTGGCTAAAGAGTACGAGATTATCATGGAGCGTAATGCGGTGGGATCTATCTGGCCTAGACTCACACACGCGTGCTCCTGGTCACATATACAGCAGCTTATATAACTGCATGTACATTTAGAAATGTCAGTCGCACACACATACGCACTAGGTTAGATATGCACATGTATATATGGGAGAAGCTGTCACTGAAGCCAAAGTCAGTGCGTTATATATCTGTCTTACAAGTACTCGCTTAATTAGAACCAGACACGTCTGGTTAGCGAGCGTTGTTCGCTGGTGCAGTAGGGTTCAAGTCTTGTTGGGTAATTCCAGCATCCTCGGAAATAGAAGCAGTAATAAAGTTAATGCCAAGAAGTTGGCAGCTAATTTAAGTTTTTGTTTTTGATGGATGAAAGAACTTGTAGCTTCATTCAGAATATCATCATTGATAGTCCATCTAGTTGATCTAGTTTGTCTGTATATTTTATATTGACATTCGGTATTATGGCCTTTTTTTATTTCTTTTTCATGGCCTAACGACAAACTGAAAACAAAATGTTTTAAAATGGTGTCTTTTTGTATGAATTTGCGAGCCACACGTCTAGTCATTACTTAAGTACATTTATTGTTTCTATATGTGCTTGTATAGTTTGTATACTAAAAATCAATGTTCCAGAATTGTCTGCTAGTCTTAGGGTAGAGGATATGATCATTCTTTCAATTTACATTTCATTTACAAAGGAAAGTTGTCATAAATTCTGCAAGTCTCCACGAGGCAGGGAGAAAGCCAAAAGAGAACTTTAAGAACATGTTTAAAAGACAAAATTAACAATGAATCAATGAATTCACATTTTAGAAAAGACCCAAAGACAGTCTGAGATCTGTTACAAAACTGTTTGCATTATTGAATGATAGAATATATTGATCTGTACAAAATTGTTGGTATTATTGATTGATAGACAAAATTGATCTATACAAAACTGTATTACTGAATGATCTGAATATTGATCTATACAAAACTGTATTACTGAATGATAGATTATATTGATATATACTAAACTGTTTGAATTTAATGTTAGTCTTTTTAACTGTTAGAATATATTAACAATAATAACAATATCTTTTAATATCCTTGGGCCGATGGGATCGGATTAAAACATCTTGCTAGATTTAAATTCAGTTTCTTACTATTTCTATTTACTTTGGTGTCTTTAATCGTAGGCCGCGACCAATCAGTCTAAATTTGTTGAGTAAATGCTAGTTATTTCAAACATTAGAGTTGATACAGTTTTTTTTTTTTAAGAATGTGTTCCTCTGCATGATATGAACTGGGCAATCTTGTTTTGTTTTTGTTTTTTTGTTTTTTGTATTATCAACCAGCTCAATTGAAACAGATCTATTCGCTTCTCTCACCAGTGTTAATACAGTGGGTCCCTGAGTGGGTGGGAAAAGCGGCTATTGTCTCACTCGAACGGAGAGGCAAAAAAATCGTGCATCTCAGGCTCTCTGACAGAAGGAGGAGATGAGTAGCTCCGTACAAATCAATGGGTCGCGCCTTATTTATTGAATGAAATATTTGAGCAAATGAAAAGCACTTTTGTGTGGACATGAAACATGGAGGTGTAATTAATTCGACAATTCACTGCAATTTTTTGATGTCATTAATTAAAAAATTCTCTTCTTCACGCAGTGCAACTAAAACCAAGGGGGCTGTACAAGGTTTAGATCTAGATCTTGTCATCTTGCATTCTTTTTGTTTGGGTGGTATTCTGTTATGTTAGCCTCTCATCTGAACAATTTGCACACTTGTTCAAGTCTTTCAAACGATGTTGTATCTAGTTTAAACTTAACTCTTTTTAGATTTGAAGTTGATGATACCTACATCGATGTTTGGCATTCTCTGGCTCTAAACTGCCACCATACTACAGCAATGCGTAGGCAAAGGGTTTTAGATAGACGTGGTTATAAAGAACTTGGTCAACACAATAGCGTTGATTAACGTAATTATTGATTTAAATTAGCTTCACACTTTGACCTGCTCTTGATAGGAGGGTAAGTCGATTACATAAGAGAACTTGGATAGAGATATAGTTTGTTACTGCACGTGCAGAGAGTATATTGTGAAAATGAAGCCTGGTTACTTCTTACAGAGGTAGCGAATGGAATAACGCTGACTCGTCACAATTTACAATTCTCAATGTTGGTTAGATCGGTTACAGATTTTTGTAAAGCCTCCTTGTTGATCAGCAACTGGAAGGCATTTGTTACTAAACTACAGCATGTTCTCTCTCTGCCATACTGTTAGGGTCCAGGAAGTGAATCGTCGCCAGCATTAGGGGGAAAAAAACTTAAAATATGCATACACAAAAAGAATGCTTTCTGTTCAGTTAAATAGCAAAAATATTTTGTCTAGCATATAAAAAGGAAGAAGATTGAGGAGATTGATGTTTTAAATGAGATTAATGATTGAAGTGAGATTGATGTTTCAAGAGAGATGGATGTTTCTAGTGAGATTGATGGTTGCCATGTAACGATGGCTACTCCGCCTGAGTCTCACTGTCCCTGGTCACTACACTTGCTTCATTCTCTTCCCCGTATAAATGTTCGGTACACCAGCTCGTTGACCTCATTGATTGTCAAGGTCCAGAGATGACCGCCTTTTATTTGACCCACAGTAGTGATGGCCAGTGACGTGTCGCGGACTGTTCCAGTTGACCACTAGCCGTATCGTTATACTTACTAGTAGTTTCGTTCTTTGTAGAAACTTTTGTTCGCCATTCGCTTGAATGAACCGTTTCAGTTTTGTAGAAATGTGCGAGGATGTTAACCCTTAGGTTTTACTACAAATAATAATAGTTTGAAGAAATGTACGAGGATGTTAACCCTTAGGTTTTACTACAAATAATAATAGTTTGAAGAAATGTGCGAGGATGTTAACCCTTAGGTTTTACTACAAATAATAATAGTTTGAAGAAATGAGAGATTGAGATGTTTTGTTTTTTAATTGCTAAATTGTAAGCATAAACATGACAAGAGAGAGAGAGAGAGAGAGAGAATGCGTGTGTGTGTGCATGCTTAGAACAACTTCTAATTATAGACGTAAGTCTATTGTCAATATCCAGAGGCGTATTCTAGTGCTACATGTACTATAGAATTCATGAGTACAGATTCACCCAAGCACACAGATTCACTTTACAAAATTAAATATTGTAATCGAAAAACTTGACTCCTATAGTAAATAAACACACTCGCTACTTCAAGGGATAAGGACACATATAGTAAATAAACACACTGGATACTTCAAGGGATAAGGACACATATAGTAAATAGACACACTGGATACTTCAAGGGATAAGGACACATATAGTAAATAGACACACTGGATACTTCAAGGGATAAGGACACATATAGTAAATAAACACACTGGATACTTCAAGGGATAAGGACACATATAGTAAATAGACACACTGGATACTTCAAGGGATAAGGACACATATAGTAAATAGACACACTGGATACTTCAAGGGATAAGGACACATATAGTAAATAAACACACTGGATACTTCAAGGGATAAGGACACATATAGTAAATAAACACACTGGATACTTCAAGGGATAAGGACACATATAGTAAATAAACACACTGGATACTTCAAGGAATAAGGACACATATAGTAAATAAACACACTGGCTACTTCAAGGGATAAGGACACATATAGTAAATAAACACACTGGATACTTCAATGGATAAGGACACATATAGTAAATAAACACACTGGATACTTCAAGGGATAAGGACACATGTAGTAAATAAACACACTCGCTACTTCAAGGGATAAGGACACATATAGTAAATAAACACACTGGATACTTCAAGGCATAAGGACACATATAGTAAATAAACACACTCGCTACTTCAAGGGATAAGGACACATATAGTAAATAAACACACTCGCTACTTCAAGGGATAAGGACACATATAGTAAATAAACACACTCGCTACTTCAAGGGATAAGGACACATATAGTAAATAAACACACTGGATACTTCAAGGGATAAGGACACATAGTAAATAAACACACTGGATACTTCAAGGGATAAGGACACATATAGTAAATAAACACACTCGCTACTTCAAGGGATAAGGACACATATAGTAAATAAACACACTGGCTACTTCAAGGGATAAGGACACATATAGTAAATAAACACACTGGATACTTCAAGGGATAAGGACACATATAGTAAATAAACACACTGGCTACTTCAAGGGATAAGGACACATATAGTAAATAAACACACTGGATACTTCAAGGGATAAGGACACATATAGTAAGTAAACACACTGGCTACTTCAAGGGATAAGGACACATATAGTAAATAAACACACTGGATACTTCAAGGGATAAGGACACATATAGTAAATAAACACACTCGCTACTTCAAGGGATAAGGACACATGTAGTAAATAAACACACTGGCTACTTCAAGGGATAAGGACGCATATAGTAAATAAACACACTCGCTACTTCAAGGGATAAGGACACATATAGTAAATAAACACACTGGATACTTCAAGGGATAAGGACACATATAGTAAATAAACACACTCGCTACTTCAAGGGATAAGGACACATGTAGTAAATAAACACACTGGCTACTTCAAGGGATAAGGACACATATAGTAAATAAACACACTCGCTACTTCAAGGGATAAGGACACATATAGTAAATAAACACACTCGCTACTTCAAGGGATAAGGACACATATAGTAAATAAACACACTCGCTACTTCAAGGGATAAGGACACATATAGTAAATAAACACACTCGCTACTTCAAGGGATAAGGACACATATAGTAAATAAACACACTCGCTACTTCAAGGGATAAGGACACATATAGTAAATAAACACACTCGCTACTTCAAGGGATAAGGACACATATAGTAAATAAACACACTCGCTACTTCAAGGGAAAAGGACACATATAGTAAATAAACACACTCGCTTCTTCAAGGGATAAGGACACATATAGTAAATAAACACACTGGATACTTCAAAGGATAAGGACACATATAGTAAATAAACACACTCGCTACTTCAAGGGATAAGGACACATATAGTAAATAAACACACTGGCTACTTCAAAGGATAAGGACACATATAGTAAATAAACACACTGGCTACTTCAAGGGATAAGGACACATATAGTAAATAAACACACTCGCTACTTCAAGGGATAAGGACACATGTAGTAAATAAACACACTGGATACTTCAAGGGATAAGGACACAGTATATACATCAGTGTTGTCAAGAAGCACAACAAACAAAAACAAACAAATATTTTGAGTCTCGTTACCGCCAAGTCTTCAGTTTTTTTTTACCTCCCTTTAGCCCCCATGATCAATGTTAAGCTCTTCACTAAACTTGGAGTGGGTTTTGGGGAAAGTATTCTGATTAAATGTGAATGGTAATTGGCGACCTTGGCGTGACATTTCTTTAGTAACAAGCACACGTAAAGCTTCTTACACTTTGCACACCTTTCTATGGTAGAGTACACAAATACTGTACACATTGTGTACAGACTAAAGAAAACATTTCACTACTTCTAGCGATGGCCGAATGGGCTAGGAGCTGTCAGATATTACGTCAGTTACAAAGGTGTTCTTGCCAATGTCTTAGCTCTCTTTGCGTCTTTATCGTTCTAATAATGTCTGTTGGTTTGTTCTCTAATCTACAGCTCGGCCAGAAATGTTATTGTCATGACTGTGGCTAGAGTCGTGACTTAGCTTCCGCCTCGCCCCCCCCCCCGCCCCTTCCCTTAGCTCCCAGGTACAAGATAGTAATGCGAAGCTTGATAAAGCAAAAATTAGTAACAGATGACATAATCCTCAGTGGGTTAGTCTTTGTGGCATTGCACGGCTCGAATCCCACTCGGTCCACGTTTAATTGTGTCTTGACGCTAATTTAAAAAACAATAAAAGGCGCTGATTGAGTTTATATCTAGAAACCAACGTCTCGTGCTGAGCCACGTGAACGCATTAGATCTCTAGGGACCAACGCTACAGTCATGCCATCTGAATCAATCTGACACTAGAAATCATATTTATTCAAAAAAATATGAGAATGTATATATATCACAAGAGGGAATACGATAGATTTGCCGAGTAGGCGCCATCATTACTAAATTCTGGATTTTTGGTCGTGGGAAGTTGTTAATGATGCGGTCAACAAAAGTTCTCCACTCGTTTCTGCCATAAGCCATGCACATTGAGGCAAGCCAGTAGATTTGCAAGATCTAGACGTCTTTTTTTTTTCTCCTGGTCCTGTGAGCTGTCATTACGTCCATTGAAAGACTCGTGTTGTTACAAGCCTAACATCTTTCATTTCATCGAATTGAAGAGCTCCTACATTATTTTCCCATTGTCTGTGGATTTGTACAATGAGACCAAATCTTTTTCTTTCACTTTGTAACGAGTACTGCTCGTGACACTCACCGAATCCTGGGACGTAGTGACTGATTTAGACGTGATAGAAATAAGTGCATGGAGTCGATGTTCAATGTAGGCACAAAATAACCCAGGTGAGCTGTTCTGCCTCATCGTGGCACCTGGGTGGAAACGGCTGCTTGAGGAGGTAGCTAGGCGAAACGAATGGCAAAACATGACCCCCGTGAGGATGCCCGGGCGGGGTTGCAAAAAAGTCCCCACAAACACGTCCATATCCATGCGCCGTTCCTCGAAGGACCGTTACATAAATGGCGAGTCCCCCACGGCTAGCTTGGTATAACGAAGGAATATGACGGAGGCTCCCGTTGTCCTAGGCCTTCGGCCATGAGCGGCGAATCATGCGTCGGAGCCAAAGACATCGGAAACAGCAATGTTTTACATAGGCATTGACTTGGGTCGCTCTCAAACAGAACTGTGCGTTCACACAGGTTTTTTTTTTTTTACTGTTCTGGCTGGACGACCAAACAGGTTTTTTTTTTTTTTTACTGTTCTGGCTGGACGACCAAACAGGTTTTTTTTTTTTTTTACTGTTCTGGCTGGACGACCAAACAGGTTTTTTTTTTTTTTACTGTTCTGGCTGGACGACCAAACAGGGTTTTTTTTTTTTTTACTGTTCTGGCTGGACGACCAAACAGGTTTTTTTTTTTTTTTACTGTTCTGGCTGGACGACCAAACAGGGTTTTTTTTTTTTACTGTTCTGGCTGGACGACCAAACAGGTTTTTTTTTTTTTTACTGTTCTGGCTGGACGACCAAACAGGGTTTTTTTTTTTTTTACTGTTCTGGCTGGACGACCAAACAGGGTTTTTTTCAAACTTAGAGCTCGAAGAGCTTTCGGCTCAGCTCTTACGGACATTAAAACGGCACAAAATAATAACATTTGAAAGATACTTTAATATACTGGATGTACCCTATCCCAATGTTGATGTACCCTATCCCAATGTTGGTGTACCCTATCCCAATGTTGATGTACCCTATCCCAATCAAGCCAGCGCAACTTACGTGCAACAGCATGCTCAGAGTGCTATGGTCCAATGTCTTTTGTGGATCAGTCGGCGGAGGGGGGGTATCTAGGAGAAGGTTTCCTTGCTGCCTTTAGGCACTCAGCAACACAATTCAAGTCGAGATTCCAACTCCAGCCCTCTTGAAAAGTAGCCTAATGGTTTTGCCACACATCCCAAACAAACGTATTCCTTTCGATTCACACTTTCTAAGTTTATGCGCTTTATGGTCCTTTTTCATTCAAATAGTAAAATTAATTTATCGGCGCCCCTGTGTGGCAATGGCAATGTGTGAGTTAAGGCTAACAACAGAGGCGTAGCGCACAGTTTATGCGCACATACTTATATTTCGAGGCGAGAGTTTTTTCGAATTTTGTTTTTTTAAAACTCGTATACCCACACACACAAAGACGTCAACAAACTGACTTAATTGGCGCCTCATTTTCGTATGCGCTGCGGGATAATTACTCTTTGCAAGAAATGGCAGAATGGCGAACCAAAACCGTGCCCTGTGTTATGTGCATACAGAGTGTGTGTTGTTGTTAGAGGTATTGTGAACTCCATGTGTTTAGATAGGTTGCTGAACAATCAGTAAATGACCTTGTTTTCAATGCAATCTGGCGAAGCCACAGTGAAGGTGTAAAGTTGAAACGTGGGTCACTCAATCTAGCCAATGTGTTTGCTGGCTGTCGTACTGTACTGCTAAAGACTGCTGGTATGGACATGCAATTATATAACCACGCGCCCATTCAGTCGTGTCCTTTGGTCATTGCGTGGTCGCTAATGAAATCACATGTCAATGTGACATGCCAATGTGACCAATTTTATCACACGTTCTATCAGATAACTCTTGTTGATTAGTGCAAGGATGAAACTATCAAGAAACGCTGTCGGGCTGTCAACACGTGTGTGGTGAAAGTACAAGTTACCTCAGACAACATTTACCTCAGATAACATATGTATGGTGAAAGTTACCTCAGACAACATGTGTGTGGTGAAAGTTACCTCAGAGAACATGTGTATGGTGAAAGTTACCTCAGACAACACCAAGAAACGCTGTCGGGCTGTCAACACGTGTGTGGTGAAAGTACAAGTTACCTCAGACAAAACGTGTGTGGTGAAAGTACAAGTTACCTCAGACAACATTTACCTCAGATAACACATGTATGGTGAAAGTTACCTCAGACAACATGTGTGTGGTGAAAGTTACCTCAGACAACATGTGTGTGGTGAAAGTTACCTCAGACAACATGTGTATGGTGAAAGTTACCTCAGACAACATGGGTGTGGTGAAAGTTACCTCAGACAACGTGTATGGTGAAAGTTACCCCAGACAACGTGTATGGTGAAAGTTACCTCAGACAACGTGTATGGTGAAAGTTACCCCAGACAACATGTGTATGGTGAAAGTTACCTCAGACAACATGTGTGTGGTGAAAGTTACCCCAGCACTATCTATGTTGTTATTTACTCTACTGTGTTCTCCTTACACGTAATCATCTTCTTGTTTGAAGTAACGTCTCCTATAATAGACTAGATAATACAAGATACAAGATCACTCTGCTTAGGTTTGAAATGGAGTGGTGTGGGTGTGTTTGGAGAAAGAAGTTGGATATGTACTAGTAGTCATTGTTTGGTGGACATGTACTAGTGGTCATTTTATGGTGGACATGTACTAGTGGTCATTGTATGGTGGACATGTTCTAGTGGTCATTGTATGGTGGTCTGGGAGATAAATGTCATTAGGAGAGATAAAGGCTGTGTTTATGATGATACGTAAGAAGACTGTTTTTTTTTATGGTGTTAACGAACATGTTTTTGATGATGTGGTCGAAGGCAATAGTTTCATGATGAGAAAGAATGCTATGTTTTTGATGATGTGGTCGAAGGCAATAGTTTCATGATGAGAAACAATGCTATGTTTTTGATGGCGCATCCCAAACTTTCAATAATCATATGAAAGAAACGACCAGACTACTCCATGCTCTCCAGTGTAGCATGTGATTTATCCACCACTAAACATCTATCTACCACTGAACATCTATCCACCACAAAAGAAACCATAAAGAGAGCTCAACACTTGCCACCAAATGGATATATGCATATAGTCTAAGAGTATTCTGTTCCTATCAATCTATGTCACCTAATGTAATCTTTACATATCTATTACGCCATCTGTTTATATATAGATTCCAATAGTTTTGGCAGTTAGACTCCCCAATCAAGTCAAAATAACCAGCCCTCAAAGCGACTGTCTGAGCCACGCAATGCGAAACCATTGTCCTAAATGGGTTAACCAATTTTTTTTTCCTTTTGACCCTGCTGACGGAGACTAGAGAAGCGTGCCACGTACGTGTCTGTGTCTGTTGGGAAGGAGAGAAGTCTGGGGGAGGGGGGGTGCGCTATCGGGTTTTCCCCAATTCGACGGAGAGACTCGAAGCTTATTTACTAGTGACGGAATAATTTTCGCCCAGGATAGATTCCCTCTTTAAGGACACGGTCAGGGAGTGCAGTGGTTTAGCAGTGGCTCGTGTTTTTCTCTGCTCTCGCTACGACTCAAGTAAACAATTTGGACTTGGGCTCTCCACTCGCGTGTTGTTTTCTTCACTCCACAATAGTTGTGGAAATAGAAGGATTATATTATATTTTATTGCCTCTGGATTATATTTAAATCTAGCCAACTTTCGAGCCCCTGGTACAGTTTATTCAAGGGAGTGATCGATTGTGTGTTGTGTATTTTAACTAGCATCTTCAGATGCAAAGAGAAGCTCTGTTATTGTAGAACGGCACGTGATAGGATGGATTCTCGGAAGACATTTTATTTGGATGGTGTGGTGAAGGCCGTGCCCATGATGTTACGACAACGGATGGAACTCATTATGTTGATATGAACTAGACGCTGTAACACAGATCTAGATCGAGTTTATAGGACATCATATGTGTTTAGATCCTGCTAAGATCTAGATCTAGTCTAATTACATTACATAAAAACTTGTGTTGGATCAACTCGACATGATTCTGGATAATCTTCACACCTACGGTAAATTGTGCTTTTCTAATTATTTATGGTAGAATCCGGATCTTGTAAGTCAGTGTCACAGTCCATGATGTAGATCTTGTAGTCAGTGTCACAGTCCATGATGTAGATCTTGTAGTCAGTGTCACAGTCCGTGATGTAGATCTTGTAAGTCAGTGTCACAGTCCATGATGTAGATCTTGTAGTCAGTGTCACAGTCCATGATGTAGATCTTGTAGTCAGTGTCACAGTCCATGATGTAGATCTTGTAGTCAGTGTCACAGTCCATGATGTAGATCTTGTAGTCAGTGTCACAGTCCATGATGTAGATCTAGATCTTGTAGTCAGTGTCACAGTCCTTGGTGTAGATCTTGTAGTCAGTGTCACAGTCCATGATGTAGATCTTGTAGTCAGTGTCACAGTCCTTGGTGTAGATCTTGTAGTCAGTGTCACAGTCCATGATGTAGATCTTGTAGTCAGTGTCACAGTCCTTGGTGTAGATCTAGATCTTGTAGTCAGTGTCACAGTCCTTGGCCTTGGTGTAGATCTAGATCTTGAGTCTACTCTCTGTCTAGATGTAGTTTAGATCTAATAGTCTCAGACCGTGATCTAGTTTGTCTCTTTATGTTTCGTACTCTATAGTTTTGATTTTTTTTTGCAATCATAATGTAGGTGGTGAAGAAAGAATTGATATTATTATGGTGTGGTTGTGGTCTGTGAGAGTTTTACTAATGTTACATATTTCTTTTAGATCTAGATCTTGGTTAAAATCACGCACGACTTTGAAAACATAAAAAAGGGGGGGGGTAAGGTTGTGTAGGAGAAGACAATGCCTTTCTTTTCGGTGGATTTTCAAATATTCCAAACATTGCTTGATTTCCCCCCCCCCTTTTTTTTTTAGGTTGACCTCTTGACTTCCGCGGCGCAAGTACACTTATGGTGACATGACCCTACATTCATACCTAGACTTTATAAGGCTCTCGAGACATCAACCTCACTACATGGTACCAGCTGTTTAGAGAAAAAAAAAAGTCAAATGTCAGTGTTTCTACACACGTGACTTGTTGTCTGGCCTGGGTCAGGCATTGATAAGGAACAATAGTGCTTACATTATGATAGCGTTGCTTAAGATTTTTTGATGAATTTTAGTGTGTGTTCATTGAGGCGAGTGACCAGTCGTCTGGAGGGAACCGGGCTGTTTTAGTTTTCAGTCGATTGATTTGAACTTAGATACTTCATATTTTACCCAAGTCCTCGGGCTAGACTTGGATGGCTGCCTGGTATGCGTTCTTGACTGTCATCTTGAAGGTTCCAGGTTCGAAACCTGCCCGCTGCTAGAGGTTTAGGCTAGTATGTAATAATCTGAAGGAATGTCTGAAACATGTCGAACAAACAAGGCACATTCTGGGTTACCTTCCCGCCATTGATCTTATTTTATGGTGATCGTATCCACGAGGGGTTTTCAGAAAAATATTGATCGAAGGTGATACATTGGCATATCCCCCCCTCTCTTTTTTTTTTTTTAGTAGTACGAATATATCTGGTATGTATTACCATGTATGTTGTGTGACCTAGTTTAGTAGAACTGTTATATGCGTCACTTATTTTACTGTACCATTAACCAACACATGTAAAATATGTGAACTATGAAGTTAACTCTTGAATAATATCGTGGGTATTGGTGGTGGTTTTTACTTCCCCTTGAAACGATAATCCTGGAATGGACGATATAATGTCAGCTAATAACCGATAGCTTAAGTTGTCACTATGTATAGCAGGTAATTCCAGGAACGACTAGACTTGTAGCCTGAAATAGTTCAAAAAAAGAAAATGTGAATGTATGTATTAAGGGAACCTCTTTGAGAGATTTAAGTCTCTGGAAATAACATTATGGCGTTACTAGACTAAGTAACGCGCGTGTGTGTGTGTGTTGATCTATCCTGATACACAAAACTACTAACTCCAAGCGTGGGTAGATGTTTACGTTTCTAGTCCTTCACCTTTGACCTGTTATCGCGTAATAGCTGTTTATAACGGAACTTACATCATATGGCTGAAAAAACGTTGCCGCACCCCCGACATGTTACCACACCCTCTTAGCAGAGAAGTCACTTGTTATTGTTGTCCTTGTGAATCACAGTCATTGATTATTGCTTTTTTTTTTTTTTTAATATTTCCACTAGTTGACCTTAAATACAGCCACTGACTTCTTCCCTATTCCTCTTTATTTGAATCCCTGGTTCGGCTTATAGCGCTTACCAAAGGAAACTATGGATATGACACAACAAAGTGATATTATTGAGTTGACTGACCCAACAAAGTGATATTATTGAGTTGACTGACCCAACAAAGTGATATTATTGAGTTGACTGACCCAGCAAAGTGATATTATTGAGTTGACTGACACAACAAAGTGATATTATTGAGTTGACTGACCCAGTAAAGCAATATTGCTGAGTAGTCTACTTTAAAAACTTGACTAACAACAAACCAAAAAGATGTTTCCACAATTTTTTCATTGATTCTTGGGCGAGCTTAGAGTTTATTAATTCACCACCACCGACCTACTTTCTTTCTATCAACTATCAATAGCCATTAGAGTGGTCAGAAAGTCGATCAGCTTTTAGCGTGTTTATCGGTTAGCATTTTATTGTTTAATGAATTCACTGGTATTCCTTAGGACTTGAAGAAAACGAGACCAGGGTATCGATATAAACTGGTTTAGGCTTTACACAAAAAAAGTTTGGGGGGGGGGGTCAAGTTTTTCCCCATACAAAAAAAAAGTTGGGTGGTACGTCTGCTAGTGGGATGACAGTGAAACTTAAATAGATATGTTTACTTTCTATCGAAATCACGTGACAGTAATACAAAGTCAGACCAATTGTAGTTTGTATTTTTTTTCTGACACATTCACGGGCTGTCCTTGACCTTGGAGACGTTCGTTGTTTTTTTTCTACTCACAGACGAGTGAGAAGGGGAGAGAGAGATCAGATCTGACCTGTAGATTACCGTGTGCCAGAGCTCCTCAGCAAGTGTAACGAACAAGTGCTGAGTACAAGAATGTAAAGCGCCCCCACCCCACCCCCTTAGAGTGGGACCGGAGAGGGGGGGGTTGCTGCTGCTTCTCAGCGTCGGGCACGTTCACTGGCACACATTAGATGGAGAGAGTGCCGAGACTTTCTATAAGAATGCTGGGAAGGCTGTCCCATAAGGACTACTTCACTTAGCCATGACCGTCATTAGTTTATAGTTTTTGATACTTCTGATAGACTTACAATTGTCCAATCATCGAGTACTGATTATTTTTAGCACTTTCAAAGCAACGTGGATTAAGGTCCAGTATTGTACTACTTATTGTATGTATGATTTGTGTTGGACCTTGTTGTAACACGACCTTAAAAATACTTTAAGAAAAAAAAAGCTTATATTGAGCATAGTTGCATCAATTTGTTTGGATCAGTCATGTAATTAAATTTGTAATAGATCTAGACTAATAATAATAAAAAAAGCATTATAAAAATATTTTTTAAAAAAAAGGGAGAGCGACATGAATTAGAACTCATGGCTCAAGACTTTTCAAGCCAACACATTAACCACTGTGCTAAGTTGAGAGCCTATGAACATGGAAGATTGTATAGTTGTCTTATTGTTTCTTCAGTCTTGTCCTATTTTTCATGTTGTGTTCACTAAGACTCAGACGACAACCTATAAAGGGGACTAATTCAGCTTATACCAACACTTCAGTCAAGTACAAATTCTTTCCCTTGTTTGAGATTCCAAACACAATAATTACTTACCAATAGTTAATTAGCTAATTGGTTAATTTTTTATGTATTCTTGTGTTGTCAATTTAAAGAAAGAAATCATTCTGCAAAACTCTCAGCTTGATCCTAGATTGGGTGTGGGAGAAATAACGTGTACTAACTTTTTACCGCACAGACAAGACAGCTTGAGCAACACAGGGGCTTTAAAAACAAAACATACCAACTGCAGCAAATTAGCCGCCACTATGTTGTTGATAAGGAGACTGAATTCATTCTGACTTGACATTTTGTGAACCTTGATATTCTTTATTTGACATTTGTTTCCTCATCTATTCTTGTGATTTCACTGGTCAACATATAGGCCCTACACGTGTGTAGATATAGCCTACAAGTGTGTAGATAGGGCCTACAAGTGTGTGGATCTTAGGGCCTACAAATGTGTAGATAGAGCCTACAAGTGTGTAGATAGGGCCTACATGTGTGTAGATAGGGCCTACAAGTGTGTCGATCATAGGGCCGACAAGTGTGTCGATCATAGGGCCTACAAGTGTGTAGATATGGGCCTACATGTGTGTAGATAAGGGCCTACAAGTGTGTAGATATAGACCCACGTGTATGTAGATCTTGAGACAAGACGAAACCCCCCCCACACACACACACCACTTATCCCTTCAACAGCACCAACAAATGTTTTGTATCTTAAGGAGTGAGGGTTTGGTGTTTGTAAATTATTCTGATATTCTGTTGAAAGCTCCAGTTCGTCCAGGGGGGGGGGGGGGGGGGTTACGAAACGAGATAAGCGCCCCAGCAATTACATGAACAGAAATAATAGATGGGAACAGAATCCCTTCTGGTGATCGAGAGGGGTTTGGGGAACAAGTTCCTTTCGGGCTTTACAGAAGGATGTCGAGGAAGTAAACTGACCTTGGCTTGAGGCAGTTATGCGAGAAGGCGACGCTATCCCCCCATTTTTGGTTTTATCTTATTAGAGCTATAAATAGCAAGCTATCATTAAGAGTTTCCGCTGCAGAATCCTTCACACATTTCACCTAAGAATATCACGTGATGGACTGTGGGATATTTCAGTCAATATATCCACGATGTTTTACACAGGACTCTTGTTCTATACTTGTGGCTATACAACGAAACCTTTTCTAATGTCCAATCATGTCAGTCTGACTACTAAATCTATTTTAATCGGATGGCACGCTCTACGTGACAATGTAAATAAATCGTCCCTGTATGGTTTCAGTTTCACCAAGTTCTAGGTAAAAAAAAACAACACAAATCTGACATCAGCAGATACGTTCTGAGATTAGCCCGACTTCACTGTTAGTTTGGGTGGCCGTTAAGAAAAAGCAGACGTCAAGTCGAAGTGTGCCATGACTGTTTCGTCTAGTTCTGAAACCCTACACTCCGTCGGTCAATTATTGAAAATGTTTCTGGACTAGTCGCACTACACAGCAGTCTGGGCATACAAGTCAGAGCCTCCAGATGTGTATATGATACACGATGTTAAAACGGGGAACTGCTGTCAAGTCGACCATAACTAGATCTAGGTTAACATATCTTTGCTTCGCGACTGAGGGAGGCCATAGACGTTTATAACAAGGGTGGTGGCTGTGGAAAATGTTTTGACTCTCTGAGGGTGTTGGGTTTAAATCCTTGACTAGGTTATCAGAATGTTTGCCTTTAATTTGTTATTACTGGTAGCCATTTAAATGGCACCTTCACTAAACAGTGAGCTTTGTGCTGGTCACACAACTTGCAAGTGTTTAGTTAAACACACAAACAATGTCAGGCTAATCTGTCTCTTCTGTAATGAGCGTATTGAAATTCGAGTTGTTAACGAATATACAATTTTCCATATTCAGTTTCTACATTAAAAAAAAAAACAATTTAGGCCAAAAGAATTGATTCCAATGCTGGATATGAAGTCCCAGTGGCTCAATTGGTAAATATCAATCCTGGATATTCCCCTAAAGAAATGGTTTATTTTTTCTAAGCCTAATGATGTCACTAACACTGTGGTGAACGGATATTTAGATCTACAATACTCAGCGCTCGGGAGAATGGTGAATAAAAAAGTAGATCATTCAAAAAGTAGGCTTTAAAAATAAATCTTCTGGGTATTCCCGCAGAGTGTTGGAGATTTCGCTATGAAAGTTTGGCAATTAGAAGTACAGACTTGACAATGTATCAAACATTTTGTTACAGAGAGAGTAAGTTGATGATGCCATAGAATAGTTGAATGTGTATACGATTTTATACATTTTTTGTATCTGTCTTCATTGTCCTTTTTTCTCTCCTTCACAGTAAACCTGACAGGCCGAGGTCGGGTGACCATGGAAGACTTTGAACTACTTAAAGTTTTAGGCACTGGTGGTAAGTAGATCAACCCTTTGTCTTGTCTCTGAAATGAAGACACTCAAGTGTCTCTGAAGTCGTTACTCTGGACATTCCCAACAGTCTCAATTGCCATTCTGCTGTTTTAAATGTACTTAAACATAAGCGATCTAGATATAGAGCTAAATCTTGATAATATTTCCTTTTTCTGTTTAATAATTTTTGGTATTTCTATGGATGTGTAACAGTTAGATTTCGTTCTCGAATTGATGCTAAGATGATTTCACTGCTCAGATGTGAGATTATGTTATTAACATTGCGTTAACCTCGCAGCTGACTGAATGTGTACAGGATCTTAGTGTTTTATTTCTGCTCTCTGTCCCTACCTCCCCTTACACATGGCACCTGTCTGGTCTGTGTGCCTGGGGGCTATGATTTCACTTGATGGATGGCTGGGATAATGTGTACCAATAATTTTCTGTCACATCTTTAAATTGCATTTTTTGTTAAGAGTTTCATAAACATACACTTGATATTGGTCATGAATTTAGTCCAATCCACTGTTTTGTTCTTGTAGCATAGACACAAAGAAAACGACACATTTGTTATTCCATGTGTTAGGTCAAAGTTGTACAATTGTACAATCTCCCCTAGTAGGCCTACCATTGCTACTTAGTACAAAAATGAGTATTAAAAAAATGTGTACCCTTGATTTGTTTTTTGGTGCATTATGTTTATGGTATCCAGAGTTGTAGTGTCTTTAAAACATTTAAACTTTGGGAATCGTAGAATTGACCTTGAACATAGCAAGCTACAAAGTCAAACTTTGTTTATCTTCTAGGGACTGTTTGTTTGTTTGTTTTATGCTCTAAGTGCAATTTGTGGTAGATTATTCAAATTAGGTAATTTTTTGGATTTTAGTTAAAAAAAAAAATTAAAGAAAATTAGCTTTTGCTGTTAGAACAGAAGAATAACATAGCAAGTGCCTTTTTATTTTATTTTTTTAGCAACTCTAAATACAAAAAATTATATATTTTTAAAAATCCGGAAAAAAAAAACCCTAGTTATTACAGTTATAACAGGATAAACAAAAAAAAACAACAACTTGTGAAGTTCCTGAAGGACTGCCTTCATATGTAAACTGTTAAGATTGTAATGATTTAAACCAACAGACATTTTCAAACAGATACTTCCAATCAATGAAAGGTGTCAGTTGTCACCACAATCTACCATTTATCTTAGTACAACATGTTTTTTTTGTTCTGTGTCTTATGCCTGATTTGTCCTTGGTTTATCTTGTCAATTTTTGTAGTCAATCAAGTTGATGAATCTGAGTTTTGTGTCAAATTTCATAAAGTTGTTGGTTACTTCTAATTTTTTTTTGACAGCCTTAGTTTTCTAGATGTCAGGTGCTAGCAATTTAACTAGTAATGTTTAGTTCACAGAAGTTAAAAGTGTCTTATAAGTTTCCTTTTTAACAGTTTAGTCAAAAACAAAAAAAGACATGCTGTTAAATTCAGTAGACATAAAGATTGACATTTACTGAAAATGAGTTTGGTCTAGCTTTGGAAAATTCTCCTTTGAAGAACTCTCTATCTATAAAAGTTTTTTCTATTTCTGCTCATAATTTCCTTTTTGTTATTGTTTTGAATGTAAGGAACATTGAAAACTTTTGTCTGTCTGTCTGTCCCAGTTATGCTAATCCTTTTTCCTTTTCATTAATTAAAGATGGAGTGTGTTATATTGTTGCTTTTATTTTTAATGTTACATGTGAATTCATCCAACTATGGCATTCTTTTTTTGTTTTATTATAATTATTATTCCTGTTTGAAGATCTTACACAAGTATAAGATGTAATAAAAAACAAAATTAAACTAGAATGTCTTGACAAGGCATGAGCATAATGCAATTTAATGTCAGCATTTATAATGACATTGATTTATTCTGAGACGTGCAAATCCTTTTATGTTTAAGACGATGTGCTGAATAATTTAATGCAATCTCACTGTCTTTTGTGTATCTTTCACAGCCTATGGGAAAGTTTTCTTGGTTCGCAAACGAACTGGACGAGATGCTGGAAAGTTATATGCCTTGAAACAGCTGAAAAAGGCTACCATTGTCCAGAAGACAAAGACAACAGAGCATACCAGAACAGAGAGACAAGTCTTAGAAGCCATACGCCAGTCACCTTTTCTGGTCACCTTGCATTATGCATTCCAGACAGACTCTAAGCTGAATCTTATATTAGGTGAACCTTCTTTATGGTTGAGTTTTAGGATGACCTACTTTGATATGTAACATACTGTGTAATTTACCTTTTTCATGTTATGCATCATAATACAGCTTATGTGACGTTCTATACTTTTTTTTCTCTTTTCAAACTAAATACTATATGCTGTGTGAGTTAATTTATACCTAGCTAAACACATTGAATGTCAACCACTCAGTCTAGATGAATTGAAAGCTTTTAATTTTCAACTGTTCTAGAACATAGGGCCTCTATTAAAAACAATCCACTCACCCCCCCCCCCCCTTCCCAAACCATCTCCTTCCTGCTTGGTCCAGCCATAGAAAATGATACTATGTCACTGTAGTCTGAAGTCTTCCTCTGCATTCTGTGCCCCAAGGGTTCCAGTCCAAAGTCTTTCAAGCTTTCAGCCTATATATGAGTCTCCTTCACCTCACTTCTCCCACACTTTGTAGTGAGTTCTACTTCAACATTGTATTTGTTGTGAGTTCTACTTTTACATTGTATTTGTAGTGAGCTCTACTTTAACATTGTATTTGTAGTGAGTTCTACTTTAACATTGTATTTGTAGTGAGGTGAGTTCTACTTTTACATTGTATTTGTAGTGAGTTCTACTTTTACATTGTATTTGTAGTGAGTTCTACTTTTACATTGTATTTGTAGTGAGTTCTACTTTAACATTGTATTTGTAGTGAGTTCTACTTTTACATTGTATTTGTAGTGAGTTCTACTTTAACATTGTATTTGTAGTGAGTTCTACTTTTACATTGTATTTGTAGTGAGTTCTACTTTTACATTGTATTTGTAGTTATGAACTAGTTTTAGATGCAGGATTGAAGCTCTGACCAAAACTAATGGAATATGTTTATATTCCACATTTCGTCACTAAATAGATTTTGTGAATGGTGGCGAGATGTTTACTCACTTGTATCAGAGGGAACATTTTACAGAGGATGAGGTTCGAATCTATATAGGGGAGATTACTTTAGCCTTGGAAACATTGCATAAGGTAAATACAAACAATGTAAATTAATGTGAAGAGTACAAACATTATGTTACTCTTTGTTTGAAATATTATAGGCATAACTATATGGGTTGTAGATATAATAACTTATTTGTGCCCAGTGGTTTGTGCATGCAGGTCGGTAGATAAATCATGCACTAGAGCAAAGTCATTGAAACAATAACTTGAATTACACAAACACTACACAGAGCAAAATATGACAACGCAAAGCAATGTACGTTCCTGTAACAGTTTTACCCAAACATGACGTGTGACTCTCACACCAGAAAGTTTTTTTTATTGAATAATGACATTGACATAGGAACAAAAGAGTTCTTATATTTATCTGAAAGGTGTTTTAGAATTGCAGTAGCTCTAAAAGGTTTTATATCAGTCTCTCAGAAATTCCTGAGCTATTCGTTATAGTAGACACTCAACTATTTTAGTAAGAACTAGAAAATTTACTTAGTCATCACATCATAGTAAGGTAGTCATTGTAAAGTTTGCACTGTAAACAAATATGTTTAAGACCCACCTGCTGCACAATTAGGTTTTCTTACACATTGTTGGTTATGTGTTTTTAACTGGAAAAGTTGGCAATCTACTGTGTCAGTTGCTAACATTTTAAGACTGTAACACTATAGACTTTTTAAAGAGATTTTTTTTTCTGGTGTCCTTCTCTCTACAGAGTAACTCCTCTTGTTTTCAGAAAAGGGGAAATGTTATGTATAAAACAAAGTCTAGTATAGAATGATAAGTAATCCTTTAAGTTCAGAGTTGTAGCAAATTGTAAGCTAGTTTTTTATTGTTTCATCATCTGCTCTGTACAGCTTGGTATTATCTATCGAGACATCAAACTTGAGAACATACTTCTGGACTCTGATGGTCACATAGTTCTAACTGACTTTGGACTCAGCAAAGAATTTCTGCCTACAGACCCGGTAAGTTTAAGTTTTAGAGTTGTTGTTTTTTTTTTAGAATGTTATTGGGAAGTTTCTTTTCAAATTCAATAATTCAAGATTTTTTATAAGTATTTTAAAACCAGTCTCATTGTTTTTTTCTCCAGACTCATAGGACTTATTCATTTTGTGGTACAATTGAGTACATGGCACCAGAGGTAGTGAAAGGTGGACATCTTGGCCATGATTTTGTAAGTCGTGTCAGTTCTTGCTTCACATTTGTTCAAATTAGGAATTATCTTATGAATATTTTAGAGTTGACGTTAAAGTTGTTTAGTTTTAATAGAATACTAGTTTTTGTTATTAAAAGCTCTAATTAAGCTCTATAATTTTATTTCCATTGTGTTTTTGCTCAGGCTGTAGACTGGTGGTCTCTGGGTGTATTGACTTATGAACTTTTGACTGGAGCATCACCATTCACTGTGGATGGAGAAAAAAATTCCCAGTCAGAGATCTCCAAGTGAGTCTTCAGTTAGTTTGACATTATCCTTTAGATGGGTATTCATTAGTCATCAGAGTCAAACAATATCCTGTGTATTGAAACAATTTTTTTTTCCTACCCAGACGTATCCAGAAATGTAATCCACCTTATCCAGAAACTTTTTCCAGAGAAGTAAAAGACCTTATCCAGAGACTGTTAACTAAAGATCCTTCCAAACGTCTGGGATCAAAAAGTGCCGAGGATGTCAAAAGACATCCATTTTTTAATGTATGTTCATCATTCTTTTCCATTTATATAGTTGGATTAGCTAGGTCTTCTGGTAATTGTATTATTTTCATTTCTTGTTTCCAATCTTACAGTCTCTAAACTGGGAAGATTTAGCCCAGAAAAAAGTGCCAGCCCCATTTGTGCCAAACATTCGTCATGAAATGGACTTGAGTAATTTCTCTGAAGAGTTTACCAGGATGGATGCCACAGAGTCTCCAGCCATTATACCAAACATGGGAGAGAAACTCTTCAAGGTCAGTTTTTCACTCTGGTAACTAGAGAGTTGTCACATTGTCTGCAATGTACATTCTTGGATGAAGAAAATTTTAAAAACTTTTCGCATCATATGGAATTTGTTTTTTCTCACAGTAATTAATTGTTTTTTGTGGCACAGGGTTATTCTTATGTGGCGCCTTCAATCATATTCACTGAGAACTCTGTTAGTGCTGACTTGCTCAACAAAACTAAAGACCAACAACCTGAGGACATCACAATACTAACTGCCAGTCACTTCAAGGTAACTTTTGCCTTTTCTTTAACACCAGAGTTTGTTGTAAACAATGGGTCACTTCAAAGTTCTTTGCTAAAATCTTTTCAACTTTTTGAGTTGGACTGCTTTTACAAGGATTTTTTTTGTACTATTTAAATTCTAGCTGGCCATGCCAGCTTACTAAAGGTTACTAGCTTAATTTATAGAGACCAGACATTATTCTATGCATTTTATAAACAAAGCATGTAAATATAATTACTTTTAAATAATTGAAAAGTCCATGTTATCATGTTATGTAAGTCCTAATTTTTTATCAAAAATATTAATATACTAGTCGACCGGGGGCGTAGCATACGCCGCTATTTTGCAGGGTCAGTCTTAGGCCACTGCAACCTATGCAACCGCAGTGGGCCCCGCACTTTTATAGGACCCGCGCTAATTCAAGGTGGAAAAATTATTAAATTAAACCATTGTATAACTTAAAACAGATTTCCCGCTCCTTCCTGTCAATTTACCAGGAGCTCCTGGAAATCTCCTGAAATTGCAAAGATACGACAAAGTCCTTAAAATATATGCAATATATAGACAAAAATTGTCATTTTGGGGTGTCATTCAATATGGAACATGCCAATCCTATGCGCGATAAATAAAAACAGCATTATGCATTAGTCGTAATTGTGTAATCTGGTGAAAGAAGCTTTTCGCGCCTCAAACTAATGAAGAATTACTTGAGGTCAACAATTCTCAAAGATAGATTGAAACATTTGGTAATTCTTGCTATTGAGCGTAATCTATGTAGGAAACAGAATTATTATGATATACTGTATGACTTTGCTACACGCAAGGCTCGTAAAGTAATTATGTACGTAGTAAAGAATGAATAAAATGCATAGAGGAATTTATTTTCTAAAACAAACTCTTTAATTTCACTTATCCGCTTCCCTACCCAAACTTAGCCCTACGAAATCCGTTTTGCATAGGCCCCCACAATTGTTTAGTCCGGCCCTGCTATTTAGTGACCTGTAAATATACATAGTAGATTACTTGTTCTCTTTCTATGACTTCTTGGTCACAATGGTTAAGTCGGCGCTGCTATTTAGTTTTTGTAAAATGTTTGTTTGTAAAATGTTTTACATGTTTCGGATGTTCCTTCAGAGTTAAAGGACAAAGGGGGATGGGAGTGGGCAGGGTTTGATAAATCCAAATGACAGTCCAGTGCGCAAACCACACAACCAGGCAGCCATCCGTAGTGACCGGTGAATACTTGTGTGTTCCCCCCCCCCCCCCCCCCCCCCCTCCTCTTGTTTTTTCTTGGAATGACTATCCGCAGAAATAAGTGAGTGATCTTTCCTTTATTTCTTCTTCTCGTCCAAACTTTTGAGCGACGAAGAGAATTATATATATAGATTTTAAGTAGCCTGGGAAACCCATTCTCAATCCTCATAACAATTTTCATTATTTCCCTCGTCTGTAAGTAATGTCTAAATGTTTTATTTCTTCTACTTGAAACTTATTATTTTCATTTCAGAATTCTCCTTTTTTTCAAAAATATGAGCTTGATATAAAAGTTAAAGCCTTAGGAGATGGCACATTCTCTATCTGCAGGTTTGTCATTTCATTGTTTTAAACTTACAAAACTGTGTGAGTCTAGTTAATGTTATGTTGTTCTGGTGACTTTTATATGCCAAGTATGTCTTACTGTATATACATTTTGTCTTTAGGCAGTGTCGCAGTATAGCCACCAATCAGGTATATGCAGTTAAAATAGTCAGCCGCAGAATCAACTGCAATCGTGAAGTACAGCTGTTGAGTCACTGTCAAGGACACCCTAATATTGTCCAGTTAATTGATGTGATGGTTGATGAGGTCAGTGACACACTGTTTGGTTTGACTTAAGAGACACTTTCAGTCTTCATCTCCTGCAACTTTCTAAACATCTGAACTTTGTGCACAGAATAAGTTCCCACCCAGACCTTGCTTCCCTCAGGGAAGCTGATGTAGAGGTCATTTGTTTCTTTGGGTGATGGTTAACAAGGGAGTTGTGTAGCTAGCACAATGTCCTTTACTTTCCTTAATTAATGTCAGTTGCCCACTAGAGTTAAGTGGATTAGGATTGTTTTAAAAGTTCCTGTCTACATTTGGGATTGAACTCCTTGGTTCAGAAGACAAGCATTTCACCATGTTCCCATCAAGTTCATCCTGCCCCTTTAGACATAAAATAATGTCAAAAATTTCTTTCATTGTTTCATGCTGTGTCAGAATTGCGTGTTAAAAAGTCCAGGAAATAATTGATCTACCATCTAGTCTATTTTTTACTGAAATCATTTAGATAGTAACATGAAACCTAATTGTTACAACATAGACTATCACAATTGTAGTTGTTAACTTTAAAATGATACTTATAAAGATGACATTTATGGATTTGAAAACAAGAATTCTGACACCAGAGGTTTAATGTTTTTGTCCTATAGCAATAAGAGTTGTTTTTTTTTCTCTTTGTTGACATTTAGTCATTGAGATATGGTCCTTGACATTTTGCTTTGTATTTTCTCTAGTTTCATACCTATATTGTGATGGAGCTGTTGAAAGGGGGAGAACTCTTAGCCAGACTGCGGCAGAAGAAAGTCTTTACCGAAGCAGAAGCCAGTGAGCTTATGTGGAAGCTTGTCAAGGCAGTTGAGTTCATGCACAGTAAGGGTGTGGTCCACCGGGACCTTAAACCCGAGGCAAGAGCTCATTTCTATTTTCTATGAATGTAATATTTTTATGTACTTTTAGGAGCAGCTGAATAGAATTCAATTTCATCAGTTTAAAAAAAATTACATAGTTATGTCCCTTTTTTGTTTTGTAGCTGAAACTAAATTTTTGACTTAAGACTCTTTTTTTTCAAATCCAACAAAAACTTTAAAGTGACTAGGCCTTGGACAGCTTCCATACTATTACCGTAGCAAATTACATTAATTTTATTGATGGGGAGGTGCAGTGGCTGAGTGGTAAAGTACTTGGCTTCTGAACTTAGGGGTACTGAGTTCAAATCCTTGTGAAGACAGTAATTTTTTAATTTGGAGATTTTTAAGGCACCCAGTTCTAATGGATACTTGACGTTTGTTGGGGAAAGGGGGAAGCTGTTGGCCATGACACTCTGTTAACCATGTGTCACAAAGAAACAGGTGATCTTTACATCATCTGCCCTATAGATCCCAGATCTGAAAGGGGGAACTATTCATTGATGGGAGTGTATGCTATAGTCATCTAGGGTCAGGGGATACTGCTTGATTCACAGATCTGGTCTGTATTATGATGTAGTTTTGATGGCGTTACTGGGTGTGAATAGATCTTGAGGATAAAGAAAAAATAAATTTAGTCTTTATACCAATTGGGAGAAAACAGGCTATGAGCCTTTTGAATGAATAGAAAATAGAATAATAATAGAAAAAATAAATCTTTTATATTCTTACAATAAATAAAGGGAGGTGCATTGTAATGGTGTCTTATTTCTAGCTGGTCAATCTGAGAGTGAAACATAAGGAACAAATGAACAATGGCAAAGAAATTTTTTTACCTCTGATACGCCTGAAAAATAATTCTGGGGTCATTTACTCTGATCATATTAGAAATAAGGTCATACTGGATAATGAGTCCTTAATAGCAGAAGTGTAAAATGGCAACATGGTTTATCATTATCACTTTGAGGGCAAAGGGAATGAGTCTAGGGTGACTTTGTTGAGACAAACGGAACAACAGACTTTGGTGACTTGGACTTTTTTGAGGCAAAGGGAACAACAGTGTGACTTTGTTAAAGCAAAGGAAACAACAGTCTTGGGTGACTTTTTTGAGGCAAAGGAAACAACCGACTTTGGTGACTTTGTTGATGATGAGAGAAATGCATAAATATTGAACATACTTGTATCTATACTTTTCAGAATATTTTATTTGTTGACAATTCTGAGAAAGCTGAACTTAAGATCGTAGACTTTGGCTTTGCAACTATGAACCCTAAGAATGAGACCATGATGACCCCATGCTTCACCCTCCCTTACAGTGCTCCAGAGGTGTTGAAACAGATAAGCAATAAGAAGGATGGCTATGATGAAAGTTGTGATCTGTGGAGCTTGGGAGTCATTTTGGTGAGTTGATAAATTGTCTTGTAATTGTTTGTGATTGTCTAATGAGTTGAGTTAAAGATTCTAAATCTAGGCCCATGGATACGCCCCTCCATTGGCCTCCTGCCTGAACAGTTGTTCTGTCTGGTAGGGATCTAAGGTGTAAATTTGTTAAATCCCTTTTACCAATTGTTTGTATCCCAAGATGCTCGGGTTAGAAGCAAGGCTGAAGGCTGAGCACACCAGGGATATGATATAGTTTATTGTATTTTGCTAGATTTTTAAAAATATATCTACATTTCATTAACATCGACAATTACTTTTGTTTAAACATGCATTTCATTATTGAATGTTTTCTACTTCAGTATTCAATGTTGTCTGGGAAAGCACCTTTCCAAAACTCTGGTGGTCCTGATACTGCTCTTAACATCATGCAACGAATCAAAGATGGAGAATTTAACATGACTGGTCCAGAGTGGGCAGATGTTTCCATGCTGGCTAAACAACTGATACAAGGCAAGAAGTCATATTTTAATAAATTCTTAAATTATGTTTTTATTTTCAGTTTATTTTTAGAATGTCTTGTTTAGACTAGATCTATTTTGTTAAGGTCTTTACATTGAACAACAGAATTTGTATGTACACTTTTCAAATCTCAGAAGAAAAAAAAGAGTCATATCCTTAAAATGCATAATTTTCTGTATAGGATCCAATCTTGCTGGTAGATTTTGTTTTAATAATACAAAAAAAATTGTATTTGGCTTAACTTCTGTGTTTTAATTTTCAGGTCTATTAACAGTAGATCCTAAAGAAAGAATCTGCATGCATGATCTGTTAAAACATAAATGGCTGAGGAAAATTGTCAAATCTCCAATTTCCAGTATGCCACTCAGAACGCCAGGGGTTCTAAGTTCACATAATAATGCTGTCAAAGATCAGATCAACTGTACAATGGAAGCCTTCCACCAGGCCACCAGAGATGGATTTCGCCTCCAGGAGGTGGCGTCTGCACCGCTGGCAAAGCGCCGAAAGCAAAAGAAGACATCTGTGGACACAAGAAGCAGCTCAACAGACAGCAACAACTCAAATTCCACCACCTCCTCTTGTGGCACCCGCAAGTCCCCAATACGTCAGTCATTGTCTCGCAACTCCAGCACATCTAGTATATCCCAGAGCTCAGTCGCCAGCATGGGCTTTGTCCCAAACCTGGGCAACCTTCCTTCCCCACTTGCCAGCTCGTCCTCCAAAAGATCCACGCCAGACATGACTTCCTCTGCTCACACCAGTACCAGCTCTGCTGCCTCATCAGCACACAGATTATCTCCTCCCAACGTCATTGTCATGCCCCAGCCAGTTATCCACATTCCTTCAGTTGACAGTGTGGACTTTGATGAGGATATCAGTCCTGGAAACTCTTCAACCACTAAAGGTAAAAAAACAGGGAGAAAAAGCAATAACAACACAGTTCGACTGACCAGAGGGCAGAAAAGGAAACTGGACCAGTCATCAGAAGAAGGTCAGGCGGATGGGGATAATGACTGTATTATTGTTGAGAAAACTTTGCCTTCTATTAGACACTTAAAAGGAGCATTGAAAAGGTTAAAGTCTGAGACCATTGTGATAGATTAAACTGTGATAAAGAGGATACAAGTGGGGGTTTAAACCCATTTCTCTTAAGTGATAAGAGACTAGCTTTGGAATTCAAACTCATTTCACTACTAACTAAGAGGCTACGAATGTGATTTTAATTCATTGTATTAAGTTATAACATAAAGAGTGATTCAAACTGATGTCACTAAGTGATAATACCTCAATAGTATCACAATTTCCACTTACAATATTCATGCTATTATTTTGTTATATTCTCTGCTTCTCTGAAGCAGCGAGGACATTGCTGACCATTGGTCAGTCTTTCATGTTGCCTATATAACATATGTTGCTCTGGCCATACTGGCCAAAATAAGGACTTTTAGAATGGCTGCTAGGACTGACCTACTCTAGCTGAAACTGTGTCTTAATCTCATTCCTTGACCATTGATTGTACAGAGAGAGAGAGATCATTGTACAACTGACAAATGAAGTTTTAGTTGGTCATGGCTGTTAGTGTGATATATATATATATAGGTGGAAACATTTCACAGACCTCTTACATCTGACTTGAGCTCTTCAAATATTTTAACCATTCTTATACACGCTGTTTTGTTGATCAAACTCATGAATTGTGTTTTTTGTAAGCTACAAGTGTCTTAGAGTTAAATCCACAAGGTCAAAGGTGATGAACTCTTTAAAACTAAACTCACTGGATGGAATGAATCTAAAAAATATAAAATCAAGACTACTTACATTTTCCGTGTGAGTTAAGTCCCTTGATTTTCTTAAAGATGTTAGGGGGTACTTGAGAAAAACATTTTTTTCAAATGTGTTTTATGTCATCATGACATCTTCTTAGGGGTGTGACTAGTCATGTCTCCCCAAAGCAGTTTGTGTAAGTTGATCAATTGATGTCAGTTTATATATTGTGTATGTTATTGACTGTTAAATCTTTGGTTGTTCTGAAGCTCTTCACCATCAAGTTTCATTGATATTCACTTTAAATGTCTTAAACTTATAGGAGTCCATGTCTGAACTGTTTATAATTTTTACTGTTTAATTTAGACAGTCGAGTAACACGGATCAATATTTAGGGCTTTTCACATCAATCAAGTCTATATTTACATTGCCCAGAGTACAATGGCTATTACAATTTTGTACATTGACCATATGGCTCTTTCTTTCAATGAAGACTCTAGTATTCTATTGAGTAAAGGTTGCTGACATGAATGAAGTCAATTCATAAGGGTCTTGGTGACCTTTTATTAGGATGCTTTACTTTCCAAACACCTTGGAGTTTTTCATTTGTAGATGTTTCTAATTGATTTGTGGCTTATCTTCCATCAGGACTATGTACACTTCTAACAAATCATTTTCATTTTACAAGACATTGACTTTTTAAACTGCCTGGTCATGTGCTCTAGACCATGCTCTTGGATTCTAAATCTGCTCACGGTCGTCCTGATGGAGTTTTGGACATAATTTCTAAACTGATATAATGTCCAAAACATAAAGCAAAAAAAAAAAAAATAATTTTTCTAAAGCCATTTAGTGGCTTCTACTTTTCTGTTTGTGAGGCAACTTCTTTCTGCCTATGGGAAAAAGTAAGCATATATACACACACATTGACAAGTTATATAAAAATCAATTCAGATCTCTAAGTATGTCCAAGTCTAGATCTAAGTATGTCGTAGTCTAGATCTAAGTATGTACAAATGTATATTAAAGTTTAAAAAAAATAAATTGTTTGTATGTTGATTGGCTAGACTCAACTATTTTGATAGTCACACCTAGACCTAGACCTTCATGGATTTACACCGTTAATAATTTAAAAAGTTGTGGAATTGTTCACTTGTGATGTTTATGTCAAAAAATGAATTTTTTTTTTAAGTTTTTTTTTTATAAACAATCTGACATACAAGTTGATAGTTTTTTTTTGTTTTTTTTTCATCCAATAATATCGTTTTTTGTAAAGCTTTGCAGCTATGTTTGTTGAATGAAATGCATTTTTGAAATACAGTTTTAAACTCTGTTGATTTTTTTTACTAACTGACCAAAGTATTACAACATTTCTTTAAACCTGCAGTTATTAACTGTAACTTAAATTAATGGCAGAAATATTAGAATTTTAAAATCTAAACTGAGTTTGGCATGGGAAATTCTGGTCATTTTCTAATCTCTTAGCTGGGTGTGTCATGGTAAGTGGGAAAGAGAGAGAACTCTTCCATGACTTAATATTGTAAACACACACATTTCAATCTTGTCTTTCACTTTGGTCAAACAGTTGGTGGTCAGACAGTTGGTTGTTTCACTTTGGTCAAACAGTTGGTTGTTTCACTTTGGTCAAACAGTTGGTTGTTTCACTTTGGTCAAACAGTTGGTTGTTTCACTTTGGTCAAACAGTTGGTTGTTTTACTTTGGTCAAACAGTTGGTTGTTTCACTTTGGTCAAACAGTTGGTTGTTTTAGCCTTACAATCTATCTCATTCCTGGACTGTGATGTGGGCGAAGGTCACACACTTTGTGTTGGTAAGTGGTCACTCGTTGGTGTGTGTGTGTGAGTCACTAGTTCCTGTGTGTATGCTTGTGATCAGTCATTGGTGTGTGTATGTGGTGTCTGTGCCTCCCATTGGACTTCATGTATTTACTTATGATGAAACCATGGTATTGTTGTTTCCATACCTAAACACTTATGTTTGAATGTCCCTCATTATAAAGAGGAAACATTTCTTTTTAGAATATCAAATTATTTGAGGCTTTTAATTTCTTTCATGAAATCTTGCTGCAATAATTGTCCACATAATGACTTCACTCTTGATTCACTATTGTTTACATAATGACTTCACTCTTGATTCACTATCTCACTCTAATTGTGTGATAGGCATCAGTCAAGGACTATTGACTTCCCTCAAATATCAATGGCAAGATTGAGAATTTATTAAATCAAATTTATACAAGCAAAAATATATTTTTTATAAGGATTTCAGATCTGCATTGGTCATTGGTAGTTGGTCTGAATATGGTGACACTGACATTTGATTGGTCACATACTTATTCAATCAAATCTTTTATTCATTAAACAGTTTGTCCACTAAATTATTCCTTTGAGCCAAATGGTCATTATGTTCCTGCTGGTCTCTCAGTGACAAACTCATCATCAAGTGTTACAGCTGAAGTGAATTGGTTGCATTGGAACTTGTTTAGAAAATAAGGATTTAGAGATGTATGCACTCTTATGTATGTTCAGAGGACATTGAATAGTAGATAATGAAATAGTGCTGGATTTGATTAAAGGGACATAATACATGACTGTGCATAGTTCTTACACCTTTGACCCCTGACATTAAGGTCATGTCTGAAACTCTTCATTGCTTCCTGTTTTCCTCTATTGTTGAAAGTGTGTTACACTGTTATTGATATCTTAGCAAGTAACACTTGAACAATGGACATCTATAATATTTGACATTTATGACATTCAAAGTAAAAATAAACTCCTTGGATTTGAAAGCATTTTTGTTTTGTTTTGTTGTATTATTTGACTTATTGATAAAGTGCATCTATCAACTTGTTTCAATCTGTCGTGGACTGTGGACTGAAGGAGTAAATGTAAACAGTAATAACATCTCCCTTTGTCTTTTTATTACAAAGCTTATATTAACTCTATCCGTCTGACAGGATTATTTGACACTTTTTCTCTCATTCTCGGATCAAGTTTAAATTTTTTCTAAATTATTCTTGGTGGCAACATATGAATAAAAAAAAAACAACAACATTAGTTGTAATTAATTAATTGTGTTTTATAATAAATAGGGGAAACAAACCTTGCAGTATTGATAGATGTGGCATTCAGTAAGCAGTTCTTTCCTTGTATAAGCTTTTTTTTTTTTTTTTAAAGTATTTTTAAAAATTATTTTGCTTGTTACATGTCCAATGTCTCTATAACCTAAGAGAGTGAGAGTTAATTTACTCCATTTTTTGAGGCAAGAACCGATTTCTGATAGACGTATTTCAAGTAGGGCATATAAGCAATAAGACTGGTAGACATCTTATAGAGTCAATCTAGTCATGCATGTTAATTAATGACTTAAACTTTATTAAGTCGTTCGTTTTCCTGATGGATTCAGGTAACCCATTCCATTCTCAAATGACACTAGGAGCACTTGTACGAATTTTTTCTAGCGTGTGGAATAAGAAATGTACTTCGTCTTAGTGTCTTCTGAGTATTTTATTGTTTTAATGATATATATTAGTTTAAGATGAACATAGTGTTTAAGACTCATTTGATGAAATAAATAAAACAAATATCAGCTATTGATAATTACATTGCTAAAAATTAATGTACTTGCATGAGTAGACTGCAATTGTTTGTGCTGAGATGACAGATCACATAATGTGGTTCCCTGGTTGTCTGTTCCTTTAGCATTTGGAGGCTAAAAAACTAACTTCACATAAATATAAAGTTGGAAAAGCCAAGATGTATTTCAGAAGCTTTTTTTTTAAAACCGGAAACATGTTGCATTTGTTATCAGAATGATATTAAAGTTACACGCCTTAGGTTTATTTTTTTAAACTCTATCTGAAGTCATTTCCAACAATTGCTCTTCTTCTGCAAGCCACAGACTTTCTGGCAAGGATGTTATGTTAGATTTTAAATCTAATCCATTCAATATAATCTGTTGAAATCAAGGAAATAGTTTTTTAAAGGTCGTTTGCGAACCGTCCAAATGCTGTGTTATACATTTCTGAGTATCTGCATCACTTTTAGCAGCTGAACTTGTTATTAATTTATGAAGAGTCGGTCACAAGATTTACTTCTCCATTACCAATTGGCTTTTAAATTTAGTTTTGCAATGGCAGATTTCACTTTATCCTGTGAAACATTGAAATTTGTTTACCATATAAAGATAAGCTGAGACAATGTTAAAACAGAGAACGTATCTGATAAGTAAGGTACTTTACAAGGCCATTACCACTTTGCTAAGTATGCTACTTACAAGGCCATTTCCAGTCTGCTAAGTAAGCTACTTTACAAGGTCATTTCCAGTCTGCTAAGTAAGCTACTTTACAAGGTCATTTCCAGTCTGCTAAGTATGCTACTTTAGAAAGCCATTTCCAGTCTGCTAAGTATGCTACTTTACAAGGTCATTTCCAGTCTGCTAAGTATGCTACTTTACAAGGTCATTTCCAGTCTGCTAAGTATGCTACTTTAGAAAGCCATTTCCAGTCTGCTAAGTATGCTACTTTACAAGGTCATTTCTAGTCTGCTAAGTATGCTACTTTACAAGGTCATTTCTAGTCTGCTAAGTATGCTACTTTACAAAGCCATTTCCAGTCTGCTAAGTATGCTACTTTACAAGGTCATTTCTAGTCTGCTAAGTATGCTACTTTACAAGGTCATTTCCAGTCTGCTAAGTATGCTACTTTAGAAAGCCATTTCCAGTCTGCTAAGTATGCTACTTTACAAGGTCATTTCTAGTCTGCTAAGTATGCTACTTTACAAGGTCATTTCCAGTCTGCTAAGTATGCTACTTTACAAAGCCATTTCCAGTCCTGCAAACAATTTCTCAACTCAAATCTATAAATTTCAAAAATTTGAGGTTCATGTCTGGATTCAAATAATTGATTTACAATTTTCCTCGATCCAACGAATGTCAGTAAAGATAAGATGCTGTGTAGGATTACTTCAAATTTCTTCACATTATTCCCACAAAAAGTCGTACATTAGAAGTACGGTCTGTAATGTAGTTCACTATTTTAACGCTTTCATCCAGAACTTCCTATAGATTAGTGGGCATACTAGAGAATGACGATCCTAACCATAGACGTATATATATAATATATAAGTCTATGATCCTAACACAATTTGAAAAAAAAACAAAACTTATAGGCCTATTTACAGACGCATATTGAATAACCTTCCACTCCACATGGTTAAACTTAAAAAAAAAACACACTTTGCCACTTTTATTGTTACAACTAAAACTATAAATCTCTTATTATTAAGAATTCAATTTGTGGGATTATTTTGTGAAATTTGATGTGCATTTTTTACAACGAAAAAAACAAAAACATTTTGGCTTTGAAAACATCCCTATTCATGTCCTTGTCTTTGTAAAATGTATTTTTCCGATGCAAAATAACACTGGTTATGGATTTGTTCAAAAATAAAATAATATTAAAGAATGTGAAGTAAAACTTTATAACAATTTAGCGTATTGGCTAAATATCGGAAATTGGTAGCTTTAAAGGATCAGCATAATAGATAAGGTGTTTAGGTTACGGAGGTTTATCATAGAACAACATTACCAAACTTGTGCAATAGAAATATTTTTATCAATTGTTTTTGTTTAGCTTTTAATATTCTGAATGCGCTATGGTCCCATCACTTGTCTCAATGCGCTATGGTCCCATCACTTGTCTCAATGCGCTATGGTCCCATCACTTGTCTCAATGCGCTATGGTCCCATCACTTGTCTCAATGCGCTATGGTCCCATCACTTGTCTCAATGCGCTATGGTCCCATCACTTGTCTCAATGCGCTATGGTCCCATCACTTGTCTCAATGCGCTATGGTCCTATCACTTGTCTCTGTCCGCTATGGTCCTATCACTTGTCTCAATGCGCTATGGTCCTATCACTTGTCTCTGTACGCTATGGTCCCATCACTTGTCTCAATGCGCTATGGTCCCATCACTTGTCTCAATGCGCTATGGTCCCATCACTTGTCTCAATGCGCTATGGTCCCATCACTTGTCTCAATGCGCTATGGTCCCATCACTTGTCTCAATGCGCTATGGTCCCATCACTTGTCTCAATGCGCTATGGTTCCATCACTTGTCTCAATGCGCTATGGTCCTATCACTTGTCTCTGTACGCTATGGTCCCATCACTTGTCTCTGTACGCTATGGTCCCATCACTTGTCTCAATGCGCTATGATCCTATCACTTGTCTCAATACACTATGATCCTATCACTTGTCTCAATACGCTATGGTCCCAACACTTGTCTCAATGCGCTATGGTCCCATCACTTGTCTCAATGCGCTATGGTCCCATCACTTGTCTCAATGCGCTATGATCCTATCACTTGTCTCTGTACGCTATGGTCCCATCACTTGTCTCTGTACGCTATGGTCCCATCACTTGTCTCAATGCGCTATGGTCCCATCACTTGTCTCAATGCGCTATGGTCCCATCACTTGTCTCAATGCGCTATGGTCCCATCACTTGTCTCAATGCGCTATGGTCCCATCACTTGTCTCAATGCGCTATGGTCCCATCACTTGTCTCAATGCGCTATGGTCCCATCACTTGTCTCAATGCGCTATGGTCCCATCACTTGTCTCAATGCGCTATGGTCCCATCACTTGTCTCAATGCGCTATGGTCCCATCACTTGTCTCAATGCGCTATGATCCCATCACTTGTCTCAATGCGCTATGATCCCATCACTTGTCTCAATGCGCTATGATCCCATCACTTGTCTCAATGCGCTATGGTCCCATCACTTGTCTCAATGCGCTATGGTCCCATCACTTGTCTCAATGCGCTATGATCCCATCACTTGTCTCAATGCGCTATGGTCCCATCACTTGTCTCAATGCGCTATGGTCCCATCACTTGTCTCAATGCGCTATGGTCCCATCACTTGTCTCAATGCGCTATGGTCCCATCACTTGTCTCAATGCGCTATGGTCCCATCACTTGTCTCAATGCGCTATGGTCCCATCACTTGTCTCAATGCGCTATGGTCCCATCACTTGTCTCAATGCGCTATGGTCCCATCACTTGTCTCAATGCGCTATGGTCCCATCACTTGTCTCAATGCGCTATGGTCCCATCACTTGTCTCAATGCGCTATGGTCCCATCACTTGTCTCAATGCGCTATGGTCCCATCACTTGTCTCAATGCGCTATGGTCCCATCACTTGTCTCAATGCGCTATGGTCCCATCACTTGTCTCAATGCGCTATGGTCCCATCACTTGTCTCAATGCGCTATGGTCCCATCACTTGTCTCAATGCGCTATGGTCCCATCACTTGTCTCAATGCGCTATGGTCCCATCACTTGTCTCAATGCGCTATGATCCCATCACTTGTCTCAATGCGCTATGATCCCATCACTTGTCTCAATGCGCTATGGTCCCATCACTTGTCTCAATGCGCTATGGTCCCATCACTTGTCTCAATGCGCTATGATCCCATCACTTGTCTCAATGCGCTATGGTCCCATCACTTGTCTCAATGCGCTATGGTCCCATCACTTGTCTCAATGCGCTATGATCCCATCACTTGTCTCTGTACGCTATGGTCCCATCACTTGTCTCAATGCGCTATGGTCCCATCACTTGTCTCAATGCGCTATGGTCCCATCACTTGTCTCAATGCGCTATGATCCTATCACTTGTCTCAATGCGCTATGATCCCATCACTTGTCTCAATGCGCTATGATCCCATTACTTGTCTCAATGCGCTATGGTCCCATCACTTGTCTCAATGCGCTATGGTCCCATCACTTGTCTCAATGCGCTATGATCCCATCACTTGTCTCAATGCGCTATGATCCCATCACTTGTCTGGACCAGTTGTGAAAGGGGGAGGGAAGAAGGGGATATCATGGTGGATGTTTACGTGATCATCTTTAAATACATACAAATAACGTAGGGTTGAAGAGTTATCAAGGGGACTAATTCAACTTATAATACCACCACATCTGTAAAGTACGATTTCTCTCCCTTGTTTAAGACACCAAGCAAAATAATTAAATTAAGTAATTGGTTAATTTTTAAAAAATTGATTCTTGTGTAGTCAGGTAAAATAACAATTGTGTAAAATTTCAGCTTAATCCGAGATTAGGTGTGGAAGAAATAACGTGTACAACCTATTTAACCAGACAGAGTGAGTTGATAAAAGCTTAGTTCAAATTAAAATTAAACTTCACAGAATTCTAAATGTTGTTAGTAGCAACTCATTTTCAATTCTCGAAAGAAACATTATAAGAAGATTAAGTGGAGTGTTTCACATGAATACGCAAAGCTAGTTGTTCCCCCTGACAATCAAATAATGCAGTACAATTCAATTATCAGATATAAACATTTCATTTGTAAGGTTTTGAGTGAAACTTTTTGTTTTGAGTAATGCACAAGTTGTAAAAAATAAAAAAAATGTCCTCTTGGATATTAAGGATTATTTTTTTGGGGCCAAGATAGCCAAAGCCAATGCTAACGAGAATTATACAGTAACTGGTAACGCTACTGGGTGGGTGTATCTGTCCACCTCTGTAGTCTGTACAGGACCAAGAGTTTAGAGTCGCCTAAGCAACCAGACGAGACACTAAACTAATAAAAGAAAAAAAGAAAATAAAACAAAAATTCAAAATGTATTCAGCACTTAGACAACAACAATCTTAGAAAATAATAATGAATTTATAAATAAAAAGTAATTTCCTCTAGACTCGCACAGTTAAGAAGAAAAACATGTTACTTTTGAAAAAAAAACTTTGTAGGTAGGCCAGTGGCGTAACTAGGGTGGGGAGAGGAGGGGGAAGAATTTTAAGATCCCCCAGAATCCCACTTGAGGGGGGCCCTTAAATGAGTGTCCGAAATTTGTTTTTAAATAAATTAAATATTACGTCACGGAGATGTAATTTTGGTTTTCAAATTGTTATATAAGTCAGTGACCCTGTTGTATGTATTTGTTTCCAGTAGAGTTTCTCTCCACACTTGGGATGTCTCTTTTGTTTTCCATGTGTTCTGTTTTCTGAGGCATCAGACATCTAGTGTATTGAGCTAACCTGGAGTTGGTTTCACCAAATTGAAGAAACCTGAGAGATTCAAAGAACATGAAGAAGGAGTCCACCACAGACAAGCTTTTTTAAGTGGAAGCTAGAAGAAGAAAAGTTTAAGGCAGAACCAGATGAACTGTCACATATGTTTCATGCGCAAATTTGAAAAATCAGTAGTATAGGAGACATTCCGAAAAAAAGTGTAGCAGAATCTATTAAGTACTTAGCAAAAACAAACTCAAGCTTACGTGGTCACAACGAAAAACTAAATTCACCCAATCCTGGAAACTTCCTAGCATCTTTGAAATTTCTTGCAGAATTTGGTGGTTACAAAACACCACTTACATAGAATCGAATATGGGAAGACACATTATTTGTCACCAGAAATTCAAAATGAGTTTATTAACTTGATGGGCAATAAAGTTAGGGAATCAATTGTTGGGAAAGTCAAGCAAGTTTGTTACTTTTCTCTGATGCTTGATTCCACCCCCAGATGTTTCTCAACAAGAACAAGTCTCTCTAATAGTTCGTTTCTTGGATGTTGATAATTTCGAAATAAAAGAGTTATTCATTGGTTACTTTGACATTTTGAAACCTGATGGACAACATTATGAAGAACTTGTTCGGAAAACTCTTAAAGACATTGGACTGGACTTTGATCTGCGCAGAAGTCAAACTTATGGTAACGCAGCCACAATGAATGGCCCTCTGTCTGGCTGCAGAAACGTCTCTTAGACATAAATCTAAAGGCAACATTTCTGAACAGTGATAATCAATCTCTCTTTATTCTGCTGCGATAGATCCAGCAAGGGTCACCTTTTTTTTAACTGTACATGAATTGTTCACCCCAGCGATGGGCCAAGCCGAAAGAAGTTAGAGCCGCGAGTTTAAAAAAGGAGAGTAATATAAGTTAGTCCGCAAGAGAAGAACCTACTTCGTCAGTTTCCTTGCATCTCGACAAAATCATCAAGCTGTTGGAGAAATTTTCTGAATCAACAACTGAAAGAATGGACACTAGAAGCAATGTACAGAATCTTCTTCATGCAGTGGAAAATTATGATTTTTTTTTTTTTTTTTTTTGCTTATTTGGAATTCTGGTCAAATCTCCCGCGCCAAATCAATATAGTTCAGAAGAAACTACAAAAAGTCTGGACTGCACATACGACTGCACATACAAGAAGCTACTGAAGAAACTAAAACCCTATCATGCTTTCTGCCAAAATGATGAGAAACTGACCACCCAATCCATCGAAAGAGCAAAAGAAGGTAGTGAATTCTATGGATTTCTTGCAATCAAAACAACCAGAAGAAAGAAATGACCTGATGGGGAGTTCAGTTCTGATGTAGAACTGTCAATAGAACTGCAATTCACACGTGTTGCGACTGAAGTGATGGACAGACTTCATATATGGAGATGAAGGACAGATTCTAAAGGTTGGAAAACCTTGAGGACACATTTGGGTTCCTTCTTGAACCAAGACACCTCTTGGAGTCTATGGATGATGACAAGCCGATGAAAAACTGTGTTACTTTTTCCTGTTTATATGATTAAATACAGGCAAAATCTCTTGTTCAAAGATGTACTTAATGCACGAACACTTTTTATCAAACCAGTGCCACAATCACCAATTGACATATTGAGGAAGCTGGCTTCATATGGTAATGATGTGTGTTCAAACCTTGCAACATCCATTCGAATACTGCTATCTCAAACCACTTCCATAAGTTCCATTGCGTCATGTGAGACATCATTCTCAAAGCTCAAGCTAATCACAAACTATTTCAGGGGCACAATAACGCAACAAAGGCTTAGCATGGCTTCAATGTTCAAATCCTAGAGTTTTTTTTTTTTCACAATACATCTATTCGAGTCAGAACATCATGGAACCAGCAGAAACTTGGATCCAGGAACCTGGACAGTGGATCTCAAAAACGCCTCTAACGAGTTTCCTAGATTTTTTAACATTTGTATATGATTGAGAAAAGAATGACTAGCTTGTTGGCCACACGTACGGGGAAAACTCTTGTTAGGCCATTTGTCAAAGTAAAAAATAAATAAATGTACATTTGGCTACAGACTTATATCTAGGTCTAGAGACAACAGGACATTGTCAGCCGTATTTCCGTAATTCTGCCATAACTGAGTAAATTTAAAGTTGCTTCAATTTTATTGAAGTTTATAAGCGTTGCTTCTATTTGTACGTAAATCTAACTTAGATGACATCTAGATTTTAGAACTAGAAGTAGATCTAGACTAGATCTTAAGATTTCCAAAATCAGAGCTTTAGGTCTAGTGTTAGATCTAGATAATCTAGAATGTTCATATAATGATCATACCAATAAATAATTGCAAATGTATCTTCCTCACTGATCGAATTTAAAAAAAAATGTAAAAGTTTTAGCATCTGACGGTGTCACGAGTTCGATTGAACCAAAAAAAAGTTTATAATTATTTTTTAAATGGTTTTATTATAATTCACTTTTAAAAAACATATTTTAAAATGTTTTTCGAGTTTGTCCTTTTTAGACTTAGTAGCACATCACCAGGTTATACACTGAGTTCCCACGAGAGTGCCCCACTTAGGCCAGGAAATCCTTAATGCATTACCCCAAACTCTAATTCAACACAGAAATAGTTAAAGATCCGGAGTTAACTATCTAGAGGCCCACACATCAAAAGTATCTTAGAATTAAGCACCTAACCGAAAAAGTCCGCAGCGAGGTGCAGAGTGAATACATAAACAATGTTATAAAGATAACTAAGCTTATCACAGTAGATTCTATGATACGTTTATAGCTGGTTGTTCTTACCACCCAGAAAAAATTTTTTGGAAGGTGTTGTGGACAAGATTTACCCAAGGCTCCGAATGCGCTTGAGCAGGCACTGCCTAGCAATAGCCGGTAATTATAGACTATCAAAATCGTACTCAACACCAACAACATGTCGTTTCTTATTTACAAAGAAAAGCGTGTGCTTGAGGTTAGAGGTCATTCTTTAGATAATGACCAGAGATATCTCACACTTGTGTCAGGCTAGGACTACGGGAAAGAAAAAAAAATGAGGGGGGCGTGTTCAGGCATAAAATCTATTCTTCTAGAGAATGTGGTTAAAATGACTGTAGACACTTCATAGTATGACTTCTTATTAATGCAGCACACCACATGGGCTATAACTCTGTGAACTTACAAAAATGTGCCTCTTCTTTAGTTATATTTTCAAAGGAATATAATTTAGCTTATAATGTTACAAGCTTATAACAACTCTGTCTGTCTGGTACAGATTTTGTACACGTTATTTCTCTCAAACCCATTAGCGCATTAAGTTGAAGCTTTACACAATTATTTATTTATTCTACATAAGCAAAACACGAATCAATTAAAAAAAAAAAACCAGTTTATTACTGTAATTAATTATTTTGTTTAATGACCAAAAGGGGAATTATTCCTTCAGTATTAGAATATATGGTTTAATATATGCGGTTTTGCCCCATTACATAATTGTGCATGTTAATTCTCCCACACCCATTCTCAGATAAATTTGAAACTTTACACAATTATTTAGGGCATCTAAAAAACATGAATTGACAGAAAAAATTATTTTGTTTGATATCGAAAAGGGGCAATACGTTCTATATTATTGAGATATATAGATGTACATGTGGAGTTCAATGTCTCTCATTTATTTATATATGTGAGTAGTTTTTTTTTTTTGTTTGTTTGTTTGTTGTTTACTAAATTGGTATTAAATGATGCATAACTGTCTTAATATTGTTCGATAACTTCATTGACTTGTATAGATTTAGATCAAATTTATAACATTCACCAAAGAGATAAGTCATAGGCGGCTCCAACAACCTCTTCTCAGCAGGTGCTTACGGATTTTAGCTTCTAAGAAGGTGCGACGCCATGGTATGAATGAATTTGTTAAAACATTTGGAAATATATTTATCAAAGTAAAAAAAAACACTATTTCTAACATAAACAATCATTAGATTGGTATAGGAGCTTGTAAGCTTGGTCTGTTTGGCTGAGTAGTATCAACCGCTTGACTTCCTATCAGGAGAGCTCGAGCTCAAATCCCTACTGGAGGGGAGTTGCATTTGTTGAGGCATGTAGGCAGCAAGAAAACCTCCTACATCTATCTCCTCCCCCCCTCCCCCATGGGTCCACAAAAAAGATTGGACCACAGCGCAATGAACATGCGTATATCATGAAAGTTGCGCTATACAAAATTAATCTAAATATATATATATTATAAAATAAAATACAGAGACATATGAACATGAACATATAAACTACTGATGTTTATTTTTAGATTTCAGTACCGTGATACTGACTATTGCGACCCTATTGTGAGTTAATATTGTAAATTTTAAAAAGTCGTAAAAGTTTTATATTTTCGTTTTGAAATGTATGTATAACCTACGTTTAGAAAAGCTAAATAAAGCTAAATATATAGGCTAGGCTTAGAATGCTGACATTGAAATAAAGCTAAATATATAGGCTAGGCTTAGAATGCTGACATTGAAATAAAGCTAAATATATAGGCTAGGCTTAGAATGCTGACATTGAAATAAAGCTAAATATATAGGCTAGGCTTAGAATGCTGACATTGAAATAAAGCTAAATATATAGGCTAGGCTTAGAATGCTGACATTGAAATAAAGCTAAATATATAGGCTAGGCTTAGAATGCTGACATTGAAATAAAGCTAAATATATAGGCTAGGCTTAGAATGCTGACATTGAAATGTTTACCGTATCCGTTTTGTTTGAATTGAAGTCAGTGTCAGCGCTAATTAGTCAACTAATGACAAGACTGAATTTGAACTGATGTACTTATGATGTCGGATACTATGACGTACCTAGTAATCAGTGTGATTCTTTTATTTCTGGGTGAGTACCCTACTATATAAGCGCTGAAGTATTCCGACTATGGGTGAGTACCCTACTTTATAATAGCCACTGGCGGATCCAGGGGGGGGGGGCGGTAGGGGCGATCGATATACTGCTTATTTATTCTTATATATATAATATTTTTTGCATTCTTCACTGCAGAAACCTATTCTCCTGACATCTACAGCTCTTTATCCATCAGTGGAGTTCGCGGCGAAGCCCCGACGCCAAAAGCGTTTCTTGCATTTTTCACTTTACGCACGTTTATGCTTAGTGTTAGGGTTTACTGGGCGTTAGGGTTAGGGTTTGGAAAAAAATCGCCCCCCCCCCCACTCCAAAGTTCTGGATCCGCTAGTGATAAGGGCTAAAGTATTCCGACATGGGTGAGTACCCTACTTTATAAAGGCTAAAGTATTCCAACTATGGGTGAGTACCCTACTTTATAAGGGATTTTTAGAGCCCCAAGTCTTCGCTATCGATAGGGTCCCACGTTTCAGCCCCATGTTGTTTACATTCAGCCTAGTTTATTTTAAGTGATCTGTTTACTTCAAGTCATCTGTTTATTATTTTAAGTCATCTGATGACTTCATGTCTCGTATCGACTTATTTCTAAGTGTACTTTTCTAATAAACAGGTGTCAAAAGTAAAAAAAAAACAAAAACGTTTTCAAATGAAACAAATCACCGTGCAGTCTCTGTGTCTTCGTGGGAATATCGTCAATACTAAATAGTGTATTAGGCCAAAGTTATTGTCAGCATATCAATACTATTTAAAGGATTGGAGTTTACAGTCATCTTCGAGTTGATAAGTTATGAGAAATGTGCTCATCTTCGATCACGAAGGAGGATATATATATATATATATATATATATAGGATAGAAAAAAATATTCACAAACTGTTTGTTTGTCATTTTTTTAATCACTTCTTCAAGTATTTAAATGATGATGGTCCACAGTTTCTCCTTCTATTTACTTCTTGTAATGCTTGATTCCAATGAGCGTTTCACAATCAAGTATTTCTATTAACAGTCCGGCTGATGATGTGTACATAAGACAGTGCGCAAAAATGCTCATGGACTTCTTGTTATTTATTCAACTCTACATTGAATCGTGATTGCATTCACAAAGAAACACTTGAGTTAAGTGCGGTAATTTGAATTCCCACTGAATGCGTGTTCAAGATAAATAGACGAACGCCTGATAAAACTATATTTTGAAAAAAAGTATTATGGTCAAACCAGAGTGGCCAGTGAGCTAGCATTTTATTCTCAAAGATATACCCAAACTGTCAAATTTATAGGAAAATCGTTAGAACCGTTTCGAGATACCATCCACCCTGTGTCCAACCATCCATGAAAAGTTTGCAAGCCAATAAGAGGAATCGTAATAATAAATGTGTGTTTTTACCGTGACATGGATATGGTCAACCCGTACATACAAGCCTACTGCCTAGTTGAGGGATTCTTTCCTCAGAAATGTAAATCTATATATAGAGTCCAATAGTTTTTGTTAGAGGCCCACGTAAGGGGAAAAGACGGTATTTTTTTTTAACAGGTGACGTATTAGCAGACAATAAGAAATGGCTGCCTGATACTAACTTCAACAATCCAAAGAACTGGTCACCACCAGGAATACCTTGTGGGGATGCTGTGGTCATTCTACCGACAACTCTTCGGGTGGTGTATGTCCAAGTTAATACAACCATGAGGGAGATGGTATGTATATGAGAACGCTTCTAAAATAAAAAACCTGGGTTGACCTGGGGGTAAAAGAGGCTGGTTGGATTAAATAACGGAGGCATATTTTGTTTCTCTTCTCTCTGTCTGTCTTTCTCTCTCTTTCTTGGGAAGGCAGCACGGAAACCTTCCCCCCCCCCCCCCCGTCCACAAAAGTGATTAGAAGATCATAGCGCACTGAGCATGCTATAAGCATCAAAGTGACGCTAAACAAGTTCCATCCAAAATAAAGGTCAACCAAAAATGACCAATATATGACAAAAAAAACATACACTGACTTGACAAACTCAAACAGTGGTCTCAGGTGGCACTCACAAAGGTTGCGGTCCACTGAGACACCAAACGGTTTATCCTTTTTGAACGACAAGCCCCATACCGTGACAAGCCCCATACCGTGACAAGCCCCATACCGTGACAAGCCACATACCGTGACAAGCCCCATACCGTGACAAGCCCCATACCGTATGGTATTGCAGGTGGTCGGGTATATTTTGAGTCATTAAAAATTTATTTAATGACTGATTCATTATAGTTGATGAAGCATTGATGCCATTCCAATCAATATTTAAAAAAGTGAAAAAGTACTTTACTTTTTTTTATTTTATTATATTTAACTTGTTCTAAGCCCGCCAGAAAGCCCTGTTGGTTTACAGACATTTTGATAATCAATCTCTTGACTAGCCTTATAATCCGACTTAAGTAATGATCATGTAATTGTAGACTTCATAAGTGCCAACTTAAACGTAGGATTCAATCTTGAACAGATTCTGCCTGTGTCTGGTGAGCTTATCTTAGGACAAAACATGAACATTGGCTTCACAGACCAACCGCAAGCAAATTGTCCAGGGGGAGGTAATAAAACACTATTTGAATACTTTTGCTTAAATGTATTAATATATTCTACGTTCGCATGTTCTGTGAGACCCTCTCTAAAAGTGACAAGCCACTGAATAGCATTTTTGTCGAACTAAGCAAAATTAAATATTAATTTCAATCTTTAATTATGAGTTTTTATTTACCGTTGTTGTTTATTTAAACAAAAAAAAGTAATTAAACAAAATAATTTCATGTTTTTGATAACGTCTGTCACTTTCATAACAGTCTATACAATAGCAAGCATTATGTGATTGGAGGCCATAAGTGAAGTGAATTAGGTGGCCCCAAATAAAAAAAAAAACAACAAATAATAGAAAAATAAGACCGAAAGTTACATATTGAATCGAAAATTTTCTGCAGCTAGATCTATATTTATTCTATATCATAGTCAATGAGCTATATCTAAATTAACTCGATTAAATTCTTATAACGCAATTTTCATTCCATTGGCGTTTGTTCAGCTTCTTAAATACTAGCGCCGTTAGCACGAATGTGCCTCATGGACGATTGAACTAACGTTTCGACATTTCAACAAAAGGAAGACACAATGGTCGTCCAACATTTGTAGTCTAACAACTAGATCTAAACATTCGAGAATAAACCCTAAATCATAATAAGTCTTAGGACTAGGCTAGTTAACATTGAGTCATAGAGTTTTGCTATGATTGAAATTTGATCCAAGTTACGCAATTTTTATCTAAAAAATTTTTGTTGCCCTATGCAAGGCCCCCACCAATCGGAGTCCCTATGCGGCTGGCTAGTTTGTCTATGCCTAAGGCTGGCCCTGTTTATAACTATTTCCCAAAAACCATTGGAAAAAAAGTTACTTGTGAAACGTGTAATAATAAACTAGAATCTAAATACGTTAATTTGAGATAAGGACAAGCCAAGATCGCGTAACCGTGTTTTTATTGTATTTATTTCTTTGTTTGGCTAAGGTTATCTCATCTTGAATGTCATTAAAAATTACCACTTTGATGTGAAACACAGATGTAGATTTTGATGCTGGACACATGGAGTCCTGGCTGAATCCCAATAACTGGTGCAACGCCAGTGGCAGAGATTTCAGTTGTGACCTGCAACAGCCGGTTCTGGACACGGAGAGGGTCCCCTGCAACCTTGACAGCGTCATCTTCCCGCTGGACCATCTGTTTGCTGTTGACATGTCAGAGAGTTTCAACGTGTCACTGAAGTCTTTCAAGTATCAACGAGTGGTAATGTCTGACATTAGATTGCAGTGAGGATTTAGTCTGTTAAGAGATTTAGATAACTCTTACCGGTTACCTACATGAACATACCTTGTCATTTTCATTTGGCACACTTCATACTCAGAATGTCACTTGTTGTCACTTTTAAGTGTCACATTTGGCAGTCAGAGCATCATGTAGTCACGTAACATTACTTCTGCTCATTTCTGTACATGAAATATGCTGTGAATATTTGATCCACTGTATATTTATCTCAGACCTATACCAGCACCAGTGACCTCAGACGATATTTGAACAGCACAGACGGACGTCTGCTATTTCATACACCAGAGGGCGCTCTGCCCATTACCATTGACCGGAACCAGAAATGCCAATACCGAAAAGGGTGTCCTTGTGGAAATGATAAACCAGAGGTTAGGATTTCTCTTATTTTACTGAGATTTGAAAGATGCTAGAGTTTCTTTTATTGTACAGTCAGTCCAGAAATTCCATTTTAAAAAAATATGTACATTTAAGTTAGTCTTCTTTTTATGCAAAGCCGTACGCAGCGTGAAGATCTGTGGTTTTGTTAAAGTGTTTTTTTGTTGTTTTTTTTTGCGGTTTAGCAACTTTTCCGTGTTTTTTTAAATATTTGTTTAAAATTTTGAATTCTTTTCTTCAAGTGAAAGGGAGAGGGGACATAATCTAAAAATGGTTTAAAATATCAAAAGAAGGATATTATATTACATTTCTAACGAATTATTGACACAAATGATGTCATATCTCCCCCTACACACAAATGTTTCCTGAGAGGAGCAATGTAAAAAAAAAAAAAAAAAATCATGAGTATCTGTAAACTTTATCCTTCGGTCATGTGTAATAGTTGAATTTTTAATTTAGAAATAGAGGAAATAGTGAGAATTCACCAAAAAAAAAAAAAAAAAAAAAAAAAAAAAAAAATAGAACAAACATTTCAATTCTGTAAAGCTATGAGCTAGTCTGTAGTGCTATGAGCTATTCTTTAGTGCTATGAGCTAATCTGTAGTGCTATGAGCTAATCTGTAATGCTATGAGCTAGTCTTTAGTGCTATGAGCTAATCTGTAGTGCTATGAGCTAATCTGTAAATGCTATTTGCTAGTCTTTAGTGCTATGAACTAATCTGTAGTTCTATGAGTTAATCTGTAGTGCTATGAGCTAGTCTGTAGTGCTATAAGCTAATCTGTAGAGCTATGAGTTAATCTCTATTGCTATAAGCTAATCTGTAGTGCTACGAGCTAGTCTAAAGAGCTATAAACTAATCAATCAGACCATTAAGTTGTTAACTATCTGAATGTATATTGTTCCAGATCGCTAATTTAATATGTGCGCAAGCAAGGTGTAATCCAGTAAAGTGCTATGACGTGATAAGGCCAGTTGGATCCTGCTGTAATCTCTGTGGTGAGTTGTATTATAACATAACTAGACAAACGCAGTGCTTAGTTCTTTTTCTTATTCTTTGGCATTTTGCATCTTTTGGAATTGTATAGTCTCTTTGCAACTTCTTGTGACAAATCAAGCCAATTCTTGATACACAGTTGTGGTCACCGGTTGGACATCTGTAATCACCAGGGGCTGTTGCACTTTTACCCTTCTTTCTACTACTGTTGTGTATGACATCTGCAATCCAGGACCCTTCCTTTAGGCTCGCTCTCTATGTGGTTCTATCCAGTGCCAGTTTTTTTTAAATTACAAAGCTTATATAAACTGTGTCTGTCTGTCTGTCAAAAATATTCAGGCTGCGATAATTAAAATGTTTGAAATCATTCTGATTCATTTCTCTGCAACATCTATTCTCGAATGATAATAATAGTAACTTATAATGGCAAGTTTGATACGTTAGAAAACAGTGACATGTTTCCGATGTTTTTAGGAGTCACCTGGACAATTATTACTCAACCCCCCTAATAGGATCGCGACCCACAAATTGAGAACTCTTGGACTATTCAACCCCCCCCCCCCCAAATGAAATCCCCCCTGTGGAGGGGGGGATCTGAATTTAGTGACTGATTTTTTGCTTTGATTCTGTTTATTTTATGTGATATTTTAATACTAAACCATTACTTGCCCCAGCACAGCCAAGGGGATTTTGAGTTTAAAACCCCCCTACCAGGGGGTTTGCAGTTAAATCCCCCTCTTCTATAAAACAAAACCAAAAAAAAAGGAAACGATAATCCCCAAATTCAAAGATCATTGCTAAGGAAGAGTTTAATTTTAAAACCCTCCTCCGAAATTTACGATAAAACCCCTTCAATATAAGACAATCCATACATCAGTCACCAGATTCTTTGAGCGTAGCCAAGAGGGGTTTTGTGTTTAAAGCCCCCTGCAGTTTGATTTAGAGCTAAAAACCACCTCTTCGATATAAAAAAGCAAACTATACACTGAAAAATCTATGAGCGAAGCGAAAGGGTTTTGAGTTTAAACTCTCCGTCAGCTGGGTTTGAAGCTAAAAAAAATACCTCTTCAATATAAAAAAAAAGCAAATTACGCTTTAAAAATTCTATGATAGTAACCAAACCAAGGGGGGTTTTGAGTTTAACCCCCCCCCCTCCTCCAGAGGGCTTTTTTAAAGTTTAAAACACCTTCTGATGGTTTTGACTTTAAATACCGCCATACAGAGAGTTTTGAGGTTGAAAATCTCTCTCTTCAATTTTATTCTAAAGCAAACTACATTCACCAAATTCTATGAGCGTAGTTGAAGGGGGTTTTGAATTTGAATAAAAAAAACTCCAGAGATTTTTTAGTTTAAAAACCCCTAAAAATGATTTTGACGATAAAACTTCCCTTTTCGATATAAAATCCAAATCCAAACTACAGACACCAAATTCCAAGAGCGTAGCCAAGAAAGGTTACACATCTCCATTTATAAAGTGCTGTGAATAGTCATCTGTCGAAATTGAAAAAGACTAAATGTGGCTCAACAAAGATGGCTAAGACGGATTTTACTAGTCAGTTATAGAGATCGGGTCTCAATCAAGGAAATCATATGCCAAACTGGGAGTCGATCCCTTAGTAAGGTTGTGACAGAGCGTCGCATGAGGTTTGTGGGACATGTTCTCCGACAAAATGAATTACGCATAATAAGATTAAGAGTTGCGATGACATGGAGGCCATTACGAGGAAAGCGTAAACAGGGACATCCTAGTACACCTTGGCGCCACATTTTCATGCAGGTCTTCAGGGCAGGTGAGAAGAGGCTTCAGACATTGCCATTGTGGAAGCAGCTTATCGCCCAATGCGCCGAACGACGCGAGAAGATCAGCACATAAGGTTTTTGAAATAATTTTTTTTAATAGCAAGATAATGCAATGCAGATACCTCAGAGTATGCATTTTGTTGGCTTTCAATACCGGAAATAGTGCTTGGCGGCGAGGATCCGCCCCGCTCTGGGGGAGCTATGGCCCCTTGCGGGCAATTGCGGGGAGTCTACAATTTTTCCACTAACTCCAGGAGGAACCTTTTCTAGGGTACAATAAACGTCTTCCGATAGAATGAAGGGTCACAATGTAGTAAAGATTTATTATGTACACACATACACGCACACTCAGACATATATATATATATATATATATATATATATATATATGAGCAGGTCAGGAGGCGCTGAGTGAAAGGACCTATTCTTACTGCTCAACATTAAATTGTATACAGTAGGCAGATGTTAACGCTACTGGGTGGGTTTCATCTGTGACACTTCAGTCTACGACCAAGGGGCTAGAGTCACCTAAGTAACCAGACATACTAACCTAAACTAAATGAAAGCAAGATAACGAAACTTTAGTTTAGGATAAATAAACAAAACGAAACTTTATTTACATATATATACAAAAATAAATCAATAATAAAATAATATATACACTAACCACTACAACTAAACCCAGCAACTAACTAAAACCCTCTAAATCTACGCCACTACAAAAACCAACAAACCAACTAAACCAACTATCTAACACAAACTGATCAAACCAACTATCTAAATCACTACAACTACTACACTAGATCTAGATCTACACAAACACACTACAATAAACTAGTCTAGATCTACAATATTCTACTATTACAACCAACCCATAACACTAACACTAAAACAAGAACACATTAGTACCTTACTATTCATTAAGAACAGAAACAGACTATAACTAAGCCACCAAGGCAACACTACACTACAGAAACTCTGAGAAACAAAATAAATCTACAGCATCAGCTTAAAGCTACAATATTAGCTACAGCAGAGTAATAGCAGTTATAGCAGCATGTATTTCAGTAGCTATATTCAGCAGTATTAAATTCAGCAGAGTACTACTCAATAGCAGCAGTAATAATAGCAGGCCGTCCTAGGTACAGGAATAAAAATATTGAAAACAATTACTAGCATTTAAGATCACCAAGACCTCTCGTCACACAGACAGAGATGCGGCACTGACCGTACACTGGTCAACTGTCCACTCAACTGTCCAAGAAACGGCACGGAGGACATAGCAATATATACTATCCCGCAATAACCTATTTAAAAATATGTGGTATAAAATCTGACACTAACCTATAAAACTAAAATATATAAAAATAGCTCTAACCTATACAACAAAAATACATAGAAAAAAGAGCTCTGGGAGCGCAAGCTCACATCTTTTGGAAAGGAAAAGCACAGGAACAGACGAGAATGCATGGTGTGGGCTTTGCTGTCAAGAACAGTCTACTTCCCACAATAGTCCCTCCAGTTGGTGGCTCGGAAAGGCTACTAAGCATAAGTATGATGACTACATCTGGAAAAGTCACTCTAATCAGTGCCTATGCCCCTACACTATGCTCGCTTCAGGAGGACAAAGACAAGTTCTACGAAGACCTAAGGGAAGCCATTGAGACTATTTCTCAAAAAAAGCACATGGTTATTCTAGGTGACTTCAATGCAAGAGTAGGAGCAGATCACACTACCTGGCCAGACTGCCTCGGGCTTTTTGGAATCGGCAGGATGAATGAGAACGGACAAAGACTTCTTGAATTCTGCGCATACCATAAGCTCTGCATTACGAACACATACTTCAAGACAAAACCACAGCATTGTGTCTCATGGAGACATCCTAGGTCTGGACACTGGCACCAGCTGGATATGATACTGACACGGAAAAGGGACATTGGAAACATACTGCTGACACGTAGCTTTCAAAGTGCAGACTGTGATACTGATCACACTTTAGTGTCCTGCCAGACAAGACTGCTGCCTACTAAGATCCACTCATCACAGAGAAAAAGAAAAGCACACCTGAATACTGCAAACACTAACAATGCTGATCTTAGCATCGAATTCACAAAGAAATTAGAGGAAGCTTTCAAAAACTTCTCAGTGACTGAGATAGAAAAAACCTGGACGCTCATACGTGATACTATGTACCTAACATCATCACTGGTCTTTGGTAACAAAACAAAGAAAAATGAAGACTGATTTGAAGCAAGTCTGCAAGAAATGGAAACTGCCACTAAAAGCAAGAGTAGCCATGCTAAACTACAAGAAGGAGCCCATTCCTAGCAACTTACAAGCTCTCAGATCTACTCGAAATGATGCCCAAAGAATAGCAAGACTGTGCGCAAACAAATACTGGCAGGACCTATGTGAAAACATTCAATCTTGTGCCGACTGTGGTAACATCAGAGGACTATACGAGGGCATGAAAAAAGCCTTTGAACCTCACACCAGCAAGTGTGCCCCACTTAAGTCAAAAGATGGCTCAATCATCACTGATCGTGCACTGCAAATGGAACGATGGGTAGAACACTATACAGAACTTTACCAGATTGAAAATGCCATCTCGACAACTGCTTTGTCTAACTTCCCACCACTTTCAGTTTTGAGCGAATTAGATGAAATACCTTCTGTAAAGGAACTGAGCACAGCCATTGACATGCTTGCACACGGGAAAGCACCCGGAGGAGATGGTATTCCTGCTGAAGTCATTCAGGCTGGAAAGCATGGCCTAATCAGGCCACTCCATGAACTACTAAGTCTATGCTGGGAGCAAGGAATAGTCCCCCAGAATTAAAGGATGCCAACATAGTAACGATTTACAATTTATATATAGTTCGTCCATCGTGGTTCGATGATGACCACTTTGTCATCCAAGGGGCTTAGGGCTTTGCACTGGGGTTTTATGCCTCCTCATGTGGCTGGTGAGACCTATGTGAGCCCAGAATGTTCGGCCGCACATTGGGCAGGTTATTCCAGCTGGAGCTAGTGTCGTTTGCCTTGCTTTTCTTTTCTGGCGTTTTTCTTCTGCCAGCGTTGTTCTTTTTTCCTCAGCAAACTGTGCGCCAGTTCTCACAGCGCGACGCCATGATGCTATGTCATTTGCCTCTGTCTTCCAGGTGCCTGGGTCTATGCTGAACGCCTTCAGAGAAGCTTTGAGGGTGTCCCTGAAGCGCTTTCTTTGACCACCTTGCGAGCGCTTTCCTTTAAAAATAAGGGTGACCGCACGGATTGTAACAGCTATAGAGGCATTTCACTTCTTAGCATAGTTGGGAAGGCTTATGCCAGAGTAGTACTGAAGCGACTACAGATCTTGGCAGAACGAGTTTACCCAGAATCGCAGTGTGGCTTTAGGGCCGGTAGATCCACAACAGATATGATCTTCTCCCTGCGACAGCTACAGGAGAAAAGCAGAGAACAAAGGCAGCCCCTCTTTATAGCTGCTTTTATTGACTTGACCAAGGCGTTTGACCTTGTCAGCAGAACCGGCTTGTTTGCCATATTAGAGAGAATCGGCTGTCCAAACAAGCTACAGAAACTAGTGTCAGCTTTTCATGAAAACATGCAGGGCACCGTACAGTTTGACAGCTCCGCCTCTAGGCCATTCTCCATCAAGATCGGAGTAAAACAAGGATGTGTTCTGGCTCCAACACTATTCGGCATCTTCTTTTCAGTTGTACTCACCAGCGCATTCAAATCCCTGGAAGATGGAATATATATCCACAGTAGATCCGATGGAAAGCTATTTAATCTGGCACGCCTTAAATCCAAAACGAAGAGACGGCGTATCTTGATTAGAGAACTGCTGTTCGCAGACGATGCTGCACTAATATCTCATTCACAAGAAGGATTACAGAGGCTTGTGAATGCACTGGCAGCTGCTTGTCAAGAGTTTGGCCTCACAATTAGCCTCTCCAAGACTGAAATCATGGGACAAGATGTTGCAGAAATACCAGTGATACACATTGGAAATCACACACTTACGGTGGTGCAGGAATTCACATACTTGGGAACAACAATAGCAAGCAAACTAAACTTAGACACTGAGTTGACTAAAAGAATAGGGAAGGCTTCTGCAGCACTGGCAAAATTCTCTAAGCGTGTGTGGAAAAATACCAAATTGACCACGGCAACAAAAATCCTTGTCTACAAAGCCTGCATTCTGAGCACACTTCTCTATGGCAGTGAGAGCTGGGCAACTTACATGCGTCAAGAGCACAGATTAAATAGCTTCCACCTACGCTGCCTGCGACGCATACTGTGCATCTCCAGCAGGGATCGTGTCACCAACCAGGAAGTTTTGACACGGCCTACATACACAGCATCTATGCTCTCCTTCAACAGAGAAGACTACGCTGGCTCGGTCATGTCACTCGCATGCCAGATGGAAGAATCCCTAAAGACATCCTGTACGCTGAGCTAGCAGAGGGAGCCAGACCCAAGGGCCGCCCAAGAATAACTTACAGAGATGCCATGGGCATCGACCAAAGTATGTGGGAAGAGATAGCCCAAGACTGGACAGCATGGAGTCAGAGTGTACGTGCTGGTACGAACTTTGCTGAATGCAAAAGAAATGAAGCTGCATCGGTCAAGAGAAAGAAAAAGAAAGCTGCCCTGTCAGTGAGCCCTAGGACAGATGAATATAAATGCTCGAACTGTGGCAAACTCTGCCGATCCAGAAATGGCTTGATCAGCCACTCCAGATTCTGCCCGTCTTAGGACGTAACCTAAGCCAGTGACTCATCTGGGCGCATCCATTGTCTTATATATATATATATTGTTATAAACCTGGTGGTGGCACAGATCGGGGTAGTGGTGTGTGTGTGTAGTCAGCCGACGCAAATCGCCCCAGGCCAGCGCTAGATGAGCGGTCAACCGTGACGAGTTACGACGGTCGGCCGAGACGAGTGTCAACATGATCGTTCGGGAAGGATCGACGTCGTGAACAGAGCTCAGGAGCGTCACGAGGGATGTAGTCATCTGACCACCCAGAATGGTCGAGCGACGTTCTGTCTGGTTCTAGAAGGCCAGCAGGGACCCTATATAATGAGCGAAGGTATCCGAGACCAGTCAGTCACAACTTCCCGATCTACAGTTCGTTACAACGGCTCAGTTCGAGACGAGACAGAGAGACCAGTGCAAGAGTCGATACGGCGGAGAGATATTTGTACAGTCTTGTGTTACGTGCTGCCAATTGTACAGTGTTGGCTGTTATTTATTGTCATTAAACTATTACGTTATTTTGAAGCCCAGAGTTGTCAAGTTCTTTCAGTTGGTGGTGTCGTTTGGTGCAATTTGCAGCGAGCCTGGATAGGGAGATTCCTAACATTTATACAGTAGAACGTCGTTTATCCGACTCAATTGGGACCGGACACCGTTCGGATACGCGATTGTTCGGATAACCGAAAACCGAAGCGATCCATGCAGTATATGCAACCGGACACTATACGAATATTGAAAATCATCACATGCGGGACACGTGCGTGAAGAACGAGCAAAATAGGTGACAAATGTCGCAATTTTACCTTTATTGTGGAAAATAATCACTTATTTTTCGTATTCATACAGTATATGTGCATCACAGTACATGTGGTTGATAAAAAAAAAAAAAAGAAACTGGTCCGGATATTTGACGCTCCGGATAATAAACGTTCGGATAAACGACGTTCTACTGTATATATATATATATATATATATATATATATTGTGTGTATGTGTGTGTGTGTGCGGGGGGTGCGAAAAAATCCCCCCCTCCGAAACAAAACCCTGGCTACGCCCATGAAAGTAACTACAAAACTATAATCTCTCGGTTTAGAGGCACTTCAAGTAAAGCAGCAATTATTCATAAAACACTGAACCATAAATAAAAAAATAATTAAAAATAAACATAGTACGACACAAAGATAATATTACATTTACATACCTATATAAATTTTTGTTCACGAAGGCTGCTTATAAGTTCTCTTTCTATTGCAATAACAAAGGAAACGGGTGGCCTGTATCAGCCAGTAAAATGAATGAGTTAGTAGGGCTGAAGTACATTGACACCTAAATACGCGTAGGACGAGTTCTTATCTTCTCTTTGTCAATTAGAATGTCAGATTGAAAAAATGTTTCGCTCCATGTTGAGACATGAGACATTGGAGAGACAGTAGAGAGAAATTAGAGAGACAGTAGAGAGACATTAGAGAGAAATTAGAGAGACATTAGAGAGAGAGTAGAGATAAATTAGAGAGAGAGTAGAGAGAAATTAGAGAGACATTAGAGAGAGAGTAGAGAGAAATTAGAGAGACATTAGAGAGAGAGTAGAGAGAAATTAGAGAGACGGTAGAGAGAAATTAGAGAGACATTAGAGAGAGAGTAGAGAGAAATTAGAGAGACAGTAGAGAGTCAGTAAAGAGATAGTAGAAAGTCAGTAGAGAGTCAGTAGAGAGACAGTAGAGAGAAATTAGAGAGACATTAGAGAGACAGTAGAGAGTCAGTACAGAGTCAGTAGAGAGACAGTAGAGAGTCAGTATAGAGACAGTAGAGATACAGTAGAGAGTCAGTAGAGAGACAGTAGAGAGTCAGTAGAGAAACAGTAGAGAGACAGTAGAGATTGATGCTCGTGTTTTCATTTGGTAGTTGCTTCCACACAAAGTTGTCAGAACAAACAGAACAAGTTCTGCTCTACAGGAAGCATATGTTTCACTTGCTATCTTGTATCCTGACTGTTTCACTTGCTATCTTGTATCCTGACTGTTTCACTTGCTATCTTGTAACCTGACTGTTTAACTAGCTTTCTTGTATCCTGTTTAACTAGCTCTCTTTTATCCTGTTTAACTAGCTATCTTTTATCCTGACTGTTTAACTAGCTATCTTGTATCCTTCCTACCTAGCTATCTTGTATCCTGTTTAACTAGCTATCTTTTATCTTGACTGCTTAACTAGCTCTCTTGTATCCTCACTGTTTAACTAGCTATCTTGTATCTGCCTTCCTAGCTATCTTGTATCCTGTTTAACTAGCTATCTTTTATCTTGAACTGCTTAACTAGCTCTCTTGTATCCTCACTGTATAACTAGCTATCTTGTATCCTGTCTACCTAGCTATCTTGTATCCTGTTTAACTAGCTATCTATTATCTTGACTGTTTTACTAGCAATCTTGTATCCTGACTGTTTAACACGCTATCTTATATCCTGATGCTCTACTTTAAACTTTGTGTTGACTCACCTAGACACACCCTCTTGTCATTGCAGGTGTTGTATTTAATATCACTGTTGGCCAGGATTTCAATCTTCAAAATTTTAGAACAGAAATCAGAAGCAGATTTTTTGCATCAGCTGTAAGTATTGTCCCTTAATATTTCGTTCAACAGTCATAAAATGTTTTTTTAGATTTAAAGTTTAACACATAGGCCAGTGTGGGACCTTAAAACTTTTATGGTACTGGACTTAACCTACCAGGATCTATAGGCTTGGACTGAACCTACAAGGATCTATGAGCCTGGTTTAAACCTACCAGGATCTATGGTCCTGGACCAGGTCCTACCAGGTTCTATGAGCCTGGTCTGAACCTTCTAGGATCATAAGCCTGGGTCAGTTTTCTTTTTTTTTTAGCATGTTCCTATAGAATTGAAGATTATTACATTCTGGCATAAACCAGGGATCATCGAGTGGACAACCCAGAGCACATACCACACATTCACGCAGCCATTCTAGTTGAATAATGCATTTATAATGTTGTTGTTTTTCTAATCAGAATGATAGTGCTATTGTGGTAACCACATCAATCACCAGTGATAACTTCGTTCAACTTTTACTGACCGATACAACTGGAGACCTGAGTAAAGATAGAGGACGACAAATTGAAGCAGATTTACAGCAAGGTCAGTAAAGACTTCTATAGCATGTCACTTGGTATACCCGTTAAGGTCTTAAGTGATGTGTAAACAGGAAGTTTATCAACACATTGTCTTCTTGAAGATTCGAGATTCTACACAGAAGAGTAAATACGTAGAGCGAGTCAGAAATGAACAATTTTATTTTTACTTCCGCATCGAGAAGTTTCGGTTTGAAAATCTATAAATAGGGGGAACAAGCTTATATCGGCGTCCGAAAATCAGTATGTTCATGTCATGAGTTTGAAGCTTCATAATAAGTCTATAACTATTGAATTTGGATTGTAATGTTTATTATTGTTTATTCAATCTTTTCGTGATTTCTAGTTAAGGATTAAAATGATTTGAATTCATAAAGAAATGTTTCTTTATTTCTCCACCTTAATCAAGACTTTGAACTTTGCGTCATCAATTTGGATTTACGGATATTAAAAATAATATTAATCACTAAATACCATCGTAATGGCGCGATGGATGAGTGGTTAGGCGCAAGGCCTCCGAACCTGTGGTCCTGGGTTCAAATCTCGGTGAAGACTTTGATTTTGAATTTCGGGATATTTAGGTCTCCCCTGAGTCCAGCCAGCTCTAATGGGTACATGAATTTCGTTGAAGAAAGTAATGGCGGTTGGTCGCTGTGCTGGCCACATGACACCCTGCTTGTTGACCGTTAGCCAAAGAAACAGATGACCTTAGCACCATTTGCTCTATAGATCGCAAGGTCTGAAAGTGGAACAGGGCGTAACAGGGCGATACGTGTGTCACGGCACTAATTACCGAATCACAATTCAATAGAACTGAGCCAGCGACTTCATTAAGAGATTTCGTTAAAGATTGCTGACACTAAAGTAAGAACAAACCTGATGCCGTGATTCCTACGTTGTGAAAATAGAGACTTTTTAATTTGAAAGATTTCAATAACATGATGAAAATGACTTTCTAATGAACTTTTAATATTTGAAACAATGTCATTTTTCTCATTGCAGATATTCAACTTGGTGGACTTATTTTTAATGTTAAGGAATTGACTGTTTCGTTTGGTTCACCTGTCAATTCGCCACAGCAAGGTAACAATTATAAACTGTTTACAATGTTGACATTAACAATAGGATGTACACATTTTATTACAAAGTTCTTGAAATAGGAAATAAAAGTAGTGGAGTACCTAGAGTTTTTGATGTTAATAAAAGTAGTGGAGTACCTAGAGTTTTTGATGTTAATAAAAGTAGTGGAGTACCTAGGGTTTTTGATGTTAATAAAAGTAGTGGAGTACCTAGAGTTAAATAAAAGTAGTGGAGTACCTAATGTTAATACAAGTCTTGTGTACCTATTGTTTTTGTTGTGGATAGAAGTATTGTATTACCTAGTGTTTTTGATGTTTGTCGGTATGGTACAGATTTTTTATCAAAGTCGTGTAGTCTGTTTTTATGTTACAAATGTTGTATTACCTAGTGTTTTTGATGTTTGTCGGTATGGTACCTATATTTTTTGATGTTCATAAATGTCGTGGGTATGGTACAAATCTTCTATGAACCACCGTCTGTATATGCAAATCTTCTGTCAACTCATTCTGTCTGTCTGTGGAGTAGAAATATTCTATGAACTCACTCTGTCTGTATGTCTGTCGGTATGGTACAAATCTTCTATCAACTCACTCGTCTGTATGTCTGTCTGTATGTCACAAATCTTCTATCAACTCACTCTGTCTGTATGTCTGTCGGTATGGTACAAATATTCTATGAACTCACTCTGTCTGTATGTCTGTCGGTATGGTACAAATCTTCTATCAACTCACTCTGTTTGTCTGTCTGTCTGTCTGTCTGTCACAAATCTTGTACTTGTTACTTCTCCCACTTCCAATTCTAAGATCAAGTTTTGAAAATTTTCAGATTGCAAAAATTATTCATTGTCGATGAGAACGCATGAATCAAGTAAAAAAAAACACCAATCAGTTAATTAATTAGTGGTAAATAATTAAGTTTGTTTTATATACAAAGGGAAATAAATCTCGCAGTATTGAGAGATATTGCAGCAATTGCGGAGATTTTTCTCTTTAAAAAAAAAATATTTTGTTTATTTTGTTTGTTTTGTATGTGATGACCCAATAGGGGACAATGTTTTTAAATCACCGACTGTTTGAGATAAGGAGATCGTTGACTTGGACTAGGTTTTTTTTTTACACGCAGACATTCCATGTATTTCTCTAATGTATTTCTCTAATGTATTTCTCTAATGTATTTCTCTAATGTATTTCTCTAATGTATTTCTCTAATGTATTTCTCTAATGTATTTCTCTATCCAATGTATTTCTCTACATCCAAAGGTCCTATCTTAAACACTCGTGAGATCACTGGCATCTCTGTTGCAGTTGTGGCTGTCGTGATAGGAACAATAACTGTCATAATCCTCATTGTCTGCAAGAATCAGGGGTAAGCCAAAACATAAATGCAGCTTCCTATACTAGTATCATATGTCAATGTTATTAAGGCACATAAAAAAGACACATGTTATAAGCCTATGTCCCACAAGCATTTATTCAGATCAGAATGATTCTTAATCAATGGCTTTTTTTTATAGCGCATCTTTTATGCTTATATAGCATGCTCAGAGCGCTCTTTACAGTGGTCAAGCTGTAGCCTTATCCTAACCCTCCAAGAAAGTTATCCTCTATAAATCGAAAGCAATCAGAAACTTTTTAGGTAACTAATGCAAGGGACATAATTCATTTAAATGTTGTTAACCTCTAAGATGGGTAAGAGTTGTAGAACGTAGCGTGGTCATTTTTGCATATTAATGCCACGTTGCTATTCGAATGTTTATTGTCATCAAACTGTAATAAAATATCCCAGACCTGATCTCCATGCCTTTTTTTACAATTTAAAACTTTTCCTGAATTCTATCAATGAAGACTTATGTTGTAATGTGATTAAGAAAATGTATCGCAATGTGTGGATACATTATTTATACTTTATTTACACTTAACGAAAATTTATGTTTGTTCAAAAAAAAGGGTAAGATATATAAATTTTAAAGATAGGTGTTAATCTAAAATTCTAAATTAGTCAGTAATATTATGTACTTTTTTTAAGGGAGACTATAAATAACGTCATTAAAGAAACCTTTTTTTCATTTGCTTATGTCCCTTACTCCACTGCGCTCCTTAATTTTTATTTCAGTCTTAAAATCACCATGCCGAAACTGAGCGACCTGCCTCGACTGCCCAGGTTCCCTAGTAAGGGCCCGAGACCAACGGCACACGTCACACCCGGCTTCTTCTTTCAGCCGCACACGTCACCACACATTGATCCAGGATTTGCTAATCCTCTTTACGACACGGCGACACCTCTGGATGACAATGTATGTTTCTTAGCATATCAATGAAGCATCCTTAATAGTTTGTTATTCTTTTCCCATTCATTGATGCCGAGCTTATAGCAGTAATGTTGAGTTGAATAATTATAGTCAAACTAATTTTCCTGTTGTTTGGTCCAATAAAATTATCTTATCTTATCTTAATACTTCACTTTACTTCAGTGGAAACATGATGGCAGTGGGCAGTTTCTAAATGGATTGCACGGCAAAAATATCAATGGTCGGTGACTCCAAGCACACGAGCACCTCAAACTATACTGCCACTGCCGCCACCACTGCCAATGTCACCATGACACAACTGCCACTGTAACCATGACACCACTGCCACTGTAACCATCACACCACTGCCACTGTTACCATCACACCTCTGTGTTGTCCACCACCAATGCCGCTGCTACCACCATCGTCACTGACACTACTACCGCCACTGACACCACTACCGCCTCGGCCACAACTACAGCAAGAGTCTCCATTCTATATTAATTCAATTTCTCGCTAAAACTTTTAAAATTGGAGATTGGGGAGGGATAAACGAATCACAAATTAAAAAATAAAAAATAAGCATCAGTTTGTACACCTGAAGCCCCACTCACCTCTACCAAACAATAAGCATCAGTTTGTACACCTGAAGCCCCACTCACCTCTACCAAACAATAAGCATCAGTTTGTACACCTGAAGCCCCACTCACCTCTACCAAACAATAAGCATCAGTTTGTACACCTGAAGCCCCACTCACCTCTACCAAACAATAAGCATCAGTTTGTACACCTGAAGCCCCACTCACCTCTACCAAACAATAAGCATCAGTTTGTACACCTGAAGCCCCACTCACCTCTACCAAACAATAAGCATCAGTTTGTACACCTTTAAGCCCCACTCACCTCTACCAAACAATAAGCATCAGTTTGTACACCTTTAAGCCCCACTCACCTCTACCAAACAATAAGCATCAGTTTGTACACCTTTAAGCCCCACTCACCTCTACCAAACAATAAGCATCAGTTTGTACACCTTTAAGCCCCACTCACCTCTACCAAACAATAAGCATCAGTTTGTACACCTTTAAGCCCCACTCACCTCTACCAAACAATAAGCATCAGTTTGTACACCTTTAAGCCCCACTCACCTCTACCAAACAATAAGCATCAGTTTGTACACCTTTAAGCCCCACTCACCTCTACCAAACAATAAGCATCAGTTTGTACACCTTTAAGCCCCACTCACCTCTTACCTCTACCAAACAATAAGCATCAGTTTGTACACCTTTAAGCCCCACTCACCTCTACCAAACAATAAGCATCAGTTTGTACACCTTTAAGCCCCACTCACCTCTACCAAACAATAAGCATCAGTTTGTACACCTTTAAGCCCCACTCACCTCTACCAAACAATAAGCATCAGTTTGTACACCTTTAAGCCCCACTCACCTCTACCAAACAATAAGCATCAGTTTGTACACCTTTAAGCCCCACTCACCTCTACCAAACAATAAGCATCAGTTTGTACACCTTTAAGCCCCACTCACCTCTTACCTCTACCAAACAATAAGCATCAGTTTGTACACCTTTAAGCCCCACTCACCTTTCACCTCTACCAAACAATGAAAGGGTCCACAGCGGTTTTCCGCTACACTCCTTGGAAATAGTTTTGTGTCAAGACAATCTCGCTCAGACAAAAAAAAAATAACCTTTTTTTTTTTTGTTTGCGTTTGTATGGCCAAACGTTTGTACAGGTCAAGGTGACCCCTGTATCTCTTTTGATCCTAAGACTTTGGTCTCGACGTGTCTGTGAATTCCAGGATGTTGAATTGCGTGTGTGTGTAAATATCAGTAAAGTCAAGAGTTGGTCAAAATCTTAATTGCAAGGCCGGTGGTAGTATTCATTGAAGCATTCCAAATATTGAATGTAGGATACAATTAATAGCTATAGAAGTTGTTTTTTTATACTCATTGTTATAGGCTATAAAAAGAATAGTGAAAAAAAAGTGAAGCATTTTGTTCAGACCTTGTAATCTATGGGAGATTTGATGTAAAAGGTCATCTGTTTCTATGTCCTGCAATTAACGAGGGATCATGTGGCCTATCGCATTTACTTTCCGCAACTTAACACCTTAATTGAAAATCATAGTCTCAACGAGATTCGAACCAGAAACCAAGTGTTTTATCTATCAACCAATATGTGTAGGCTGTAGGCCTACTAGATGATAATAATAATGATTATTATTATTATTATGTGAAAAAAAAGAACTAATATTCATTAGAAAGAAGCAATATTCCTAGCAGTCCCTTTAACAGTGTTTACTCAGAAAATTTCTGGTGATGTGGCAGGTCTGCAGCAGTACTGCCCTCTAACAGGCAACGAGAATCTTCTTAGAAATGATAAGGGCCTTCAAGGTATCTGTGAGTTAGTTGTCATTATCCCCTAAGTTGATATAAAAAACAGGAAATATAGTTATTTTAGAAAACAACCCACGCTTGATTTCCAAACTTGGGTTCCCATATTTTCTTTGTTTTTTCATTTCGGTTTTCCTTATATTATGAGCTTATTGTGTTATTATTATTATTATTATTTTAGCTATGTATTTACTTATCTCATTAACAGACACCAGGGGCGGACTGGCTATATGGGCAAACGGGCAAATGCCCGGTGGGCCGTTACCAAATGGGCCGGTCTGGTCGCGACCAAAGAAAAAAAATTTCATTGCTACAGCAGCAAGACACAGAGGCCCGAACACGTTTTCTTGTTGTTGTTTTTTTAAATTCATATTACAATTACAGTAGTGCGTCGTTTATCCGACTCAATTGGGACCGGACACCGTTCGGATACGCGATTGTTCGGATAACCGAAAACCGAAGCGATCCATGCAGTATATGCAACCGGACACTATACGAATATTGAAAATCATCACATGCGGGACACGTGCGTGAAGAACGAGCAAAATAGGTGACAAATGTCGCAATTTTACCTCACCTTGGGTTTTTCCGTCACTTTTCGCCTCGCGCGAAACAACTGTTGAGCATTGCCTGTTCGAAAACGTATTCATACAGTATATGTGCATTACAGTACATGTGGTTGATAAAAAAAAAAAAAACTGGTCCGGATATTTGACGCTCCGGATAATAAACGTTCGGATAAACGACGTTCTACTGTAATATTGTTTGAAATTCAAAACGTTAGACCGTACTTTCTGCTATGCACGAGCGGCATGGACTGCTTTGATGTCTTCGAGGTTTTGTTTGGCCAAATCATTTTGCTGGTCGACACGGGCCTTTGATGGCGCTCCCATTTTTTTGCTCCTTCCCTCCCCCGTCTTTTAATGGTTCCAATGAAATTTAACCAAAAAGAGGGATGATAGAGGATAAGTTAGAAAACATTGATAGGCGCGACAATTAGCTCTTTAACAATACTTAATAGAAATCATCTTTAACACATACACACAGACGCGAAATTGCAAACCACCCAATTAATTCACAGCTCAATATGGGTATAAAGCTCTACTTTCTGCGATTTGAAAAGAAAAAGTAAGTTTCTTTTTGTTTATTTTTGATAACATAGATCTAAAAATACTACACTTAAGGCTTACAGAAAAAATTATTTAATTAAAAAATAAATCTAGATCTAAATGAATTTTTATACTATTATAATTAATGGCAAACGTATGCTTAGTACGAAGCCACTTTGGTTTCTTATAGTTATAATGTTTTTTGTTTGGTGTAATGCACAAATTGTAAGATAAATTTCCATACGGACAATAAAGATTATTATTATTATTATTATTAATGAGGAAAATTATTACAATAATTACCATAATTTATATAGCGCTGTCACATCCGATATTTAATGAAAGGAGATTATTTTATATTTTAAATAATGGGTCATGGTATATTCTTAAGCAAATCGCGTTTTTGAGAATGTACTAGGAGGAAGCAAGAGCTTTTCACATTAAGTAAGTGCCTCTCTAACCGTTCTTCTTTCTCTTATCCTTTAATTCAATGGGTTGCCTGACTCAGCCAGGAAAACCAATGATTTAGCATATTTTAAGTCACAGATCAACATGCATGACTAGATTGACACGTGAAATGCGTAAGACGTAACAATCTTATTTTTTGAAGAAACGTCTGTAATCTATAAGTAATACCAAAAAGCTTCAAACTCATTAGGCTGCTATTGTATTGTTTATAGTTTTCAGACTACATACATGTATACATAGAATACATTATGTAATCCTACGAATGCAAACATTCAGTTTTCGATGCGTTATCAAACTTTATATATTTTGTAGAGAATTAGGCTGACACTTATAATATAACACATGGGCGTAGCCGGGAGGGGAGGGTCTTCAAACCATCACTTGCCTCAGACCTCATTGTCTGAAAAGGAAACTTTACTTACTGGCCCAGTGCAGTCAACGTTAACAAACTACAGTTTCCAAATTTCAGGAGCGTAGCCAAAAGGGGTTTTGTGGTTTCCCTTCCCCCTCTAGTACAAAAACTAAAGCATTTTACCATTTTCTACCAGTCGCTGGACTCCGTTGAATAGCAGATTTGGTTTTTGAATTTTTTAAGCGGAAGAGTAGCAGGCTAATTGCACTGTAGATACCTCAGAATATGCATTTTTAAAGCTTAAAATAACGGAAATAATGCTTGGTTCTGGGGCTCACAGCGCTTCCCCGGACTCCCTAGCTATCCATTGGTGGTGTCTTATATAATCTTATATAATACAGACGTTACTTCAAAAAAGAAGATGATTACGTCCTACGCGTCATGCATTTAGTCATGCATATTAACCAATGACTTAAATTCTGCCAAGTCACTGTTTTTTTTCTGGCTAGCTCAGGCAACCCATTCCATGCTCTAATAGCACTAGGGAAGAAGGAGTATTTGTACAAATTTGTCCTAGCATATGGGACGAGGAATGTGCCTTTATTTTTGTGTCTTTCAGAGTATTTTATTAGATTTTGTTTTTGTATTTGAATATTATGGTTCAGTGTTTTATGTATAATTGCTACTTTACTTTTGAGTCTTCTGTCCTGAAGGCTTCCTAAATTTAGTGATTTTACTAATGGTGTTACTCTAGTCAAATGTGAATATTCGTTTGTTATGAATCTCACTGCTCTATTTTGTGTTTGTTCCAGTTTCTTAATGTTTTCTTGAGTTGAGGTGTGTACTGTCTTTCCACTAATTATAGGAAGAGAGTATTCTAGGGTAGAAAAAACTTTGAAAGAATGAAAGATCAGAATGTAATGAAGATTAATTACATATACACACAAACTAATATATATATATATATATAAATTGCGGAGTGGGGTAAAAATCCCACCCCCCACCGAAAATATATGACATGCCATTTGTGGACCGGTTTATATAGTAATGCCCGGGCCGATTTTGATACCCAGTCCGCCCCTGACAGACACACTTGTGTAAGCTAGGCAGTCATCATTTCAAATATTTCCATTAGTAACTTCCAATATTAACCTTGACATTGTTGACTCACGTGCTCTATTCAAGGTTGTCTTTAAAGAAATGAAGGTCATGGGTCTGTCTGAAGAATTGCCAACATTTGATACCAGCGACAGAGGCTTTCAGAACCCAATGTACGGAGTCGAACAGGTCAGTCTGACCTACACACACAGAAATTAAGATGCAAAGTATCATGAAAAGCTAATTTTATGTATATGTATATATATATTATTTAATTTAAAGTTGGCATCAAATAGGTCTACGTCGGCTTGAGTCTTGAGTTCGAATTCAGGTCGTTCCTCCTTTTTTTTCTATAAATATAAATGCTTTAAAAAAACGATTATGGTAAAATTCACCGAAATAACACCTCCCCCCCCTCTCTTTCCCTACTGGTCTAGATTAGTGATAGGGTTATAGCGTATTGCGGGTTATTGTAGTTGGTCTAGATTAGTGATAGGGTTATAGCGTATTGCGGGTTATTGTAGTTGGTCTAGATTAGTGATAGGGTTATAGCGTATTACGGGTTATTGTAGTTGGTCTAGATTAGTGATAGGGTTATAGCGTATTGCGGGTTATTGTAGTTGGTCTAGATTAGTGATAGGGTTATAGCGTATTACGGGTTATTGTAGTTGGTCTAGATTAGTGATAGGGTTATAGCGTATTGCGGGTTATTGTAGTTGGTCTAGATTAGTGATAGGGTTATAGCGTATTGCGGGTTATTGTAGTTGGTCTAGATTAGTGATAGGGTTATAGCGTATTGCGGGTTATTGTAGTTGGTCTAGATTAGTGATAGGGTTATAGCGTATTACGGGTTATTGTAGTTGGTCTAGATTAGTGATAGGGTTATAGCGTATTGCGGGTTATTGTAGTTGGTCTAGATTAGTGATAGGGTTATAGCGTATTGCGGGTTATTGTAGTTGGTCTAGATTAGTGATAGGGTTATAGCGTATTGCGGGTTATTGTAGTTGGTCTAGATTCCTAGATCTATTACAAACTTAATGGCATGACTTTGATCCAAACTAATTGATACAACTACACTTCGCTTAAAGCTTAATTTTTTTAAAAGTATTTTTTGTGTTTTTCTTGATTGTCATATAATTTCATTCTGTTCAATTTGCAGCCTCTTTCTGATCCGACGTCTGTGGACATAAAACACAAGGCCAAGGACAGTTCCATCTAGTGTGCAGCCCCATCTAGTGTTAACTTCTGCAGTGTTATTTCATGAGTTGACGTCACACCCACCCCCTCATTACAATTTTTTTTTTAAAACGAAAGTTCATTGTTGATATTTCTTGTTTGTCGTTACATATTGTCTTTGGCCTTGTAGATATTACAAATAGATGACTTTAGTGCGCATGTCAAGCGTCTGTTATTTAAAAGTAAAAGTGAAACCCTACATCTGTCGGTCTAAGACAATCTTGTGTCTGTTCTCATTTCTTTCGTGCAGAATGAAGGAATGAAACGCTCTTTTTGTTTAAATCTCTACCTCTCTAAAGTCTATAGTAATGGTAATTTAAATTTTAGCTCAAGCTCTCCCATGATTAAATCTACAGGAACTGCCACTAGCAGGAATGTGAAGGGAGGGAGGGGGGGAGGAATGTAAGTCATTGGTTAACATACATGACACGTAGGACGTAATCATCTTCTTGTTTGAAGTAACGTCTGTATTATATAAGATATCATCTACATGAAGGAGATTTGATCCTAATGACATGTAGAGAACGACGCAAAGATTTCATTGTAAAGTTTCTAATGCATAGGGTCGAGTCCTAAATCTGATGCGGCAGTAGACCATAATTTTATGTTTTACATGTTATAGTCAATGTAAAACAAAAACCTTTATTCAGTCATCTTGGCTCCCACCACACCAGTGGCGTAGCTAGGAATTCGCCATCATTTGGGTGCCTCCGTTGCTTGACCTCTTAGGGGGCCCCTGCATTTTGCGTGACATTTAATGTAAAAAAAATTCAAACACTCAGTTGGGGGCCCCCTCAAGGGGGAGTTGGGGATTTTCAAATTCTCCCCCCCCCCATGTGCGTAGCCAGTAGGGGGAGGGTTAACCCCCCCCCGAAATGAAATCCCCCCCTTGCGGGGGGGGGGCGAAGTTTAGTGACTGATCTTTGGCTTTAATTTTGTTTATTTTAGGTGAAATTTTAATACTAAACCATCACTTGGCCAAGGGGATTTTGAGTTTAAAACCCCCTACCAGGGGGTTTTGAGTTTGAAACTCCCTACCAAGGGGTTTTGAGTTTGAAACCCCATACCAGGGGGTTTTGAATTAAAAAAAAAACCTACCAGGGGTTTTGATTTAATAACCTCCTACCAGGGGGTTTAGAGTTTGAACCCCCTACCAGGGGTTTTGAGTTTGAAAACCCCTACCAGGGGGTTTTAAGTTTGAAACAAACTACCAAGGGGTTTTGAATTTAAATTCCCCTCTTCTATAGAACAAAAAAAATGCAAACGACAATGCCAAAATTCACAGACCACATTTAAGGAAGATTTTGTTTTTAAACCCCTCTCCGAAATTTACGATAAACCCCTCTTCAGTATAAAAAAGAAAATTAAACACTCAAAATTGTATGAACGAAGCAAAATGGGTTTTGAGTTTAAACCCCTCTTCAGCTGGGTTTGAAGCTAAAAATACCTCAATAAAAAAAAAGCAAATTACGCACTCAAAATGCTATGATCATAGCCAAAGGGATTTTTAGTTTAAACCCCCACCACCCCAAAAAAAATCCTGGCTACGCCTATGACCCTCCCTCCACCCACCCCCAACCCAAACTACGCCCCTGGCTCCCACTCTGTGTTCCGTATATATGGGCGCAACTCTTCATACAATATATATCTAAAACGAGATCACATAATAGTATCTGAATGGACTTGGGTGTGTGGGAGGTAACAGTCCATCACCATCACGTGTTTCAGATTTCCTTTCAGAATTGAAGATTGTTACATCGTAGCTCAACATTCATCAGGACGGCCGGGGGGGGGGGGATAACGGCGGGCAGTGTTCGAACCCGGGACCTTCGAGACGACAATCTATTGCGCATTCGACACGGCCAAGTAGCCATCCAGAATTCATCCAGTCTTATTCCAAAAAGAATGCTTTCACAGCGACATCTAATCCACGTGCCCAGCTTCGAGATCTAAGAGGAACATAAGAGGATATTCTCTGTCTACAAATCACTAGTTCAAAGTAGCCTACACACAGAGTGGCGTAGCAAGGAATTTGTCATAAAACGAAGTGAACAAAGGACTAGATTTCACTTCAGCCTGAAATTTAAAACACAAATCTCAATTAAATTTCAGAATTATATGTATATAGAGCAAAACTCTGAACGTCTTGCCAATGAGTGAGATGACATCTTGTATAGAAGAAGTGAACAAAGGCCAATGAGTGATATGACATCTTGTATAGAAGAAGTGAACAAAGGCCAATGAGTGAGATGACATCTTGTATAGAAGAAGTGAACAAAGGTCAATGAGTGAGATGACATCTTGTACAGAAGAAGTGAACAAATGCCAATGAGTGAGATGACATCTTGTATAGAAGAAGTGAACAAAGGCCAATGAGTGATATGACATCTTGTATAGAAGAAGTGAACAAAGGCCAATGAGTGAGATGACATCTTGTATAGAAGAAGTGAACAAAGGACAATGAGTGAGATGACATCTTGTATAGAAGAAGTGAACAAAGGCCAATGAGTGAGATGACATCTTGTATAGAAGAAGTGAACAAAGGCCAATGAGTGAGATGACATCTTGTATAGAAGAAGTGAACAAAGGCCAATGAGTGATATGACATCTTGTATTGAAGAAGTGAACAAAGGCCAATGAGTGAGATGACATCTTGTATAGAAGAAGTGAACAAAGGCCAATGAGTGATATGACAACTTGAATAGAAAAAGTGAACAAAGGCCAATGAGTGATATGACATCTTGTATAGAAGAAGTGAACAAAGGCCAATGAGTGATATGACATCGTGTATAGAAGAAGTGAACAAAGGTCAATGAGTGATATGACATCTTGTATAGAAGAAGTGAACAAAGGCCAATGAGTGATATGACATCTTGTATAGAAGAAGTGAACAAAGGCCAATGAGTGAGATGACATCTTGTATAGAAGAAGTGAACAAAGGCCAATGAGTGATATGACATCTTGTATAGAAGAAGTGAACAAAGGCCAATGAGTGATATGACATCTTGTATAGAAGAAGTGAACAAAGGCCAATGAGTGATATGACATCTTGTATAGAAGAAGTGAACAAAGGCCAATGAGTGAGATGACATCTTGTATAGAAGAAGTGAACAAAGGCCAATGAGTGAGATGACATCTTGTATAGAAGAAGTGAACAAAGGCCAATGAGTGAGATGACATCTTGTATAGAAGAAGTGAACAAAGGCCAATGAGTGAGATGACATCTTGTATAGAAGACGTGAACAAAGGCCAATGAGTGATATGACATCTTGTATAGAAGAAGTGAACAAAGGCCAATGAGTGATATGACATCGTGTATAGAAGAAGTGAACAAAGGCCAATGAGTGATATGACATCTTGTATAGAAGAAGTGAACAAAGGCCAATGAGTGAGATGACATCTTGTATAGAAGAAGTGAACAAAGGCCAATGAGTGATACGACATCTTGTATAGAAGAAGTGAACAAAGGCCAATGAGTGATACGACATCTTGTATAGAAGAAGTGAACAAAGGCCAATGAGTGAGATGACATCTTGTATAGAAGAAGTGAACAAAGGCCAATGAGTGATATGACATCTTGTATAGAAGAAGTGAACAAAGGCCAATGAGTGAGATGACATCTTGTATAGAAGAAGTGAACAAAGGCCAATGAGTGAGATGACATCTTGTATAGAAGAAGTGAACAAAGGCCAATGAGTGATATGACATCTTGTATAGAAGAAGTGAACAAAGGCCAATGAGTGATATGACATCTTGTATAGAAGATGTGAACAAAGGCCAATGAGTGAGATGACATCTTGTATAGAAGAAGTGAACAAAGGCCAATGAGTGAGATGACATCTTGTATAGAAGATGTGAACAAAGGCCAATGAGTGACTTGACATCTTGTATAGAAGAAGTGAACAAAGGACAATGAATGAGATGACATCTTGTATAGAAGAAGTGAACAAAGGCCAATGAGTGAGATGACATCTTGTATAGAAGAAGTGAACAAAGGACGAAATGTCACTACAGCGTGACTTACGTTTCGAAGTTAAAGGGTTAATTCCTTTTGCATGGCGATAACAGCAAACACAAAAAAAAACACGAGCGTAGCCATCTTCTAAGTAGCAAAGTCGCCCAAGTCAGTCATCAGTGTCTGGACCACATCCTATTCACGATTCAGTCGGACAGACCTGTGGTACCAGCATCCTCTACATAAGGTGTCTTGTTGGGACTAAAATAGAATCTTGTTTTGGTTTTGGGACACATTTCATGAGATGATGGCAGCGCCGACACATGTTTCGGAAACTGAGGATTAGGGCGTGTGTAACACATCAGAAACCTAAACCACGTGATGAGAGCTTACGAAGTAAGAGATTCTAACTTTTATAATCCTCCCCCCCCCCAGGCCAGAGGGACAGTTTTTATGTAATTTTTTGTTAATGGCTTTGCCCTGCTAGAGCTGCATTGAACATCTTGGCACCAGAGTCACTTCCCGAATCTTTGTCAAATCGATAGAGGACATTTCCAAAAGGAGAGGTATTCAGTTCGAACCTCTACACTTAACACGCCAGGTCACTGTACTGAGTAGCTGTCACGAACAATTGTTATTTAAGTCAAGGCTCCCCAATCAGAAAAAAGGGACATTGTTTCAGGGCCACCCTAAAGAACTGGGTGGACATAATGTCATAGCTCGAGCTGGCAGACGTCTCTCATCACAAGAGTTGCATCCTGCGAGCGCTGCGTGAGAAATCTGTAACGGTATTAATAATAACTGCCTCCAAACGAGGACACTGTTCCATTCCATCAGATCATACACCAAAACAAATGAAGAAAGAAAGAAAGAACAAAGAAAAACAAATCTCTTGAATTGAATACGATCAGAGACATGGTCCTATTAGAATGGATCTATCATTGTAACTCTAGATATGAGTAATGGTAATCTAATGGTGATCTAATGGTAATCTAATGGTGATGTAATGGTAATCATCGATTGAGAAACAAACGGAAGTATTCAAAGGGAGGCGCTTTAAGAGACGTAGAGAGTTGAGTGTATATGTGACACATGATGTACATTAAAATAGTTCAAGTCGTTTTCGAGATCCGTGTCCACCGACTCACCTTTTGAAGACCACCAAGAGTTTGCCAGTTGATAAGATATATTAATAAGAATCATGCTTCTAAGTATTTGTCAGTATTCTCATAAGTTATTAACAGCAAAGTAAAACATTATTTACAAAGCCTATATCGACTCACTCTGTGTGCTTCGTTAAACGTTTTACACTTTACACAATTATTCTTAGGCATAGACAAGACATGAATCAATCAACAAAATTAACCAATCAGTTAATTAATTACTGGTAATTAATTATGTTGTTGGATACCTACATGGATAATTAAGCTATCAGTATTCACAGATACGACTAAACATGTAGGGTTTCGTCCAGGGGCGACTGGGTATCAAAATCGGCCCGGGCATTACCATATAAATCGGCATACAAATGGCATGTCATATATTTTCGGTGGGGGGGGGGGTTTAACCCCTATCCGCAATTTATATATATATATATATATATATATATATATATATATATATATATATATAGGTGTATGTATATGTAATTAATCTTTATTACATTCTTATCTTTCATTCTTTTAAACGTTTTTTCTACTCTAGAATACTCTCTTCCTATAATTAGTGAAAGGTAGTACACACCGCCAAGGGACAGCTACAGCTAGGAAATCTGGGGGAGCGCCGTAAGCTCCCCAGTGGGGTCCGAGGCGAAGCCCCGGATCCAAGCATTTTTTCCGTTATTTTAAGCTTTAAAAAATGCATATTCTGAGGTATCTACAGTGCAATTAGCCTCCTACTCTTCCGCTAAAAAAATCAAAAACTAAATCTTCTATTCACTGGAGTCCAGCGATTGGTTGAAAATGGTAAAATGCTTTAGTTTTGTTTTGGAAGGGGTGGGGAACCACAAAACCACTTTTGGCTAAGCTCGTGAAATTTGGTGACTCTTGTTTGCTTAAGTTGGCTGCACTGGGGCAGTAAGTAAAGTTTCCCTTTCAGACAATGAGATCTAAGGCCAGTGATGGTTTGAATTCCTCCCCTCTAGGCTACGCCCATGTGTTTTATCATATGTGTAAGCCTAATTCTATTCAAAATATATATACACAGTGATAACGCATCGAAAACTGGATGTATGCTTTCGTAGGCTTACATAATGTATTCTATATATAGATCTACATTTATGTAGTCTGAAAACTATAAAAACTACAATAGCAGCCTTAATGAGTTTCAAACTTTTTGGTATTACTTATAGATTACAGACGTTTCTTTCCTACGCATGCATTTCACGTGTCAATCTAGTCATGCATGTTGATTTGTGACTTAAAATATGCTAAATCATTAGTTTTCCTGCCTGACAACCTAAACCCCTTTAAAGTGGTATCACCACAAATACAAAACTAGGGGTCTATCGAGCCGTCATCCTCCTCTACATTGCTCTATGCCTCAGAAACATGGATAGTGTACAGTTAACATGCAAAGTAACTGAATCACTTCCACATGACATGTCTGTGAAAAATACTGAATGTCAAATGGCAACTTTCAATGGAACCATAAAAAAAACGGGTGAGGGAAGGAGCAAAACAAAATAGGAGTGCCATCAAAGGTCCAAGCCGACCAGCAAAATGATCAGGCCAAACACAGTCTCGAAGACATCAAAGTAGTGTGGAAGTCCATGCCGCTCGTGCATAGCAGAAAGTACGCTCTAACGTTTTACAAATGATAATACGTAAAGTGTATAATGTAATTCTTAAAATTATATTCTTGTTGAATTTCAAACAAAATTAATTGTAATAAGAATTTTAAAAAACAACAACAAGAAAACATGTTCGGGCCTTTGTGTCTTGCTGCTATCACTTTTTTTAAAGTTTGCATTGATTTTTTTTCTTTGTTCGCTACCAGACCGGCCCATTTGGTACCAGCCCACCGGGCTTTTGCCTGTTTGCCCATATAGCCAGTCCGCCCCTGGTTTCGTCCCCTTTGATAATTGAACACGTTATTTCTCTTAAATCCATTCTCGGGTCAAGTTGAAACTTTAAATAATTAATTGTTGTACCTCACAAAACATGAAACAATTTATAAAATTAAACAATTAGTTAATTATTTACTTACTTAGATCCGCCCGCGACTGTCTGCGCACTGGGTGGCAAGGTGTTTCAGCAAAGATCTGTCCCTGGCAATGTTTGAGGCCTCCTTCCACCTGATGTCCACTGCTCTGAGGTCCTCCGTGAAGGTTTGGCGCCAGGTTCTACGAGCACGTCCCTGTTTGCCCATCCTCGTATTGGCCTCCATGTCATCGCTACTCTTGGTATGCGTGGTTCATTTAGTCGGAGAACATGACCCGCGAACCTCATGCGACGCTATGCCACGACCTCCCTAAGTGGTCGACTCCTAGGATTTCCTTGTTTGAGATCCGAACTCTAGAACTGCCTCCTAAAACTCTTAGCCATTTTTGTTGAGACACATTTAGTCGTTTCTCAAGTTTGGCAGTTGACTTCCATGTCTCTCACGTGCATATGTTGCTGTTGGGATGACGATTGTGTTAAGAAGGTGTATTTTTGTCTCAAGTCTGATAACTTTTGGTCTGTGGGTAGTAGCCTTTGAAAAATGCCCCTTGCCTTTCCTATCCCCAATGTTTGTTACTTGTTAGGTATTTGTTTAATATTTGTAAGTATTTCAAAGTATTTTTTTTTGTTTATATCTGGAACTATTTTTTTTAATGTGGCTTTTTTTTTTTGAACGTTTTTTATGAGATAATTAAGTAATGGAAGTATAAATATTTTGATTTCTGAAATTCGGATACAATAAACGTGTTTCTTTTTTGTTTACAGGTTTAGGATGTGAGTTGTTGAAATGGTAAGTGTACCTCATAATGAGACAATCTTGAAATCATTTCGTGTGGCGTACAGGCCACAGGAACGTTACGGGATTAACCCTCTACCGCCGGAACAGATTCTCACAATCTTTCATCATCTCCAAGCATGACATTACCATTTGTCATAATATTATGTGACATTACGACTGCCACATCCTAAGCTCATCCCTTGTCATGACAACTGACGTCATTCGTCCTTGACCTCACCTTAAAAAAAAACAACAACCTTGAAATAATGAAATAAAATATCTGTCTGTAAATATGAGCTATGCATAACAAGGGGGGATAATGAATAAGTTATAGTTGTTGGTTTCACGGGAATGCTAAATGTAGCCTGTAAACGGGCGGATTATAAACAAAACAATTCGTTTAAAAATGTTATGAGCGTAGGTGTATGAATGGAAGACAACTCGTTATCAAGGGGAGGTGAACATAAAGGCATGCACACTTATCAATGACGAGAACCTTGCCTGGATGTGGTAGACCGCTTCTCACTTTGATGTTCTCAAACTGTTGAGCTAAGGGTACCCGAAGACTCAGCCATCGGTTCTTTTCAATAAGAAAAATAAGACGTGTGTGTGTGTGTGTGGCCTATAATGTTAAAAGAAGAGGAGACAGACACAAACACATTTCTGAATCAGCCAGGAGAACCAATGACTTAGCAGAGTTTCAGATTAGACTTAAACACGAGTACAAGTGTGTGTGTGAGAGACTAGGTTTTAACGTCTTTTCATAGTGTATTCTCTTCCAATATCAAAGTTTATCCTTTGTGTTTTTTCGACTCCGTTTGAATTTTCTCATAATTACTTTAGAAATGCATAGGGTCTACACCTTTTTTGAAACGTTCTTTTGGATTGTGAAATAATGTGAAGGAACAGATAGAGTTATCCTGCCCTCTCTTCCTTCCTCATTTGTTTTCGTTTGTATGATATTAATGACATTCTTTAATTACAGAAACACTTTGACTTGGGATCAGCTTTAACACCTCCGTCTATGTTGTTGGTTTTATTTTGTTGGTGTTGGTGTTTTACAATGGCAACATTTGATTTGTTGGTTTCACTTGTTATTTTCTTATTGTCTTCCTGCCTGAATGAACAATCGTCTGCTACTGATACCATACTCTAGTGATATATCAAAATCAAAATTGTTTTTTTTTTATTGTTTCGTCTAGAAGTAATGAATCCATCACGTGTCTACGCTGTCCACTGGCGGATCCAGGGGGGGAGGTAGGGGCAAAAGCCCCTCCCCCTTTTTCGGCCGGACACCCCCCCCCTTAAAGGAGGGGGCGGACGAATTTTAGTAAAGAAATCACACAATTCGTATACGAATTTATTAGTTATGTTAATTATATATACTAATTATTTATATTTCAACCTATTTTTAGATTATTTCGCCCCCCCCCTCTAGTATGTTGGCCGATTTAAACTTTCGAGAGGGGGGGCGGTCCAATTTATTTGTAGAAATCACAGCTTGTTAACGGAATCAATTAAATAATATATAATTAAAACTTGTTATTGATATTTTAACTGATCTTTATATTATGTCGTTCCCGATTGGGTGGGGCGAATACATCTACTGCCCTTCCAACCTAAACCCTTTGAGTGGGGTGGTGGTCCTACTTTTAATTAGAAATCATAGTTTGTGAACAAAATTAGTTGAATTACAATATAATTTTTATATTATATATTATATATATATTATTATATTTACATCATGTCGCTACACTTCTAGTATTTAGCCGATTCAGTGAGTTTAGGGCGGCGATTGCTTCTACGCCCTCCCCATACTAGCCCTCTGAATGGGGGGGGGGGTCCTATTTTTATGGAGAAATCATAGTTTGTGAACAAAATTAGTTGAATATCTATATAATATAAGTTACATATTGAAATTTGAACCTATTTGTATATTATGTCGCACCACACTCTAATCTCACATTTTATGATGAGTAAATATAACATGAAAAAGTGTTGTACCAGGTGGGAGCCATGGAGGGACGATACATGCAATCACCTTCCGCCCATCGGACAAACCAATACTTTTTTCTTTTTGTATTTTAGTAAAGGAATTACAGAATTTAAAAAAAAATGGCACTAATATAATTTATATGTGCTATAAATTAAATTCTTATATCGAGTCGCCCCACCCCCTATTCTTAAATGCCAAATGCAATCATTAGCAGAAATTATGAAAAGGAGCGAGGATTAACGTTTTCACTCTACCGCCCCCTCCCCTTTCCAGACGAGAAGATGACGTTTTAAAACAGAATAGTAAAATATAGCGACAGAGTTTATGTAATTGCACACGAATTTATCTTAGTTATTTTAAGAAAGACTTTGTTTTGGAAAATTTAGAGAATTCATACGAAATTTTTCATTATAAGAGTAACAATTGAGATGAGTTTTGAACCCAAATATTATTTTCCTAGTGACCTTTTTCCAACCTTTACTCATACTGATATTTTCTGTTGTGTAAAAAAGTTTGGGATTATAACTCACAATATATAAATGAATCCTAAAAAATGCACACAAAAAAATTAGAGTAAAATCTAATTGGTCCACTTAATTTCTCCTCCCACTTCAGAAAATTATTTTTTTAGAGCTTTGTATTATAATTCTGTAACAAAACAAAGTTACAAACATGCTTATTGAACAAAATGTATCACTTACAAATTAGCTTTTTTTAAAAAAAAAATACTTTTGGAATCATTTTTTTTCGGCGGCGATCCTCAAAGTCTTAATATAATATGTAGGGTATCTTATATTTCAAGAACAAATCGGTTGTATTTGCAATGTAGTAAGGGCCTATAAACTTATATTAGAATATTTTTCAAGTAAAACATTATTCGAAAGGTCCTTTTTTAATAGGATGAATAATGAGCTGTAGATGTCAGGAGAATGCGTTTCAACATGGCTTTTTATTGATTTTTTTTTAAATAATTTTTTTTGGCGGCGATCCTCATATTGGGTATTATCTTTTCAAGAACAAATCTGTTGTATTTAAATATTTTTCAAGTAAAACATTATTCGAAAGGTCCTTTATAATAGGATGAATAATGAGCTGTAGATGTCAGGAGAATTCCGTTCTGCAGTGAAGAATGCCAAAAAAAAAACGCTTTTGCCCATTGCGGAGCTTACAGCGCTTCCCCAGACGCCCTAGTGGTACAGAGAGAGGCCTCACCATTATGCTTAGGGTTAGGGTTTACTAAGTGTTATGGTTAGGGTTTGGAAAAAAATAGCCCCCGACCGCCTCCAAAGTTCTGGATCCGCTAGTGACGCTGTCTGTGTATGAATCTACAATGAAATATTTTGAATTGAATTTCGTTGAACAAAAATGTGTTTAAGATAAAATTATTGTTTTTTTTTAAATTTATTTTGTTGTGAAATTGTCTTCCTCCTTATTTCAACTTATTCAGAAAGTCATAACCAATTTAGAGATGTTGATAAACGTATTAAATTTAAGCACATCAACATCCCATTTATGTCAAAAAAAAAAAAAAAAAAAAAAATGTACATTTAAAAAAAAAAAAAAAACAAAAAACATAATGCATTGCTTACTTTCGCTTGGGGTGTTTTGCAAGTGGGCCGCATCAAAAATATAACTAATTTTACTACCATCTTTTAAATTTTACTATTGCCTTTTACATCACATTTCACCACAAATGTGCAGCTGTATTTAATGTGAAGCATTTAATTGTTAGCACTCGTGCATAATGTTCAGGATTTGTGGAACTAGCTTACTAATTGTTATCATCGTGGCTGCTTTCAAATTACAGCCAGTCAACATCGACCTGTTCCTACGCTTGTTTGTTTTCAAGCAAGAAATACTTGTTCACAGATGTAAGTGAAATATGAAAGTATAGCAGCAAATATTGTAAGTTTAAAAATACAGCTTCTGGCAAGACCTATAAAAATATCATGGATGAACAGACTTAAACTTCTCTTTTAGGTCATAATTTCCTTAGAGGCATGTTCTCTGGAGCTGAATCAGCTTCTGTGTTAAAGGGTGTACAGACGTTATTGAAAACTGGTTCCAAGTTATTGTCTCGAAGAAATCCAAATAAGTCTTTTACTTTTCAACAATTTCACTAGAGATAGTTTCACCTTTTAGCAAAGGAAAATTTAAAGCATCTTTTCACGTGCTTGCCTGAAGAAGTGTGATAGCTTTGTTTGAAAAGATTTTACATGCACATACATTTCATGAGCAAACAACCCATTGCAATGATGTCCACAACAAACATGAAGTTTGTCTTCCACACTTCAAGGCCCTTCAAGGAACATGACAATTTCTGCCTTAAGATCTCACAATCTTCTCAATACCTTGCCTCAATACCCTGCTAGAGGAAACTGCTATGGTAGCAAACATCGGAATGTTTAGTTTCCAAATCTTCAAGTGCTTCTCGGAACAGTCTGTGGTTAAGACCCCTAGCTCTGATAAGTTTGATCCCTAAGATAATTGGGTCAATAGCATTTTTGATATTAGGTTTGTCCATAGATTATACCGGTATTTACAAAAAAAATCATTAATGCCTACAAGTCTGTCTATAAATGTCATTCTAAAACGCTTCAAGAAAACGAAGATTTACTAATCGGCAACATATCGAAATATTTAGTCAAAGACGAAAACTTAAGCTAGTATTTATTCATGCTATGACAATAAAACCGAATGCCTCGATATCATGGGCGCAGCCATGATTTTTTTTCGGGGGGGGGTGGGGGTGGAGGGGATTTTTTTCTCTCCCCCCCCCCGCAAATAAATAAATAAATAAATATATATATATATATATGTGTGTGTGTGTGTGTGTATGTGTGTGTGTGTGTGTGTACACACATAATTAATCTTTATTACATTATGACCCTTCATTCTTTCGGAAGACGTTTATTGTTTTACTCTACTATAGGTTCTTCCTAGAGTTAGTGGAAAAATTGTAGACTCCTAGCCATTGCCAGCAAGGGGGTATGGGGGAGCGCTTCTAGCTCCTTTAGCCCCGCCTCCAAGCACTATTTTCGGTATTGAAAGTCCACAAAATGCATATTCTGAGGTATCCTGCTATAAAAAGTTTTATTTCAAAAACCTAATGTGCTATTCTTACTAACTTAGATCCTCCCGCGCCGTTCGACGAATTTTGGTGGCAAGCTGCTTCCACAAGACTCTGTCATTGGCAATGTCTGAAGCCTCTTCCCACCTGCTCTGAGGACCTCCATGAAAGTGTGGCGTCAAGTTTTACTAAGATGTCCCTGTTTGCACTTTCCTCGTAATGGTCTCCGTGTCATCGCAGCTCTTGATCTTATTATGACGGAGAACATGTCCCGCAAACCTCATGCGACGCTCTGTCACAACCTTACTAAGGGGTCGACTCCCAGTTCGGCATAGGATTTCCTTGATTAAGACCCGATCTCTATAACTGACTTCTAAAATTTGTCTTAGCCATTTTGGTTGAGCCCCATTTAGTCTTTGTCAAGTTCGGCAGGTGACTATTTATTGCACTTTATTAATGGAGCCCAGCCACAGGTAGAAATTTGTAACCTCTCTTGGCTACGCTCTTAGAATTAAGTGACTGTAGTTTGCTTTAGATGTTTTTTAACAAATGCAAAACCCCCTAAGCTATGCTCATAGAATTTGATGACAGTAGCTTGCTTTAGCATAAAATTTAAGAGAGAGGTTTTCAACCTCAAAACTCTCTGTATGGGGGTATTTAAACTCAAAACCCCCTTTGGCTACGATCATAGCATTTTGAGTGTAAATTTTTCTTTTCTTTTTTGTTTATATTGAAGAGGTATTTTTTAGCTTCAAACCCGCTGGAGGGGTGTTTTAAACACAAAACTCCTCTTGGCTACGCTCATAGAATCTCTTGACTGATGTATGGATAGTCTTATATTGAAGAGGGGGTTTTATCGTACATTTCGGAAGGGGTTTTAAAATCATAATCTTTCTTAGCTAAGCTCTTGAAATTTGGGGATTGTCGTTTTTTTTTTTTTTATAGAAGAGGGGGTTTTGGACTGCAAAACTCCCTAGTGGGGAGTTTTAAACTCAAAACCCCTTTGGCAGCGCTGGGGCTAGTGATGGTTTAGTGTTAAAATCTCAACTAAAATAAACAAAATCAAAGCAAAAAATCAGTCACTAAATTCCGATTCCGCCCCCCTAACCCTGCCGGGGGTTACGCCCATGCTCGATATAGATTTATATAAGTTATTTAAAGAGAGATAGAGATACAGAGATAATGCTCTCAATGTAACCTAAAACCTATTATAGACATACACATACACACACAATCGAGCAATGAATGATATGCTAAACGTCACGTGGTCACATCACGTGTCAAACAACTTGATTGCTTTAATGGACAATTGACCCGATCAACAGAGCAATAGTTCTAAGAAGCGTTGTATCCTTTTTCTTGTGCGCCAATGTGTGTGTTAGTGCGCGCGTGTGTGTGTGTGTTATTCCCATGTTGTAGAAACGTGCGATTATGCTGCCTAGATTAAATGAAATGAATTAAATGACATGAATTAAATGACATGAATTAAATGTCATGAATTAAATGTCATGAATTAAATGTCATGAATTAAATGACATGAATGAATGTTAATACCAGACAATAAAAACAAAATAAATGGATTAAGAAAATACAATTGTTATTCTAGTTTCAGACTATTCAACATTTGATATGTACATCTCAAAAACTAAAGACATGGTCAGAGGCTGGCACCGCATTGAGAGAAAGTGAGAGTACAAAAGATCAATAATCAATCATTACAAGGTATACCCAACAGGGCCGGACTGGGTATCAAAATCGGCCCGAGCATTACCATATAAACCGGCCCACAAATGGCATGTCATATATTTTCGGTGTGGGGGGGATTTTCACCCCACTCCGCAATTATATATATATATATATATATATATTAGTGTGTGTGTATATGTAATTAATCTTCATTACATTCTGATCTTTCATGAGCTCCTCCCAGTGGAATCCGGGGCTTCGCCCCAGAACCAAGCATTATTTCCGTTATTTAAAGCTTTAAAAATGCATATTCTTAGGTATCTACAGTGCAATTAGCCTGCTACTCTTCCGCTAAAAAAAATTCAAAAACCAAATCTGCTATTCAACGGAGTCCAGCGACTGGTAGAAAATGGTAAAATGCTTTAGTTTTTGTACTAGAGGGGGAAGGGAAACCACAAAACCCCTTTTGGCTACGCTCCTGAAATTTGGAAACTGTAGTTTGTTAACGTTGACTGCACTGGGCCAGTAAGTAAAGTTTCCCTTTCAGACAATGAGGTCTGAGGCAAGTGATGGATTGAAGACCCTCTCCTCCCGGCTACGCCCATGTGTTATATTATAGGTGTCAGCCTAATTCTCTACAAAATATATAAAGTTTGATAACGCATCGAAAACTGAATGTTTGCATTCGTAGGATTACATAATGTATTCTATTTATACATGTATGTAGTCTGAAAACTATAAACAATACAATAGCAGCCTAATGAGTTTGAAGCTTTTTGGTATTACTTATAGATTACAGACGTTTTTTCAAAAAATAAGATTGTTACGTCTTACGCATTTCATGTGTCAATCTAGTCATGCATGTTGATCTGTGACTTAAAATATGCTAAATCATTGGTTTTCCTGGCTGACTAAGGCAACCCATTCCATTAAAAGATAAGAGAAAGAAGAACGGTTAGAGAGGCACTTACTTAATGTGAAAAGCTCTTGCTTCCTCCTAGTAAAACGCGATTTGTATATGAATATACCATGACCCATTATTTAATATATAAATTTCATTTCATTAAATATTGGATGTGACTGCGCTATATAAATTATTGTAATAATTTTCATCATTAATGACTTCATACTAAGCATAAGTTTGCCATTAATTATAATAGCATAAAAATTGATTTAGATATAGATTTATTTTTTAATTAAATATTTTTTTTTTGTAAGCCTTAAGTATTGTATTTTTAGATCTATGTTATCAAAAATAAACAAAAAGAAACTTACTTTTTCTTTTCAAATCGCAGAAAGTAGAGCTTTATACCCATATTGTGGGTGGTTTGCAATTTTGCGGCTGTGTGTATGTGTTAAAGTTAATTTCTATTAAGTTTTGTTAAAGAGCTAATTGTCGCGCCTATCAATGTTTTCTAACTTAACCTCTCTCAACTCTCTTTTTGGTTAAATTTCATTGGAACCATTAAAAGACGGGGAAGGAAAGGAGCAAAAGAAATGGGAGTGCCATCAAAGGCCCGTGTCGACCAGCAAAATGATTAGGCCAAAATCAACCTCGAAGACATCAAAGCAGTTCATGCCGCTCGTGCTTAGCAGAAAGTACAGTCTAACGTTTTGCAAATGATAATACGTACAGTGTATAGTGTAGTTATTTTTTTAAATATATTCTTGTTGAATTTCAAACAAAATTAATTGTAATAAGAATTTTAAAAAAACAAACAAGAAGGTTAGGGTACCGGCAAACCGGGCATTAGCCCGTTTGCCCATAGAGCCAGTCCGCCCCTGATACCCAACACACACACCCGGAGACAGAGAACAAAAGAAATAAAGAGAAGCAAGACATTTGAGAGATAAAGAGAAAGGAAGAAGGAGAGAAAGTCTACTGACTACATAATCATACAGTCTAGCTACTGATTGCATAGTCGTGCATTCTACTAAATACATAGGCATACATTCTACTGACTACATAGTCATGCATTCTACTGACTACATAGGCATACAGTGTACTGACTACATAGTCATACAGTCTAGCTACTGACTACATAGTCATACAGTATACTGACTACATAGTCATGCATTCTACTGGCTACATAGTCATACATTCTACTGACTACATAGTCATGCATTCTACTGACTACATAGTCATACATTCTACTGACTACATAGTCATGCATTCTACTGGCTACATAGTCATACATTCTACTGACTACATAGTCATGCATTCTACTGACTACATAGTCATACATTCTACTGACTACATAGTCATGCATTCTACTGACTACATAGGAATAGTTTACTGAATACAGAGTCATATAGTCTAACTACAGACTTAAGAGTCATTAGTTAGACCGACTACATGGTTCTACAGTCTACTGACTACATAGTCATACATTATGCTGACTATATACACATTATAAACTTATTAAAACCATCTAAATTCATGACTTGATCAACGAAAACTTTTTTAACCACCATTAGTGCACAACTGGTTAAGACAAATCATGTTCCGGAAGCTGAAATCGGAACCAGTGAAACATGGCCTTGTGGGATGATCAGATACTTCAAAGTTGCAAACTTTATCACTAGGTCTATACAAGATATTTCCAATAGACAAAGTGTATGGAGAACTGCCTGATCTGGAAACCACTGCGTAGCTCATTTATTTGAACCCTTCAACTTGAGAACGAGAACAGCGACGACAAAGATGGCACGTATCTGGATATTCGACATTGTTTTTAGTTGTAGACTTTAAAGACAGAAGTTTGTAAAGTCGTACACATTTTCTTGTCAAGTTTGTCAAGTCGTACACATTTTCTTGTCAAGTTTGTCAAGTCGTACACATTTTCTTGTCAAGTTTGTAAAGTCGTACACATTTTCTAGTCAACATTTCTAATTTTAGAGTCACACTAATGTACGTCATTCCAATATGTAGCAATGTGTACAGTTGAAAAGGTTTCTTAACAATGAGTCGGCAGAAATAAATCAGTTACACAGCAGAATCCACAAACCGCAAATGACAGAGTTTGTCCGTAAAAACAATATCCATGATAAATATGCAAGGACATAAATAATTGCCTCTGATGGCTTAATAGTTATTTCTGGGAGAGATTAGTACATCAAAATAGATTTCAATAGACTCTCTGTTCACCAGCATCACGATTCATGACTTTGCAACAGCGGCACCGTGCACCCTCCAACCTTCTCCTGGTTTTACGCATGTAACCCCCCCCCCATACCCTCCCCACACCCGCTATTTCGACCTTTAGTGCAGGTTGTCTAATGATCTGGCAATTACTACAAACAGATCTTATTGGAGTGCTCTAGTAGAGAGGGAGTCTTTATCACTGAATGTCAACATTAATAGTTCCAGAGAGGCACTGACATTAGAAATATTTATTTTTCAGTGGAAACTTGTTGCCAATTACTTCAACAACAACAAAATCACGAAAAATTGTTTTTTATAAAAACTTTTGTCTAAATTTAGAAGCGAATTAGACCCCCTCCCCCAACCAAACCTTTTTTTTCCAATTAAAAAAAAATTATAATCAATATTGAGACGCGCAGTTATATGTAAGAACAAATTTCTGTGTAAAGTAATAAAAAAAAAAACACAACTTCCACATTGTAATACTATTTCCCTGCTCTGGTGTAAGTATAGGTACACAGTAGGCCCATGGGCGTAGCTTCAACAAGCTAGCAGTATTTGCAGGCTCAGATTAGCATCCAAAACACGACAATGACTTAGTCTCACAATATGTTGGAAAGTATTTCTTTATTCCAGTTCATCTCAGAGCATTCCAGTGTGCTACTGACCTGGGCGTAGCCAAGGGGGGGGGGATCGGAATTAAGTGACTGTTTTTTTGCTTTGATTTTGCTACCAGCGACGGGGCTCCATTAATAAAGTGCAGTGAATAGTCATCTGCCGAAATTGAAAAAACACTAAATGTGGCTCAACAAAGATGACTAAGACTGATTTCATGAGTCATTTAAAGAGATCGGGTCTAAATCAAGGAAATCCTATGCCGAACTGGGAGTCGACCCCTTAGTAAGATTGTGACAGAGCGTCGCATGGGGTTTGCATGACATTTTCTCCGACAAAATGAATTAGGCATAAGAAGAGTTGCGATGACATTCTAGTACAACTTTGCGCCACACATTCATGGAGGTCCTCAGAGCAGGTGGGAAGAGGCTCCAGACATTACCAGTGACAGATTTTTATTGAAACAGCTTGACGGTAAATGCGCTGAACGGCGCGGGAGGGTCTAAGTCAGTAAGAATAGCACATTAGGTTTTTGAAATAAAACTTTTTTAATAGCAGGAAAATGCACTGTAGATACCCCAGAATATGCATTATTGTTGCCTTTCAATACCAGAAATAGTGTTTGGCGGTGGGGCTACGCCCCGCGATGGGGGAGTTCAGGGAATCTACAATTTTTCCACTAACTTTAGGAAGAATCTATTCTAGGGCACAATAAACGTCTTCCGAAAGAATGGTCAGAATGTAATAAAGATGATGTACATACACACACATAAATTAAAAAATAAATCGCGGGGGGGGGGGGGGGGGATAAAAAAATCCCCCCCAAAACCCCAACCAAAAATAAATCCTTGCTACGCCCATGATGTACCTTGATGTGCTCTAACTTTAAAAAAAAAAAAGAAACACTACTTTTCAACGCCTTGGTTAGGGAAGAGGCAAGGAGTCGAGATTTCCTTTTTTGAGTGACATAAATGTCATTAAAACTAGATCTAAATCTCAATATTGAACAATGGGACTTTTTCATTCCTGGAGTAACCTTAGGAGCTTGAGTCCGAATCCTGACCTAGACCTGACAGACTAGGAATGTTTAAATGTGACTCGAGCTAAGCGCCTAAAAGCAGCACGGAAACCCCAGAACTATCCTCCCCTCCCCGACAGACACATCACTATTGGAGCGTTGATGAAGTGCATTGCAATTTTTGTTGTTATTTTTTAAATTAGATACAGTCATTTTTCTTATTCTCCACATGCCTGGCAACTAGATGTTATAGAACTATCCATTTATTTATTTATTTCGTCAAATTTCAAATAGTAAATTATTTTTATTACTTTTTCTTTTTAAACATTTTTTCTTTCCTTTTTTTTAAAATCAAACTTACATCTGAAAGAATATTTTAGAATATTATCTTGATAAAGATCAAAATCTTGATCTATTTTTTCCGAGCAGAACTAAGCTCGGGTGGCGCAAATAACACAACAAAACCAAAAATTGCCAGACCCGAAATTATCAAATCATCAATTACCGCCCTTGTTTTGGCATCCCCATGTCCCCGAGGTTCAAAACGGCATCCAACGCTTCTTCATTCACTTACCAGACCCAGCATGTCCCCGTGAGACGAATAATCCGGTTTCAGCTGGTTATGTTGAGCCAGCTAGTGTTGGTTCATTCTGAAGCGGCCTCGTTTTGAGTCCAAACTCGAAAGCCATTGATACCAGTCAGCAGACCTCCACTGGGCAGACGAGACCGTCCGGCACCAAGGTCGCTCAGCAAGGTCGAACCACGCCCTTTGGGGCTTTGCGTCATAACAGTTCATGAGATTAGTATCGATCCGTTGCTGCGTGGGCGGTAGCTTTATTTAGGTCACAGACGGTGCGCATGCGCACTGAATTAGTTCCTCTTCAAAAAGAAATGAAAATAACAACTACAAAATAACTGAAATATTGTTATTAGAAGACATTGTTAGGAAAAGATAAATAATGTTTTATAGTATTTTTTAAAATTTAGACTTAATTTAAATTTTAAACATGTTTAGGCTTTAACAAATCATAAAAGAAAGGTAATAATTTAAATTTAAATCCTTGGAATTACACTTTTTTTGTGTGGGTTTTTTTTAGCAGCTCCCGGGAAAGGGGAAACGCCGCTAGCTATTAGTTGAGCCTGGCCTGTCTGTCCTTCCTGCCGTCACTTTTCGATCTCAAAAACTAGAAAAGATGTTGACAATCGGCTTTCTTAATACTTTGCAGCTTGAAAAGTTCTGGCGTAACGGCTACTTTTGATCTTCTAAAAGCGTACCGTTTTGTTTTAAAAATTAAATAAGTGAGCCTTTTTTTATTCATGAAAATACACAATTTTTAAAATTATTAATTATTATTATTATGAGATAAGAGACTTCCCAAACTCAGAATAAAGATAAAAACCTAAATAGAGTTCAGGCAACAAAATCGAAACTTTTTGAGGACAAATTTAAAAGGTCTCTACAGGCGTGATTCTTTTCGACTTTCTATGTCAGAAAGGTTGAACATCGACGTACTTTAGGGTGACAAGACCCGTGACAAAACGCCTTACTGATCCCGAAAAGGATTTACGACAGGCGCTATATGTACCTTGAATCTACCTTATTTAATAGTATTGGCAAATGCTGCCTTTTTCTTTGTTTGACTAAATCTGACCTGCGATTTTTTTTTGGTAAGACGAAGACGTCCAAGCTTCTCAAACCTTTTTTTTTTTAACATAAATCCCGTGTGAAGAAGTAAATTGAAGTACCACTGTCAATAAATCCCGTGTGAAGAAGTAAATTGAAGTACCACTGTCAATAAATCCCGTGTGAAGAAGTAAATTGAAGTACCATTGTCAATAAATCCCGTGTGAAGAAGTAAATTGAAGTACCACTGTCAATAAATCCCGTGTGAAGAAGTAAATTGAAGTACCACTGTCAATAAATCCCGTGTGAAGAAGTAAATTGAAGTACCACTGTCAATAAATCCCGTGTGAAGAAGTAAATTGAAGTACCACTGTCAATAAATCCCGTGTGAAGAAGTAAATTGAAGTACCACTGTCAATAAATCCCGTGTGAAGAAGTAAATTGAAGTACCACTGTCAATAAATCCCGTGTGAAGAAGTAAATTGAAGTACCACTGTCAATAAATCCCGTGTGAAGAAGTAAATTGAAGTACCACTGTCAATAAATCCCGTGTGAAGAAGTAAATTGAAGTACCACTGTCAATAAATCCCGTGTGAAGAAGTAAATTGAAGTACCACTGTCAATAAATCCCGTGTGAAGAAGTAAATTGAAGTACCACTGTCAATAAATCCCGTGTGAAGAAGTAAATTGAAGTACCACTGTCAATAAATCCCGTGTGAAGAAGTAAATTGAAGTACCACTGTCAATAAATCCCGTGTGAAGAAGTAAATTGAAGTACCACTGTCAATAAATCCCGTGTGAAGAAGTAAATTGAAGTACCACTGTCAATAAATCCCGTGTGAAGAAGTAAATTGAAGTACCACTGTCAATAAATCCCGTGTGAAAGTAAATTAAAGTACCACTGTCAATAAATCCCGTGTGAAGAAGTAAATTGAAGTACCACTGTCAATAAATCCCGTGTGAAGAAGTAAATTGAAGTACCACTGTCAATAAATCCCGTGTGAAGAAGTAAATTGAAGTACCACTGTCAATAAATCCCGTGTGAAGAAGTAAATTGAAGTACCACTGTCAATAAATCCCGTGTGAAGAAGTAAATTGAAGTACCACTGTCAATAAATCCCGTGTGAAGAAGTAAATTGAAGTACCACTGTCAATAAATCCCGTGTGAAGAAGTAAATTGAAGTACCACTGTCAATAAATCCCGTGTGAAGAAGTAAATTGAAGTACCACTGTCAATAAATCCCGTGTGAAGAAGTAAATTGAAGTACCACTGTCAATAAATCCCGTGTGAAAGTAAATTAAAGTACCACTGTCAATTAATTATCAATTTTCGCCCTTGTTCTTTTAAAGAAAAAGTCATTCTTAATACTATAACGAAGACAATCTCCAGAGAGAGCCTTTTCTAGTAAAACAAACCACAAATTATCTACGAAACAATATTTCCAAAAAAGAAATTGATTAACGGACTAGTTATTATGAACATTATTTAAGTAAATTCGAATTCCAAATGTAAATATATGCACAAAATAGAAACCGGAAAATTGTGTTATTAGCGGCCCCCGAATGTGGAAAGACGCTTTTATTTTCGTGTGGCTCGTATGTCCGTCCGTCCGTCCCGTTTAGATCTCGTAAACTAGCAAATTTATTGAAAATTCGACGTCATGATATTTGCGACCTTTCAAATTTCTGATGCAACGGCTACTTTGTTCTTTTCTGAAAGCGAAAAAAAATAATTTTTTAAATCAACTATGCAAGCAATTTTTTCAGAAAAAAAAAAAACAATTTTTACAACTATTCACTATTGATAATAACAAATACAAGAGGCTATTTAGTAAGGGAGGTGACTTTTTACCATACTTTTAACACATTTATGTAAACGGTTTCAGATTTTTTGTCAATTTTTTTTTTACAAATGTGTTGCTAAGTTAATAAGTTCTATCATATTACTAACTATTACATATAAAAAAAAGTGTTTACCTTTGTTTTAAGAGAAAAAATCTATTTAATATGTATATAAGTGGAGCATAATTTAAAACAATTGATTAGTAGTTTTTAATATTATCGCGTGAACTACAATGGGCGCTATAGTTAAATGTCACTAGAAAGGAATATTTTTTCTTGAGATTGAATAACAAATTTGACCCTTTACAAAACAATTAGATACTCATTATATGACATCAGTTAAGCCAGGTTCACATCACCTTCACTTTCACCTATCCCTAGGTCTGCTGGACCGTTGGGGACACCTCACAGGATCTGTCAAACTTCTTTCTCCATTCTTCTCTGTCATTTGCCCTTGATAGAATTTCATTATGATATTCTTTCTGAAAATATTGAAACCTGCTTTTTTACCCGACTGGATGGACCACTTCGTGGGCCGATTTTGAGTTTGTGTTTTCACACAAACTGTCCTTGTAACCTTGTTAGAATATTTTCTTGTTCTTTTCCAAGTTAAATTTACTATTGGTTGCCTGGTTAATGTCATTATTAATGTGCTTGTAGGTCTTTAATGTCAATACTGAACTTCCCTTCAACACTAAATATACACACGCAATATCTAATGTGAGATCATTCCAGTTCGTACAATAGTATAATTTTTTGTTCTACATGTTTGGGTCGTTCCTTCAGATTTGTAGATTACAACATACTAGCCCAAACTAGGCGAGTGATGGCGGGGGGCAGGGTTCGAATCCGGAAACACATTGAAACGACACTCAAAGAGTGCAAACCACACGACCAGGCAGCCATTGGCGAGCACGTGGCGTGGAGTCACCGTGACCCACTAACACATGAGTGAGCTGGTCAATCTGATGCACATGTTTCTGTGTGCCTGATGATAGATGTGCACGGGGAGGGGACGGAAGGGGTTTCAAAACAAGAAGTGGGTCAACATCGGGAGGCGGGGAAGGTCGAGCGCGTGCCAGCGATCATTTCGTGCGCGTGCTTGACAGGTTATCGATTGAGACCCGTGTCTGTAGTGTGTAAAGTACTTTGAGAGTGCTCTGGGTTCCGTCCTGCCTTGGGGCTGAGCCGTGTGTACTTTGGTGTTTGGGACTTCAATCTTATTAATGACATAAGATCTGGAAATAGCAATAACCATACCGACAGCGGTGTTCTTGTATTCTATATATAACAAAGAAACATCGTTTTCATTTGAAATGGGTCATCTTTAATAAAACTCGTATTGCGTAATAATAATGTGTCAAGTTTGTGCTTTAAAAAAAAGAGATAAAGTCGTCACAGTCAAGTTCACTATTAATGCAGACAAATGACTAATTGTTAGTCATTTATTTTAACTAAGAAAAGAGAATTGTCGAGACAGGTGTTTCGAAAGCAAAAAAAAAAATATCTGTAACTTAAATAGTTAAGTAAATGAATTGTGGCCGAGAAGAGTAGAAAGCCTGTAGTAGTTGGTAACATAGCGTAGTCACATAGCATAGTTACATGGCTTAGTCACATAGCATAGTCGTATAGCATAGTCACATAGAACAGTCACAACGTATAGTCACATAGCATAGTCAAAACAGGCTCACGATACAAATAAGAGTACAATAAATAAAGGAGTAAATGACAGTAAACCAAGTCCTATCCGACTTATCGTTTGTGTTCAGACTTACAAAAATAGCTTTTAGTTTTAGTGATGTATCACATATCACACACACACCTACTCTTCCATACCGAAACATAAAGTAGCCTACTATAAGATATAGATTCCAGCATGACTTAACTATGGACAAACAACAGTACAATAACAACAAGTGTGTGAGAGCAAAACAAAAAAATGTATCAAAGTGAAATCTTTTAATCATTGGAATCCTCGTCAGTCCCTTGAATGACACCATAGTTGTGCTTTGACAGTTCGCGTAAACATTTCCCTGAATTCTTTCTAGTCATCAGCATTCCTTGCCTGTGTGTAGTGGCTGAATGAACTCTTTATGTTGTGTCTGTTCTGTTTATCTGTATGTTTCTGTTGTGTGGTCTTTATATGAGAAAAGAGTGCTTGAATTCACAACAAATTTCAATAAGGATCAATAAAGAAGTATTAGTCTTAGCAGGATCTCAATAGTGAGCTCCGGTTCATTTTTTCACATTGTCCAGCAAGATTTTCTTTGGACGACCTTTTATTCGTGTTCCCTCACCTTGAAGTGTAGCCTAATTTTTGGACACTTGTAAAAGTAGATAATCATTTGTTTATTTTTATTCGTGTTCCCTCACCTTGAAGTGTAGCCTAATTTTTGGACACTTGTAAAAGTAGATAATCATTTGTTTACTTTTATTCGTGTTCCTTCACCTTGAAGTGTAGCCTAATTTTTGGACACTTGTAAAAGTAGATAATCATTTGTTTTACTTTTATTCGTGTTCCTTCACCTTGAAGTGTAGCCTAATTTTTGGACACTTGTAAAAGTAGATAATCATTTGTTTACTTTTATTCGTGTTCCCTCACCTTGAAGTGTAGCCTAATTTTTGGACACTTGTAAATGTAGATAATCATTTGTTTACTTTTATTCGTGTTCCTTCACCTTGAAGTGTAGCCTAATTTTTGGACACTTGTAAAAGTAGATAATCATTTGTTTATTTTTATTCGTGTTCCCTCACCTTGAAGTGTAGCCTAATTTTTGGACACTTGTAAAAGTAGATAATCATTTGTTTACTTTTATTCGTGTTCCTTCACCTTGAAGTGTAGCCTAATTTTTGGACACTTGTAAAAGTAGATAATCATTTGTTTTACTTTTATTCGTGTTCCTTCACCTTGAAGTGTAGCCTAATTTTTGGACACTTGTAAAAGTAGATAATCATTTGTTTACTTTTATTCGTGTTCCCTCACCTTGAAGTGTAGCCTAATTTTTGGACACTTTTAAAAGTAGATAATAATTTGTTTACTTTTATTCGTGTTCCCTCACCTTGAAGTTTAGCCTAAATTTTGGACACTTGTAAAAGTAGATAATCATTTGTTTACTTTTATTCGTGTTCCCTCACCATGAAGTGTAGCCTAATTTTTGGACACTTGTAAAAGTAGATAATCATTTGTTTACTTTTATTCGTGTTCCTTCACCTTGAAGTGTAGCCTAATTTTTGGACACTTGTAAAAGTAGATAATCATTTGTTTTACTTTTATTCGTGTTCCTTCACCTTGAAGTGTAGCCTAATTTTTGGACACTTGTAAAAGTAGAAAATCATTTGTTTACTTTTATTCGTGTTCCCTCACCTTGAAGTGTAGCCTAATTTTTGGACACTTGTAAAAGTAGATAATCATTTGTTTACTTTTATTCGTGTTCCTTTACCTTGAAGTGTAGCCTAATTTTTTGACACTTGTAAAAGTAGATAATCATTTGTTTACTTTTATTCGTGTTCCCTCACCTTGAAGTGTAGCCTAATTTTTGGACACTTGTAAAAGTAGATAATCATTTGTTTACTTTTATTCGTGTTCCGTCACCTTGAAGTGTAGCCTAATTTTTGGACACTTGTAAAAGTAGATAATCATTTGTTTACTTTTATTCGTGTTCCCTCACCTTGAAGTGTAGCCTAATTTTTGGACACTTGTAAAAGTAGATAATCATTTGTTTACTTTTATTCGTGTTCCCTCACCTTGAAGTGTAGCCTAATTTTTGGACACTTGTAAAAGTAGATAATCATTTGTTTACTTTTATTCGTGTTCCCTCACCTTGAAGTGTAGCCTAATTTTTGGACACCTGTAAAAGTAGATAATCATTTGTTTACTTTTATTCGTGTTCCCTCACCTTGAAGTGTAGCCTAATTTTTGGACACTTGTAAAAGTAGATAATCATTTGTTTACTTTTATTCGTGTTCCTTCACCTTGAAGTGTAGCCTAACTTTTGGACACTTGTAAAAGTAGATAATCATTTGTTTACTTTTATTCGTGTTCCCTCACCTTGAAGTGTAGCCTAATTTTTGGACACTTGTAAAAGTAGATAATTATTCGTTTACTTTTATTCGTGTTCCCTCACCTTGAAGTGTAGCCTAATTTTTGGACACTTGTAAAAGTAGATAATAATTTGTTTACTTTTATTCGTGTTCCCTCACCTTGAAGTGTAGCCTAATTTTTGGACACTTGTAAAAGTAGATAATCATTTGTTTACTTTTATTCGTGTTCCGTCACCTTGAAGTGCAGCCTAATTTGGACACTTGTAAAAGTAGATAATCATTTGTTTATTTTTATTCGTGTTCCCTCACCAAAAAGTGTAGCCTAATTTTTGGACACTTGTAAAAGTAGATAATCATTTGTTTACTTTTATTCGTGTTCCCTCACCTTGAAGTGTAGCCTAATTTTTGGACACTTGTAAAAGTAGATAATCATTTGTTTACTTTCATTCGTGTTCCCTCACCTTGAAGTGTAGCCTAATTTTTGGACACTTGTAAAAGTAGATAATCATTTGTTTACCTTTATTCGTGTTCCCTCACCTTAAAGTGTAGCCTAATTTTGAACACTTATTAAAGTAAATAATCATTTGTTTACTTTTATTCGTGTTCCCTTCCTTGAAGTGTAGCCTAATTTTTTGACACTTGTAAAAGTAGATAATCATTTGTTTACTTTTATTCGTGTTCCCTCACCTTGAAGTGTAGCCTAATTTTTGGACACTTGTAAAAGTAGATAATAATTTGTTTACTTTTATCCGTGTTCCCTCACCTTGAACTGTAGCCTAATTTTTGGACACTTGTAAAAGTAGATAATCATTTGTTTACTTTTATTCGTGTTCCCTCACCTTGAAGTGTAGTCTAATTGTTGGACACTTGTAAAAGTAGATAATCATTTGTTTACTTTTATTCATGTTCCTTCACCTTGAAGTGTAGCCTAATTTTTGGACACTTGTAAAAGTAGATAATCATTTGTTTTACTTTTATTCGTGTTCCCTCACCTTGAAGTGTAGCCTAATTTTTGGACACTTGTAAAAGTAGATAATTATTCGTTTACTTTTATTCGTGTTCCCTCACCTTGAAGGTAGCCTAATTTTTGGACACTTGTAAAAATAGGTAATCATTTGTTTACTTTTATTCGTGTTCCCTCAACTTGAAGTGTAGCCTAATTTTTGGACACTTGTAAAAGTAGATAATCAATTGTTTACTTTTATTCGTGTTCCCTCACCTTGAAGTGTAGCCTAATTTTTTTGACACTTGTAAAAGTAGAAAATCATTTGTTTACGTTTATTCGTGTTCCCTCACCTTGAAGTGTAGCCTAATTTTTGGACACTTGTAAAAGTAGATAATCATTTGTTTACTTTTATTCGTGTTCCCTCACCTTGAAGTGTAGCCTAATTTTTGGACACTTGTAAAAGTAGATAATCATTTGTTTACTTTTATTCGTGTTCCCTCACCTTGAAGTGTAGCCTAATTTTTGGACACTTGTAAAAGTAGATAATCATTTGTTTACTTGTATTCGATATATGATAGGAAGCAATTTATTTGTAGCATTTACTCTGCTTGAATTTGTATGTCAGCCTCAGCCTTCAGTGTCCAAATGACACAACCATATAGTGTGATAGGGAGACTACTAGAGAAGAATACAGTTTTAATGTTATTTGGAAGCTGATGCTACACTTCCAGATTGACCACAATTTATTCATGACAGTGGACACCAAACCCAAAACGGTTAAATGTGATAACTATCGTTCTCCAACGTTTCCTTGTTATACACTCCACATGCTGGTAGTGTAATAAGAATTCCGAGATGTACGTCTCTAGTGTATTAAAGTTTCAATTGATAGCATGAGGTGGTGACCAGCCTCTCTGACAGATATCTAGATCTAGTAAAAATACATTTTTTAAAACAAATTGATAAGTACCCTTTCAGACCTTTTGATCTATGGGGAGGATGACGTAAAGGTCACTTGTTTCTATAGATGGCAGTTAACATGGGTGTCGTGTGGTCAGCACAAAGACCAGCCGCTTTACTTTCCCTAGGTACCCATTAAAGTTGGGTGGACTCAGAGGCGTCCTTTAAATCCCGAAATTCAAAATCCGTCTTCACGAGGATTCGAACCCGAGACCCCTATGATCGAAAACCAATAGCTTTACCATTCAGCCACTATCGAGGAATAACTTTGCTACAAACAAAAATGTAAAAAAGTATAGGTTGTATACGTGGCACTCGAACTCGAGACCTAAACGTGACAAACGGACGGACAGACAATCAGAATAAAAATCAATAGCGAATTTTCCCTAACTTGACCTTTAAAAGTATATTCAAGTCAATTTAAAGTGAGACTTTTACATTTATGCAAATATACTCTTGACATTATCTAATTAAGCGAATGCCTGATCGTTTTATAACATTTTCATTATCAAAACATTTAGGTTGGATCTTTTTTTTTTAAAAAAGATAAGTTTTGGTTCGTCTTCTATATTTTGGTTTGTAGTCTGTACTGCAGCTTTTAGAATAAAAGTGCTGGCAAATATTCGTCAAATTGGCAGATTACACAAAATACGTAAAATAAAAAGTTGGCTCACTTTTTCTTGAGCGGGGAACATAGCGGAAATGGAAAGACCGCCATCTCTGTTAACTATGAAATAATCTTACAGCGGCCAAATTGATCAAAAATCATATATCAAGTCATAACATTGACCGTTTCTCCACCAGGCCCCATACATCTTTTGACCGTTCTACTTTCACTGGCAATCGATGTCCCCCAACATCCAAGCTCACTTCAAACAAGACTAGCTACAGTTTTTTTTTCCCCAAACTGGGTCAGCGTCCTAATTTTTAAGTTTGCGTGGGCGGCTATCGATTAGCGCATGCGCACTGATTCGGTGTCATGGCAACGTCCTTGATTCGAGTCCCCAATGAATGATCAGTTTCTTCACACTTTGAAAAGCTGAGATAGGGAAACAAAAGATCGTTTTTTTGTGTGTGTGTGTTTTTTTTTCTGAAAATGTTTATAACTTTTAAGCTCCCTAAAATCTTTTAATAAAATAGATCTTCATTCGATATAAATAAATAAATAATAAACATCGTGCTTTGGAATTACATAATTAGTTTTAGATTTGTCAGGTTTATTTGTTCCCACGCGACTCTGGAAAAAGCAGCATTGGATATCTGCCCTGCTACCTGTACCAATGTATCTAGATCTGAGATTGCTTGACAGCTGCGAGCCAAGATGAGTTTAACTAGGAGATTTAAACAGAAATGGGAATCAAATTGAAGCATGTCTGTCCACCCAGAAAAATGTCAGTAGAATTGAAAACTAAAACAAATTAATTCCACTTATCTTATAGTCAAAAACTTGAAACCTTTCTGATATATTTGAGCAAGTTTGTGTAATTAAAAACTAGTAATGAAAGAGTGAATTTAATTGATGCTCAAAATACAATTGCAATATACAAAAGAAAAAAAAACGGACATGGTCCACTTAAGGCCATTACTTGGATGGGAGGAGGGTACGACCACAAAAAAAAAGAGAACATGTCAGAAGAACGTCTGGTATTCCTATCTGGTATTCCTATCTGGTATTCCTATCTGGTATTCCTATCTGGTATTCCTATCTGGTATTCCTATCTGGTATTCCTATCTGGTATTCCTATCTGGTATTCCTATCTAAATCTACTACCAAATAGAGACTATAGATTTAAACACTTTTCTACTCGCCGGGAGTCTTCTTGGACCCTCCCAGACGTGACTTTCTTGTCCCTTAGCCCCATGTTTGTTGAAAATAACGTACGAGTGTGACTCTCTGTCGAGAATTGTCTTTAGAGTTGACTGACCCACCAGATTTGTGATTGTCGTTAGAGATGACTGACCCACCAGATTTGTGATTGTCGTAGAGTTGACTGACCCACCAGTTTTGTGATTGTCGTTAGAGTTGAATAACCCACCAGATTTGTGATTGTCTTTAGAGTTGACTGACCCACCAGATTTGTGATTGTCTTAAGAGTTGACTGACCCACCAGATTTGTGATTGTCGTTAGAGTTAACTGACCCACCAGATTTGTGATTGTCGTTATTAGAGTTGACTGACCCACCAGATTTGTGATTGTCGTTATTAGAGTTGACTGACCCACCAGATCTGTGATTGTCTTTAGAGTTGACTGACCCACCAGATTTGTGATTGTCGTTATTAGAATTGACTGACCCAACAGATTTGTGATTGTCGTTATTAGAGTTGACTGACCCACCAGATTTGTGATTGTCGTTAGAGTTTACTGACCCACCAGATTTGTGATTGTCGTTATTAGAGTTGACTGACCCACCAGATTTGTGATTGTCGTTATTAGAGTTGACTGACCCACCAGATTTGTGATTGTCGTTATTAGAGTTGAGACACCTTGTCACCATTTTAAATTGCTGCGTACTAAACTGCCATCTTCCCCAAACACTGCCCGAACGTTTTCTGCTCCAAGAAACCTGGGTGGATACAGATCTCGAAAACGGCTCTAACGATTTTCCGAGAAGTTTGACAGTCTAAGTATATCTATGGGGAAAAACATTATTAGCTCCCACATGGGAAACTCTGGTTTGACTGTATAATTTTTCAAAATAAAATCATCTCAATTTAAATTTGGAATGAAGTTTTATATCTTGAACTTGCGCCTTTGAAATTCTCGCATAACTAAAGAGTTTAACAGGCTTTCATGAAAATTGTGCGTACAGTCTTGTCTTATATACAAATCATTAGCTTGGCCAAACTAGAATCTTCTATATCATATCTCTAACTAGATCCAGTATTCTAGTCTAGACATCTGACTAATGTCATTTAATGTTTCCAAGTCTATATCTATATCACGAAACTTGAATTTTATATACTCTGAATAGATTTATATATTGGCGAAACTAGAATTTTTTTCCGGACAAGGAAAAGGGGTTTGTGGGGGGGGGGGGGGAGAGGGAATTGGGTTGGGGTAAAAAATGTTCCTTTAAAAAAACAACAACGATTACTCATTAAGATCAAAGTAATCGCTCTTACAAAAATGCATCAGCTTGGTAGAGGAGGAATCGTCTTAAAAGAAACTGTATTTAGAATGTTACTTGCTTTTAAAATGCTTTATATCTTCTGTTTAAAACAATGAAATGGTGCCTTTAACGCTAAATATTTAGCTCTACCCGTTGGATAACTAACATTTAGATTAAACTTTTATATCTCAACAGTTACAGATAAAACAATGTCTGCGACCTTATTGACTAAATAGTCGTAACGTGAGAGAGAGAGAGAGATAGAGTGAAAGAGAGAGAGATAGAGTGAGAGAGAGAGAGAGAGAGTGAGAGAGAGAGATAGAGTGAGAGAGAGAGAGAGAGTGAGAGAGAGAGAGTGAGAGAGAGAGAGAGAGAGAGTGAGATAGAGTGAGAGAGAGAGAGATAGAGTGAGAGAGAGAGAAATGGGGGGGGGGGAGTGTGGTTTGAAAAATGAGGGTTCACTCCAGGACTAGCGCCTCCAGTGGTCATTCCCCTTCCTTCACCCGCTCCCCTCCCTGTAGTTGTTGTGCACTGTTACGCTGACATGCGCTTCCTCTCATAAACAATGCTTGCAAGAACAACAGCACAAAAATTGGGTGAGGACAGGGTCTGAGTGGGTGGACGTGGCAGGAGAGCGGGGGGAGGCTGGCTCAAGATAGTGTGCATAATTAATAGACTTAGGTGTTCATCTTGAAAGAAGAACATGGTCTAGACTTAATTGCTTGGTGTAACAGATATTTTCTAATATATATGAAAAGGGGTCTATAGGTGTATTTGTTTGTGGGGGGGGGGGGGGAGTGAGCCAGTAGGCGATTTAAGATACAGAATGTACATAACCTACAGAATGTACATAACCTACAGAATGTACATAACCTACAGAATGTACATAACCTACAGAATGTACATAACCTACAGAATGTACATAGCCTACAGAATGTACATAGCCTACAGAATGTACATAACCTACAGAATGTACATAACCTACAGAATGTACATAGCCTACAGAATGTACATAACCTACAGAATGTACATAACCTACAGAATGTACATAACCTACAGAATGTACATAACCTACAGAATGTACATAGCCTACAGAATGTACATAACCTACAGAATGTACATAACCTACAGAATGTACATAACCTACAGAATGTACATAACCTACAGAATGTACATAACCTATATAATTGATATGAATTGTATGAACCATAAGCGTTGACTCAATAAGAGCAAAATTAAGGTTTTTAACGTCTTTGAAATCTAAAGGTCCAATGAGCAGAAGATGCCAAAGTCGACAATTTCACCGATTGCTTTCAATCCTAGTAACATGTCAATGATGTATATACAATGTGACTGGACGTGGCGGTATTCTATTATCCACAATTAAAAATCCACAATCAAAAATTCTAGTCTTTAAGGGAATTTGAGTTCAATGGTCTCAGCTTGGGCCACCAAGCGCATTACTGCAGTCCTAAAGGTGAATCACATGACGGTAAGAAGTGTAACTAAAGGTGAACCACATGACAGTAAGAAGTGTTACTAAAGGTGAACCACATGACGGTAAGAAGTGTTACTAAAGGTGAACCACATGACGGTAAGAAGTGTTACTAAAGGTGAACCACATGACGGTAAGAAGTGTTACTAAAGGTGAACCACATGACGGTAAGAAGTGTTACTAAAGGTGAACCACATGACGGTAAGAAGTGTTACTAAAGGTGAACCACATGACGGTAAGAAGTGTTACTAAAGGTGAACCACATGACGGTAAGAAGTGTTACTAAAGGTGAACCACATGACGGTAAGAAGTGTTACTAAAGGTGAACCACATGACGGTAAGAAGTGTTACTAAAGGTGAACCACATGACGGTAAGAAGTGTTACGTTAGAAAAAATGTTTTTGATCCTTTTTATTTTTCCAAACATTTATCCCGTTGTTAAACTATTGACAATGCAAACTAATGTGAAATAGCGGACTCTTTCGGTGAATGTATCGTTTATAAAGACGCTAGAGGGCGCGGCGTTCTGACATAAAGAGGGGGAGGAAAAAGTCGGAAAAAAAGTTGAATTTGTCTAAGGGGGTGCGAGAGCATCCTCATTGCACTTTGCGGAGTTGTAAAAAAGCTCCACAACCTTGTCACAATCCAGGCGCCGTTCCTCAATGGGCGTTATAAATGGCGTGTCCGGCGCGGTTAGCCTGGTATTGAAAAGAAAAATGGCAGGGTTCCCGGTGCAAGCGGTCTCTGGCCGCGAGTCTGACACTCCTCCAGACAGAACACTGTTCTCATTTCAGGTCGGTGAAAGGGAGCTCTTGTTCATTTTCGCTGGCTTAGAATTCCAAGAGTCGAAGGCTCAACTCTACCTGACAGTTTCAAGAAGAAGAAGAAGTAAAGTACTTATAAAAAAGAAATAATAAAGTTCTCCTTATCAGACCTTGTTATGTATAGGGCAGATGATGTAAAAGTCATCTGTTTCTGTGTCTACGTTAACGGCCAAAACGCATTTACTTTTCCTCAACTTATTTCAAGTACCCATTAGAGCTGGGTTGACTCAGACGCGCCCAAAGATCCCGAAATTAAAAATCCTAGTCTTCACCAGGATTCGAACTCGGGACCCACGGTTCCGAAACCAAGCGCTCTACCGCTCAGTCACCGCGCCTCTACTTATGCTTGAATACCAGGTAAACATACTTGAAGTAAGAGACTTATTACATCCTCAGCCTCAGTGGCGTAAGTAGGGGAGTAAGGGCCACACCGGGTGACACCCAAATGCAGGTGACGACACCCAAGTGGGAAAAAGGTACTCTTTCTAAAAGCAGACAAAAAAAATATTGTCATTAGCCAGATACCTGAATAAGAATATGCACAATTTAAGTCATTGGTTAATATGCATGACTAAATGCCTGACGCGTAGGACGTAATCTTCTTTTTTGAAGTAACGTCTGTATTATATAAGATAAGATAAGATAAGACAATTAATGCATATTAATTTAATTATTTTTTTTTACATATTTGAATAGAAATATCAAGACTGAAAAGACATCTATAGGAAGCAAAAAGTTAATATTGAAGAAACTGGGCAGTACTTCAATATTTTACAATTTTGTTACCAATAAGGCACTGGGACTTCAACAAACCTCAACCAATCTTTTCGATATCATATGCCTTCAACTTGTCTTACATCTGCGTGTCTATGATGTGTCTATGGCGTCAATAAATAATCATTTAGCCATTTATCCTCTGTATTAGCAAATTCAGAAAATACGGACGTTCAAAACGCATTTAGGCAGCTGACCGTATCACTGGTTCGATACCCAAATCGAATCAAATATTTTTATAATTATTTTATTATATTTAAAGATTAACGATGGATATATTGTTTTTTAAAAGAGATATATTTTTAAAATGTTTTTCCTTGATTTTCCATGTAATAACTATTGATAACATGTAACATGTATTGATAACATGTAATAACTAGTGATAAATTGTCGTAAACAACAAACTTTTACAATAAAATGGACAATGGACCTCATTCACCAATCGTAAATAAACACGTATAGCCACGTCATAATATTGATAAAACAATGAAAAATACGTATCACGTGACAGTCACTATGGATTACATACTTTGTATAGAAGATATAGAGAATCACGTGGCTAAATTTTGTTTGTTTACGATTGGTGAATGAGGTCCATTATTTAATAGTTTTCTAACCACTAATGAATTTATGTAATTAGCTAACTAGGCTATTACGATTCAATATTTAAACAAACCAACGGAAAATATTTTTTGGCGAAGGAGGTGACACCATAAACTGACCGCACCGGGTTACACCTACCTTAGTGACGCCACTGATCAGCCTCACCCTCTGAAGGTATCATTCACTCCTTCTACTTCCTCATTTGGGCTAAGCCAGATTTTGTTATTCAAAGACATTGTCTCGAGGCCCCCATTAGAGAAGGTCTGATATCGTCTGTTTCCAGCTACGCCCTTGAAAGCTCCTCCCTTACCCTCACTCGTCTGAAAGGATGTGGACTTTCCTCTGCTTATGAAGCAATGCATTAAAGCCACGCAACACTTTCAACGCAATTAAATAATGGATTTGTCACAGTCAACTTTGTGACATGATTTATTTCTGCTATGGTAGAAGAGAAGTGACATGTCTCCCCACAGCGTCTATTCTGCTAATGTTGCTCTTCATTTAATGTAGGTCAGCAGGGGGAGTTGGTTTTTTTTTCCCTTTTCGTCTGACAGTGACACTTTTCTAACAGAATTGGTTTAGTCGGATCAAGGGCATGTACTCATGATAGTTTTTCAATGTAGACTTTAGTAGCACCATAATGTTAAAGGGAAACTCCGATGGTTTTGACAATTTTTGATATAATATGTGTTTTGATTTATAGATAATGAATATATATATATTTTTTTTTTTGCAAGAATAACTTAGTAATTGATGTTTTTGTGACATAATTTTTCTGCGCATCCAAAACGGTCAGATTTTCATTGAATTTCTGTGTGACGTCACTAGTGTGCACTCAAATCCTATAGATAGGGAGGCGAAAAAAAAAATATCTTTGATAAAAAAAATTTTCGTTAGTACATCATTAATAAGAAATTTCTAATGGTGTATAAATAATGACTGTATGTTTGACAGTAAGAAAGTTATGATTTTTTTGTGCCGTTTTGACCTAACATTGGTTGACATGGAAAAAGTGATGAGAGAGCTTGTCGCTGGCTCAGCCGGCGAGACACACCCCCAAGGTCAAAAGTTAAAAAGTTGGAATTGAGTTTCGTAGACGATAGATCTACTTATTAAATAAGAAATTTAATAGTAGATCTAGTATTCGTAGTAAATTTCTAGCTCACAAATCTGATTTCATTTATATTTATGAACTTCAGTTGTTTAAAATGTCTCAGTAGTATCATTAATTGAATTCTTTGGCCTGGAAATCCAATGTATTGTTGGTACTGCACCTGGTATTAACTTCAATTTCTTTCAAATCCCATTTCCACAGCAATGAAGTTGCTGAAACAGTTTCTCTCAAAATGGTTTAAGCATAAACAGGAATTAGCTAATGCCTTTGTAAAATATTTGCTCTTCAGGCGAATAAATTTTTCCCATTTTCCCTTTAAAACTTCATCTCTTGGAAACAAATGAAAAGAGACACTAATTTATGTATCAGCATACTTGCTGATTTTATCTTTGTGATAGGAACTACTGCAACAAGCGGAAGAACAGAATTTCATTTTCTTCAAGTAGAAATAGAGGTTTAGATCTAGAATATTATTTATAAACAATGACCGATTATAAATCAACGTGGAGACTAGATCTAGCTGTGAAGCGTAACAATAAATGCGATCCGATAGTTCTAGATCTAGAGAGTTTATCGGTTATATAGGTCTAGATCTAAATTTAGCCAACGCAGTTGTGACGTCATGTCTTTTAAAACTATAAACATCTCGCAGAACCCGTTTTTTTTTAGATGTGAAGAATTTTCTGTCTAATTTATTAAATATAAATTTTCTGAGCATTTAAATAAAAAATGATATAATGTTTACTATTACAACTTTTTACGCAGGATTTAAATATGTCAATAACTAAAATTAGAAAAACTATCGGAGTTTCCCTTTAACAAAAATATGATTTTTCATTAAAATGATTGAACTAGATTATCATTTAGAAACCAGTGGCGTAGCGAAGGTGCCAAGCGCCCGGGCAGCAAGCTCTTTTGGCGCTCCTCCCCTACCTTATAATGTATAATTACATAAGAACAGTAACCAGTCAGCAATTTAAACCAGAAACGTATAAAAAATGTAAACAAAGTTAACAATCACTCCATAGCAATGATATAATATGATATTTTTGTTTTGATACCCATTTTGGCATCCCCTACGCCTCGCCCCTCCCCCTGAGGCAGCAACTCTGCCCCCCTCCCTTCCACACCCTGGAACGATATGCCAGCGTTTAAAGACATAGCATTAACAAACTAATCATTTAAGATTGTGCTTATATATAGCGATATTTAATTATCTTTGTGAATATGCACTAGTATTAGGTGCTTAGCTTTTCGTCTAGGCACAAGGTAAGTAATAACAGGTCACATTTTCGTATTTTTTTCGTCCAGTCCAAGTGGTAAAAAATAGCAATGAATGAAACAGTCAGTCAACTAAAGCTTTTGTAACCTCTAGTATAGAAAGTGAATCTGTACAGAGAAAATGTACGACATAAAATGTCTGTCCAGTGACTGGACTTCAGCCACATGACTATTGTCCATTTTAATATATTGATGGCATTACATCCTGCTGGCTTTTATACATGGAAGCAAATCCATAAATAGCAAACACTTTTTTGGGGGGGTTGCTGTATCTGTATTAATAATTAATCTAATATTATAATACTAGCTGAATATTACCCGCGACCTGCGGACATAAACTACTGTCTCTGCCAGGATTTAAGGAACATTAATGCCAAGTTTTATCAAGATTGATCAAACGGTTTTGATATCTATGCGGGACATACATACGTGGCTAAATGTTGTTTGTTTACGATTGGTGAATGAGGTACATTATTATATTTTATTTAGTTGGCCACAGTGATCATTGAAAATAGCATCTTTGCTTATTTGTCTATTTATTTCCCATCTCTCACTCTCGTGTTTCTTCAGGTTTCAATAGGCTCCTTTATATCTCCACGACATATCTTCATATCGTCTTCTTTTCTTTTTCATTCTTTATAAATGTTATTGCTTAAAGAACGTTATGTCACAGGCAAAGTGATTTGTCAACCCAACATTGTAACTATCAAACCAACCTTTGAGTCGACCCAATATTGTAACTATCAAACCAACCTTTGAGTCAACCCAACATTGTAACTATCAAACCAACCTAGGAGTCAACCCAATATTGTAACTATCAAACCAACCTTTGAGTCAACCCAACATTGTAACTATCAAACCAACCTTTGAGTCAACCCAACATTGTAACTATCAAACCAACCTTTGAGTCAACCCAACATTGTAACTATCAAACCAACCTAGGAGTCAACCCAATATTGTAACTATCAAACCAACCTTTGAGTCAACCCAACATTGTAACTATCAAACCAACCTTTGAGTCAACCCAACATTGTAACTATCAAACCAACCTTTGAGTCAACCCAACATTGTAACTATCAAACCAACCTAGGAGTCAACCCAACATTGTAACTATCAAACCAACCTTTGAGTCAACCCAACATTGTAACTATCAAACCAACCTTTGAGTCAACCCAACATTGTAACTATCAAACCAACCCTTGAGTCAAGCCAACATTGTAACTATCAAACCAACCCTTGAGTCAAGCCAAATCTGTGATAACACTGATGAATGGTCTCAAGAAAGAAGTAGCCTACATGGACATTTTTAAAAATGTTAATTAAATCCTATGACAATTTAGAAGTCGCCCAGAAATGGGACATTTACTTAGTAGGACTTTGTTCTAGAATGTTCTTACTAAGCATTTTTTTTTTGTTATACTTACTAAAACAAAAGTGACCTTCATACATTGGCTCATGCTGTGTGTGTGTGTGTGTGTATGTGTGAGAGAGAGAGAGTGTGTGTGTGCGCGTGTGAGAGAGAGTGTGTGTGTGTCTGTGTTGAAATAGAGGAAGAGCAGGGAGGAGCTACAATGTTTGAAGACATCATTTAGAAGTCGCCCAGAAATGGGACATTTACTTAGTAGGACTTTGTTCTAGAATGTTCTTACTAAGCATTTTTTTTTTGTTATACTTACTAAAACAAAAGTGACCTTCATACATTGGCTCATGCTGTGTGTGTGTGTGTATGTGTGTGTGTGTGAGAGAGAGAGTGTGTGTGTGTGCGCGTGTGAGAGAGAGTGTGTGTGTGTCTGTGTTGAAATAGAGGAAGAGCAGGGAGGAGCTACAATGTTTGAAGACATCATTGCCATTGATGGGTAGAGTTGAGCATACTTGTTGAGGGCTTGTGATTGACGGTCGTTGACTTAAAGCACCATTTTGCTAGTGAACAGCTGAACCGGATGTAGGATGTAATACGATCTTAAACGAGAGTCTTTGAAATGACATGAATAAAATTCTTTGTGAGTAAAACTAAATATAACTTAAATTACAATATAGACTAATTCAACATAAGATGAAATATACTGATTTGTATACAAAATCTAACTCGCAAACAAAAACACGTCTGTACACTTTCATGTCTTTAAACCGTCTCTCTCTCTTACACCTGCATTACGACAAATCATCTCCTATTTTATCATTCTTAACCACACAGCCACCAATCTAATCGCTCATCATCACTTAGGAAACACACACACACACACAGAGCAGAGCTTAGAAGTAAGGTTAATACAGATAGATAGATAGATAGATAGATAGATAGATAGATAGATAGATAGATAGACAGACAGACAGACAGACAGATAGATAGATAGATAGATAGATAGATAGATAGATAGATAGATAGATAGATAGATAGATAGATAGATAGATAGATAGATAGATAGATAGAATAAAATAAACACTAATGATATTAATTAGACTGTCGCTACCCATGCCAATAACTGTGGAATGGAATAATTCTCTGTACTTTTCATGAAACTCACAGTGATGTCACAGGAAGATTCCAAGAGATAGTAAAACTTACAGAGGACTCGGGAAGATTCCAAGAGATAGTAAAACTTACAGAGGACTCGGGAAGATTCCAAGAGTTAGTAAAACTTACAGAGGACTCGGGAAGATTCCAAGAGATAGTAAAACTTACAGAGGACTCGGGAAGATTCCAAGAGTTAGTAAAACTTACAGAGGACTCGGGAAGATTCCAAGAGATAGTAAAACTTACAGAGGACTCGGGAAGATTCCAAGAGATAGTAAAACTTACAGAGGACTCGGGAAGATTCCAAGAGATAGTAAAACTTACAGAGGACTCGGGAAGATTCCAAGAGATAGTAAAACTTACAGAGGACTCGGGAAGATTCCAAGAGTTAGTAAAACTTACAGAGGACTCGGGAAGATTCCAAGAGATAGTAAAACTTACAGAGGACTCGGGAAGATTCCAAGAGTTAGTAAAACTTACAGAGGACTCGGGAAGATTCCAAGAGATAGTAAAACTTACAGAGGACTCGGGAAGATTCCAAGAGATAGTAAAACTTACAGAGGACTCGGGAAGATTCCAAGAGTTAGTAAAACTTACAGAGGACTCGGGAAGATTCCAAGAGATAGTAAAACTTACAGAGGACTCGGGAAGATTCCAAGAGATAGTAAAACTTACAGAGGACTCGGGAAGATTCCAAGAGATAGTAAAACTTACAGAGGACTCGGGAAGATTCCAAGAGATAGTAAAACTTACAGAGGACTCGGGAAGATTCCAAGAGATAGTAAAACTTACAGAGGACTCAGGAAGATTCCAAGAGATAGTAAAACTTACAGAGGACTCGGGAAGATTCCAAGAGATAGTAAAACTTACAGAGGACTCAGGAAGATTCCAAGAGATAGTAAAACTTACAGAGGACTCAGGAAGATTCCAAGAGATAGTAAAACTGAATGTGGCAGACTTTTCTCACTAAAGATAAACTTAAAGCGACTCGAATAATGTATTTAATGGTGACGCCGGTGGCAAAACCTACAAACTGTCCGCCCTCCCGTGTCTCAAACTTTATGAATGTGCTGGCCAAGACATCACATTAATTAGTGCTTGTTTTTATGGGAACATCCCGAGACGGTTGAGAGGTCATAGCTCGGTGTACATTTATAGGTAGAAACAAGTATGTTAACTCCCAGTCCTTGATTGTTGTTGTTTTTTTTAATAAGTGACACATTGTACACTGTGACAGACTAACACACACTCTGTGTTTCTAGCTAGATAATACATGTGTACTAGGCAGAGCACACTACACATCATTTTAATAATGAACATCATATATAAAATACAAGACACCGATCACAAGGACAAATAGACACAAGAACTCTTTTGTTCCTTTACAACTAAAATCGTGAAACAAAATGTAACCTACTGTTGTAAATTTCACATGTAATGTTAAAGAGAAACTGGGGTCTAAATGTATGTGTTGTGTGCTATCGTACAAGTTGTTTGCTCTAATAATGTATTGTTATTTGTAATTCACAATTGTAACATAAATGTCCTCACAATTAATAAAAATTATCATTATTATCACTATTATTATTACAGCGAGGCCCAACGTGTACACTGTGACAGACCGACACACATACAGACATCGCGTTTCTAATTAGATAATAGATGTGTACCTGACATAGCACACTGAACATCATTGCAGCGAGGCCCGACGTGTTTCAGCATGGGGAGCATGTAATTTTCCGACATACTTGAAGTCGTCACTTCCAAAGGCCCCTGTCTTCATTAAAATCATCTGTCATGTTACCAGCACAACGACCAGCAGCGTTTACTTTCCCCAACTAAAGTCAGGACTGTCAGGTACCCATTAGAGTTGGGCCCCAGGTTCGGAAGACAAGCGCTTAACCACTCAGCCACCGAGCCCCTCCCCTTTTTAAAATATGTAATGCGGGCGGAAATGTCTACGGGCTAGATAGCACTGCGACACGGACTGAATATGTCCCGCGGTTCGTGAGATGAGAATCACTGCTTTAACATGTAATGAGTAGGAGGTAGCACTAGGGGAGGCAATGTAGAACAAGGAAGTGCCCTCGTTTTGAACGGAAGGGCAGGTAACCAAAAATCTACCACATATTAATATTTTGAACTAATGAGGCTGCAGATCTAAGATCATATTTTAAACTCCTGTCCTAACAAATGCATGAAGTATAATGTAGGAACAAATGAATTACTACATATCTATATATAGCCTATATATATATATATATATATATATATATATATATATATATATATATATATATATATATATATATATATATATATATATATATATATATATATATATATATATATATATATTCTCTGTCTCTTTCTCCCTCTCTCTCTCTCTTTGTCATGCCAACTTTTTTTGTGTGTTAGTTTTCTACCTTGTGCTAAAGTTAAAACTTGACTGTCTCTACTAAACACGCACACATTGTGATCCCCGAATTGAACGCAACATGTAATCGGGGTCAAAGGGCATTACATTATGGAGACGCTAAAGGTCACATGAACAGTCACGAGCTCCTGGCCCGAGTAATGAATGACTGCGCGAGGACCGGCTAATGAATGGGACGGCCTGACCTTATGGGCCTGGGAAGACAAGGGCAGGCGACTGACTAAAACTGAATGAGCTTTGGTTTTGCGACGGAGTGTAAATCCTGGATCTACCTTTTTTTTTGTTCAACGGATTACGTACAAAATGCAACATACACAGTTAATGTTATGAGCTTCTAAAGATGTATAGATATGTGGTCTCGTGTTTATAGCAGACTAAACTGACAGTGTAAATATGCATATTTTATATTTTAAAAGAGCGTATGCATAGCATGCCTTTATTGATTGTATAAATCAATAGCGCTGGGAGATATATGGCCTGCTAATAGGCCTAAATAAGGTGTACGTATATGTACATGTGTTACTTTCTCTTCTTATCAGTTAAAGACGTTCTTTCCAGAAAAGAAAATTAATTCGTTCAATTCGTATCTAGATCTATGTCTTTAATTTAGTCGTACATGTAAATGAGAGACTTCAACTGAATAAAGTTTTACACCTACTAAATGAAATACGCTGCGCATATCAATCATTTCTGTCTAGGCTATATGCAAATTTAGTTTACCATTTTGTTTTTTTAGATTTTGCAAAAAAATTTTAAAGTTTATTAATTGCATATTAATTTTAGTGGAATATTAATTTTATGTTTCCTAATTTTTTTATTTTGTTTTCTCGAGATCTTAGTTGTCATTGTAAAGAAAGAAAACCACTGACCTATGTTTATTGTTCTTATCTCTGAACATGCTTCTTCAACACACTGACACGCCCACTCCGGTTAAAACAGGAAGTTCATGATGAAAGAGGGGGCGTGGTTAACCTCTGTTTAAAAAAAGTCGGTCAAGATAATACATGTAGGCCTACATTCATTGTCACGTGATCTTCATTGAGAAAAACTGGGGATTGGGGCTTTGACAAAAAATTAGGGTGGTTTCAAGTTATTAAGTTTAGTATCACAACTTTTAAAGGAAAAAAAATAGCTTGTGGTATTCTTTTAAAGTGATAGATGTTCTAATCTTTAAAAAAATTACTTAACTTTATTTTACTAACAATTTGAAAATTGCCTCCGGTCAAAGCCAGAGATACGAAATATGTAGTAGATTGCTAGCTGCCCTAGAGGGCTGTACAGGATTTATCTTTAAAGCTATTATGATTATACTGATTAATCAAATGAAATGTAGGCCTAGGCGTTAAGAATTACGATATACCCCTATGAGAGCTCTAATTGGCTTCCTAAAACATTTCTTTCCACTAAACACCTATTTGCGATAAGCCTCTTTACACTAAACTATACGTTCCTTAAAACACATCTTGATTGTAAGTACTTCTTCAATTGTAAACACCTCTTGATTGTAAGTACTTCTTCAATTGTAAACACCTCTTGATTGTAAGTACTTCTTCAATTGTAAACACCTCTTGATTGTAAGTACTTCTTCAATTGTAAACACCTCTTGATTGTAAGTACTTCTTCAATTGTAAACACCTCTTGATTGTAAGTACTTCTTCAATTGTAAACACCTCTTGATTGTAAGCACCTCTTCAATTGTAAACACCTCTTGATTGTAAACACCTCTTGATTGTAAACACCTCTTGATTGTAAACACCTCTTCAATTGTAAACACCTCTTCAATTGTAACACCTCTTGATTGTAAACACCTCTTCAATTGTAAACAACTTTCTTCTCTTCTACCTACCTTCTGTTTACCTGCTAATTTTGCATACGTACAGTCTAACCTGTTACGGTAGCTTAAACCTATATCTCAGTATTGTGTACTCATGTCAACTGTAGTAAGATATAAAACTTGCCAAGCAAAATATAAACAAAAATTAAAGTTAAAAAAAAAGCGTATATAAAGGAAAGGACTGCACATACGTACATATATATATTGTAACAATTATCTCCCTTTTTACATAAAACAAAGTAAATTAATTACCATTGAATCATTTACTAATTGTGTTAATTTTTTTAATTGATTCATATGTTATCTTTGACAATGAATAATTATGCAAATTTTAGCTTAATCCGAGAAGGGGGGTAAGTGGGATTTAAAAACTCGTGTAAAAGAGCACTGCCAGGTAGATGAACAAAGTGAGTTATTATTCATTTGTAAAAAAACAACAAAGGGAGAGTCGAATAGTTCAACACGAGATACAATCTGAGGGCCTGTAGCTGATTTAGAGAGCCAAAGAGTACCTGTAGCTGAGTTAGAGAGCCAAAGAGTTCCTGTAGCTGAGTTAGAGAGCCAAAGAGTACCTGTAGCTGAGTTAGAGAGCCAAAGAGTTCCTGTAGCTGAGTTAGAGAGCCAAAGAGTACCTGTAGCTGAGTTAGAGAGCCAAAGAGTACCTGTGGCTGAGTTAGAAAGCCAAAGAGTACCTGTAGCAGATTTAGAGAGCCAATGAGTAGCCTGTAGCTGATTTAGAGAGCCAAAGAGTAGCCTGGAGCTGATTTAGACAGCCAAAGAGTCCCTGTAGCTGAGTTAGAGAGCCAAAGAGCTCATTTAGAGAGCCAAATAGTACCTGTAGCTGATTTAAAGAGCCAAAGAATACCTGTAGTTAATTAATTTAAAGAGCCAAAAAGTACACTGTTGAAAGTCCAATAGAAGCCGCTGCGGTTATTTCAAACTTGACAAGAGCAATGGTGACATTTAAGGTGCAATTGCACTTTTTAAGTTATTGAGATACGAACGAGAAAGACATGAAAAAAAGACACGACGGATAGACAGAGAAACAACGAAAACACGCTTTTGGACACTTTTATCGAGTGTGTCTGCGTGTTTGTATTGGCTGAGAAGATTCTGATGTAATCATGAGTAAGAACATCGCAGACGAGGAGATAGAAGGGAGTAAAGGAATGACGAAACTCAGTCGCAACCGGAGATGACGTCGGAGAAACAACGAAGTAAGTGAATTGTAGTCAGTTGGGATAGATTTTAATTCGTTCGACATTTCGCTCTTTTATTTATTTTTCTACATATATCTACATTAGAATTGGAAGCTGTAGGTCTATATACTTTTTTGTTATTCAAGAGTTTTGTATCCAGTACGTTATACACATACATCGGTTTAGTTGGACTAGCTGTCAGTGGCTACAACCCAACGACGTCATACGTCAACACCTACTCGTAAAAAAAGGAACACTGCCCTGTTTCAATTTTCTTAAAGAAACAGCGTTGGGTTATTGTGAAGAGTAAAAGACTTGGCGCTCCAGAAGAAGCATTAGTCTATGCGGAGCTAGAACTAAAACATAAATACCGTTGGTAAGTGCAAGGTTACAAATGCGGAAAGAAAAACGAAACCTGTCACTCCAGATCTGGGTTAGCAGAAGAGCGATTGTGTGTTTTGTGACAAGGTTAACTTTGGGAAATAAAAAAAGCTAATGCCTTGCAAGTTATTTTGTTTTATTTTGTTTTTTAAAGATTGATGTATTCAGTACTGTATCATAACAGGTTACTTCTTTAAAGAGTAGCGCTTGTATTTTTTTTGTGTATGTTTGTATAGATTTGTCACAATATATGCTTATATGCTTGTGTCACGCTAAATTGTGGGAGCTGTCCCATTGGCTCATTGATCTTGTGCTTGATAATTAGAATCAAAAGGCCTTCAATAAAAACAATAAATTGTCTTTGCCATATCTAATCGCTCTCTCTCTCTCTCTGTATCTATCTATCTATCTATCTATCTATCTATCTATCTATCCGTCCGTTTGTCTGTTTATTATCTTTCTTGAAATAAAACGATCTCATGGACTATTTTTGCTTTTGTAGTTGTGTGTTTTCGCCTGTCTATTTTATCCCTGATTTGTTCTTCTAGTTTTGTTAAGCTCGACGTTAGATTGTATAAAAACATAAAGATAATATTAGAAACCCAATGATTATGTTACAAACATATGATTTTATAACAAACGTATCATTACATTACAAACATATGATTTTATAACAAACGTATCATTACATAACAAACATATGATTTTATAACAAACGTATCATTACATTACAAACATATGATTTTATAACAAACGTATCATTACATTACAAACATATGATTTTATAACAAACGTATCATTACATTACAAACATATGATTTTATAACAAACGTATCATTACATTACAAACATATGATTTATAACAAACGTATCATTACATTACAAACATATGATTTTATAACAAACGTATCATTACATTACAAACATATGATTTTATAACAAACGTATCATTACATTACAAACATATGATTTTATAACAAACGTATCATTACATTACAAACATATGATTTATAACAAACGTATCATTACATTACAAACAGGGCAATCAAAAAACTAAATACAATACAACTTATAAACATTTCACATGTAAATGTTGAGTGAGTCTGTTATGAACGTAAATGTTGAGTGAGTCTGTTATGAACGTAAATGTTGAGTGAGTCTGTTATGAATGTAAATGTTGAGCGAGTCTGTTATGAATGTAAATGTTGAGTGAGACTGTTATGAATGTAAATGTTGAGTGAGTCTGTTATGAATGTATATTTTGGTTTTAAAAAAGTTAACATGTTTTGTTTGGAATGATGCACAAATTGTAAGGCAAATTTCCTTATGGATAATAAAGATTTTTAGTATTATTTTATATTAGATATCTATATCTATAATTATTTATTTACATGTGTGTATATGGCCTATATATTTACAGATATAAAATAGATTTGATGTATTTAAAAACGTTTTTTTCTGACTGAATCGGTTATCACTTTGTTTTCTGAATGAATCGGTTATCACTTTGTTTTCTGAATGAATCGGTTATCACTTTGTTTTCTGAATGAATCGGTTATCACTTTGTTTTCTGAATGAATCGGTTATCACTTTGTTTTCTGAATGAATCGGTTATCACTTTGTTTTCTGAATGAATCGGTTATCACTTTGTTTTCTGAATGAATCGGTTATCACTTTGTTTTCTGACTGAATCGGTTATCACTTTGTTTTCTGAATGAATCGGTTATCACTTTGTTTTCTGAATGAATCGGTTATCACTTTGTTTTCTGAATGAATCGGTTATCACTTTGTTTTCTGACTGAATCGGTTATCACTTTGTTTTCTGAATGAATCGGTTATCACTTTGTTTTCTGAATGAATCGGTTATCACTTTGTTTTCTGAATGAATCGGTTATCACTTTGTTTTCTGAATGAATCGGTTATCACTTTGTTTTCTGAATGAATCGGTTATCACTTTGTTTTCTGAATGAATCGGTTATCACTTTGTTTTCTGAATGAATCGGTTATCACTTTGTTTTCTGAATGAATCGGTTATCACTTTGTTTTCTGAATGAATCGGTTATCACTTTGTTTTCTGAATGAATCGGTTATCACTTTGTTTTCTGAATGAATCGGTTATCACTTTGTTTTCTGAATGAATCGGTTATCACTTTGTTTTCTGAATGAATCGGTTATCACTTTGTTTTCTGAATGAATCGGTTATCACTTTGTTTTCTGAATGAATCGGTTATCACTTTGTTTTCTGAATGAATCGGTTATCACTTTGTTTTCTGAATGAATCGGTTATCACTTTGTTTTCTGAATGAATCGGTTATCACTTTGTTTTCTGAATGAATCGGTTATCACTTTGTTTTCTGAATGAATCGGTTATCACTTTGTTTTCTGAATGAATCGGTTATCACTTTGTTTTCTGACTGAATCGGTTATCACTTTGTTTTCTGAATGAATCGGTTATCACTTTGTTTTCTGACTGAATCGGTTGTCACTTTGTTTTCTGACTGAATCGGTTGTCACTTTGTTTTCTGACTGAATCGGTTATCACTTTGTTTTCTGACTGAATCGGTTATCACTTTGTTTTCTGACTGAATCGGTTATCACTTTGTTTTCTGACTGAATCGGTTATCACTTTGTTTTCTGACTGAATCGGTTATCACTTTGTTTTCTGACGGAATCGGTTATCACTTTGTTTTCTGACTGAATCGGTTATCACTTTGTTTTCTGACTGAATCGGTTATCACTTTGTTTTCTGACTGAATCGGTTATCACTTTGTTTTCTGACTGAATCGGTTATCACTTTGTTTTCTGACTGAATCGGTTATCACTTTGTTTTCTGACTGAATCGGTTATCACTTTGTTTTCTGAATGAATCGGTTATCACTTTGTTTTCTGACTGAATCGGTTATCACTTTGTTTTCTGACTGAATCGGTTATCACTTTGTTTTCTGACTGAATCGGTTATCACTTTGTTTTCTGACTGAATCGGTTATCACTTTGTTTTCTGACTGAATCGGTTATCACTTTGTTTTCTGACTGAATCGGTTATCACTTTGTTTTCTGACTGAATCGGTTATCACTTTGTTTTCTGACTGAATCGGTTATCACTTTGTTTTCTGACTGAATCGGTTATCACTTTGTTTTCTGACTGAATCGGTTATCACTTTGTTTTCTGACTGAATCGGTTATCACTTTGTTTTCTGACTGAATCGGTTATCACTTTGTTTTCTGACTGAATCGGTTATCACTTTGTTTTCTGACTGAATCGGTTATCACTTTGTTTTCTGAATGAATCGGTTATCACTTTGTTTTCTGAATGAATCGGTTATCACTTTGTTTTCTGACTGAATCGGTTATCACTTTGTTTTCTGACTGAATCGGTTATCACTTTGTTTTCTGACTGAATCGGTTATCACTTTGTTTTCTGACTGAATCGGTTATCACTTTGTTTTCTGACTGAATCGGTTATCACTTTGTTTTCTGACTGAATCGGTTATCACTTTGTTTTCTGACTGAATCGGTTATCACTTTGTTTTCTGACTGAATCGGTTATCACTTTGTTTTCTGACTGAATCGGTTATCACTTTGTTTTCTGACTGAATCGGTTATCACTTTGTTTTCTGACTGAATCGGTTATCACTTTGTTTTCTGACTGAATCGGTTATCACTTTGTTTTCTGACTGAATCGGTTATCACTTTGTTTTCTGACTGAATCGGTTATCACTTTGTTTTCTGACTGAATCGGTTATCACTTTGTTTTCTGACTGAATCGGTTATCACTTTGTTTTCTGACTGAATCGGTTATCACTTTGTTTTCTGAATGAATCGGTTATCACTTTGTTTTCTGACTGAATCGGTTATCACTTTGTTTTCTGACTGAATCGGTTATCACTTTGTTTTCTGACTGAATCGGTTATCACTTTGTTTTCTGACTGAATCGGTTATCACTTTGTTTTCTGACTGAATCGGTTATCACTTTGTTTTCTGACTGAATCGGTTATCACTTTGTTTTCTGACTGAATCGGTTATCACTTTGTTTTCTGACTGAATCGGTTATCACTTTGTTTTCTGACTGAATCGGTTATCACTTTGTTTTCTGAATGAATCGGTTATCACTTTGTTTTCTGACTGAATCGGTTATCACTTTGTTTTCTGACTGAATCGGTTATCACTTTGTTTTCTGACTGAATCGGTTATCACTTTGTTTTCTGACTGAATCGGTTATCACTTTGTTTTCTGACTGAATCGGTTATCACTTTGTTTTCTGACTGAATCGGTTATCACTTTGTTTTCTGACTGAATCGGTTATCACTTTGTTTTCTGACTGAATCGGTTATCACTTTGTTTTCTGACTGAATCGGTTATCACTTTGTTTTCTGACTGAATCGGTTATCACTTTGTTTTCTGAATGAATCGGTTATCACTTTGTTTTCTGAATGAATCGGTTATCACTTTGTTTTCTGACTGAATCGGTTATCACTTTGTTTTCTGACTGAATCGGTTATCACTTTGTTTTCTGACTGAATCGGTTATCACTTTGTTTTCTGACTGAATCGGTTATCACTTTGTTTTCTGACTGAATCGGTTATCACTTTGTTTTCTGACTGAATCGGTTATCACTTTGTTTTCTGACTGAATCGGTTATCACTTTGTTTTCTGACTGAAGAGATGCTTCATTGAAATGAATGAAGATACTGAGAGACATTGTGTGAGCTCTCCTAGACAGCAAAACGTCACACAATACACAGAAACACACACACACACAGAGAGAAAAGATATTTGTCATCCTCAACACCAGGATGTAGTGACGCCGACCTTGACATTTCATCGACTTTAACATTACACTGTTCGGTTCTATTGTGAATGAGTCTATTCATCATACACACACACACACACACACACAATACTTACAGAGCTCCAGTCAGCTACACTTAACTGTTTCAAAATGGCAACGATGCTGGGGCGGCATATGTGACATGACTATCTGCGTGGAAGGCTTGTTATAGTGTAATACAGGGGCGGACTGGGAGTCAAAATCGGCCCGGCATTTCTATACAATGCGACCCATAAATTGTTTATCATATGATGGGCATTCAATGCTAGGTCTACCTGTCCTCAATATCATTCTTTTAAGTTTGATAATGTATCGATAACTGTACGCCTGCTTTATATCGTTATAAGAAATATATGCCTTATGTTGCTATTTAATCGCTCAGTGTGTAGGCCCTAAATGGATGAAGCATGCTAGTAGCACTGTCTAGTCTCTGTCTACAGATTTAGGCTATTACATTATTTCTGAAAATGTGTTCGATTAAATTAGCATTACACTGTAGAGTCTGGACAATATATATATATATATATATTTTTTTGTTAACTCGACGCCCAGAGGGCACTTTTTATAATTGAAAACTTTTAACAATTTAATGCGTGCCATAGTGGCATCAATGAGGCCCTTTCGGTGGCCCTACCACCCATTTGGGTACGGCCAACCGGGCATCTGTCCAAATGCCCATATAGCCAGTCCGCCTATGGTGTACAATAGGGTTTGTTTACATATTTTGGTTGTTCCTTCAGAAAGATGATTACATCGAAGCCCAAACTTCCCCCAGAGCGTCAGGCAGAGTTGGAACCCGAGACCCTCGAGACGACGCATACCACAAGACCAGGCAGCCATTCACAGTCATTGAGTAGATGACAAATCTAGTTACTTATTTCTCCTTCGTCAAGTCATCCACTTATGTGTATGACTGTGATGTACACATTTACTGTTTAGTGTTGGAGAGATTTTTCCTAAGCTAGCTACACCTGCCAGCATTTCATACTACCACCATGATGGTACCGAGCTCTGACCACTTCCCCTTCCTGTAACACTCAGAAGATTTTCATTAGAATTTAATAATTTTTGCACATTTTCTGAAAGAATGTCCGAAATTTTTTTAAACAAGTAACAACAACAACAAAATTTATTTTTTTTAAAGCGATTCCTCCTTTATGAAGCTGGATCTCTAAAATCTATTTATTTCTTGTCATGTTTCATGGCTGCATTGAAACCATCCAGTCAGCTTTGTATAGTTCAGCTGTTCTATTGACAATACAACTCATTCTTTTATATGGGCATGTGGACTGGTAGAAATTCAACATATTATTGCACAGGGCCGGTCCTAACAATGGCGGGGCTGTCACATCATTATTTAGTAATTATTGTGACTTGGACTAATCGGGAAGCACGGAGTACACTGATTATAGTGTTATTATGCTTCACGTGAAGAAGAAGGGTCCACAGTGGAATTGTGGGTTAAAAATCTCGTTCTGAGAGTTGACCTCGTGGTCAGAAAGTAGGATATTATGATTGATTCCTGTGAAGCATTATATGTGATTTATTGCAGGCTGTAATTGCCAATATAATGTGAACTGTTGTTTTATGAAATAAATATGATGTCTGCTACAATGAAGTTATTGATATATCTACTTGTTTGTGGTGATATTAATCAATAGATCAAGAATATTTAATTAATACTACAGACTTCCTAGTAATACCAGAAGAAGTATTAAAATAATACAAAGAACCTTACACAATCAAGAACTTTACAGGGGTCCCTATGCGAAACGGATTGCATGGGGCCCAGTCTGGGTAGGGATAAGCATAATAAGTAAAAATGAAGTTTTGTTTTAGAAAATAAATTTGTCTTTACATTTTATTCATTTTTTAATCTTTACTAAGTACAAAATCCCGATCAAATTTACTTTACTTTACGAGACAAAGGTGCAGCGATGTCCTATTCTGATTCCTAAATAATCATGGTTAATAGCAAGAATTGCCATTCCGTAGAATATGCCTTACAGATGACAATTTTGTCTATTTTTAAGATTTTAATAATTTCAGTTATAATGGTTTAATTTAATAACTTACACATAGAATTAGTGCGGGGCCTATGAAAGTGCGGGGCTCACTGCGGCCGCAAAGGTTACAGGGGCATATGGCCGGCTCTGGGATTGTGCATAAAATGTTCATGGAAGTCTATTTCTTTCTTGAACTCTAGACTGAATACGAAGAAACATTTGAGTCGAGTACGTCATTCCTGCTGAAGCCGTGGTTAAAATGAAAATATATTTTAAAAAAAAAAACAACTATGCCAAATTTAATTTTAAGGTGATAATATTTTGAGAAATTATACCTGTTAAGCTAGAGTTATCCATGTGTGGCAATTTCAGTAGTAATTTGTTTCCAAGAGAGATATGAATAAACTATCAAATTTAAAAAATAAATGGTTGTAGCTCTTTGTTGCAATACCCGTCCAGTGTCCGCCCAACCATGAAGCAAATAGGAGGGATTGTAAAATAGATTTATAGACAGAATACACTTACAGAAGAATACAAATAGATTCGTTTTTTTTTTGTCTAGAAATGTTTTTACATTTTACACTATAAAAAAAAAGACGCGATTGTTAATACTATGTTCATTTTTTTTAGATGAGATCATCTTCTCTCCCTCATTGGGACGCCTCTGTAGATTGGATTATTTCTACTGATCTATATAAATCTGTCTTTCTATAATTTGAAGTCTAATGTCTATAGAGGACTAGATGTACACATGCAAACGTGTTCTGTCTATCGGGCACATGTTGGTTAGTAGTCAAGACATACCACAGTAACTGATCTAGTGAAGGTAGCATGCTAGACTAGCCCGGATGTTACACCTCTTTACCTGCCCTCCCAATCCTAACGCCTCACGATGATTGTCAAATATGCATGCCTGACCTAACCACACTCACGCATTTAATAAGTCACATAATAGTGCCAGTCTTTTCTTCTTTTTTAACAGTCAGGACAGAATTGTTCCTTTCAATTCCATTCCATCCTTAGTCTATTTCTTGCTCTCTTTCTTTGTCTTTCTTTGTCTTTATATCTTCGTTGCCTTTTTTTTTCCCGTTCTAACAATCATCTATTCACAAAATAGGAATTACTTTGTTTTTAATTAATTGTTTATTTATGTCTTAGTTTATTTTTAAAATACTTCATTTTCCTAATTATTTCATATTCCACGATCTCTCTCTCTCTCTCTCTTTCTCTCTCATGTCTTCCTTAGACTTCTCTGTAGTTGCCTACTCTCCCAATGTCCCCCTCTCATTCTGGCTGCTTTCTCAGTGCCTCCATTCTCTCATTACTCTCCCCCCTCTCTCTCTCTTCCTAATTGCCCGCAACTCATTTTCCCTCTCATTGATTCCTTCTCTCTCTCTCTCTCTGACCTCTCTCATTGTCCCCTCCCACTCTCTCTCTGCCATTGTCCGCTTTCCATCGTTTCTCTCTGTCTCCCTATCGCCCTCCCTCATTGCCATCACTCTCTATCTTATCCACACACTCTTCCCCCCCCCCCCCCGGACTTCTTTTTCGTATCCCATCTCATACATTTCATTCATTTCAAAATCTGAAACTCTCCGAATGAAACAGTCCAAGGCCTGAAACTTTCTGTCTCATTCATGTTTCCTCCTGCGACACTTTGAGAACGATACATGAGTGAATCACTCGCCTGTCACTCACAGCTATCGACCTCGTCTCAGCCTCCTCTTTCCTTCTCTCTCTCTCTCTCTCTCTCTCTCTCTCAATTCCTCACAACATTGCTTCCACCCATCCCAACCAGCACTTATTTTTAGCGCGGCTCACGCACACGTCATGCAGGCCTGGAGCAGACATTTCCTGTGAACTCACCTTGCCCGGAGTCCATCCTGCACACGCGCGGTCATCACTTGGAGCAGACGACAACGTATTCTGGTTCATTCATTTCAGCTCACCGCAGGAGGTGGTTTCAAGTTTTTCTTTTGTTGTTTTTTTTAAGCTTTCACTTCCGTTCTTATTCATGAATGACAACAAAGTGAGATCGTTTGCTCTAACCCACTTAGTAGTAGGAATCATTTTGAATTACATATCTATTAGCCTAACAAAAGAAGGAAATAACTCGCTTTTAATTTTCATTCATGGACAAGAAAACCAAGGCGTTAGCAATTCAAAGGAAAGAAATTTCTCGTAAAGGGAAACTTTTTCTGTTTATTCTATTTATTTATTTATTATTAGTATTTATTTTTTTTTTGTCTTTTGATTCCATATTTAGATTGTTCAAATCATGGGCGTAGCCAGAATTTTTTTTCGGGGGGTTTTCGTTTGCATTTTTTTTTGTTTTGTTTTATAGAAGAGGGGGAGATAACTGCAAAAAACCCTGGTAGGGGTTTTTAAACTCGAACCCCCATGGTAGGGGGTTTTAAACTCAAAACCCCTTTGGTTGTGCTGGGGCAAGTGATGGTTTAGTATTAAAATCTCACCTAAAATAAACAATATCAAAGCAAAAAATCAGTCACTAAATTCCGATTTCGGGGGGGGGGATTTCATTTTGGGGGTGGGGTGGGGTTGAACCCCCCCCCCTTGGCTACGCCCATGGTTCAAATATTAATTCAATTTCAACTTTCAGATTTTGTGCTGTGGAAATATCAATAATTGTTTATGAACGGGCCTCCAGGTAGGAAGCAACCGTTGCCTGAAGAAGCTAATATAGCCCATTTCAGTATGGGCCATTGTGCCGATGGCAAGCAAGGCTCAGGACAAACGCTACCGCTGCGTAGAGGAAGAAGAAATGGCGTCTCAGATTTACAGAATTCTAATTGGACAGTTGCGTGGCACGTCGTCCTCCTTCCTTGCACGGCAATAAACCAAACGGAAGGAAGGCTCCATCCATAGTGGATTTGAATTTTCACTCAAAAAGAGTTTGGTGATAGGCCTAAGTACATTGGCACCTCTTATACAACATTTACTTGGCCAGAGGGTGTAGGGGTGGGGAATGGGTCCAGTAAGGTTGGTGGCTTAGTGTGCATCCCTCCTCCCATATAGCTCATAATATCGTTTCATGAAAACTTTCATACAATTCGTTCATTTCAAACTAAAACTTTTTGTCTAGATCTAGATAGATAGATAGATAGATAGATAAATAGATAGATAGATAGATAGATAGTTCGAACTAAAAATTAAATTTACTTTAAAAAAAAGATTTGGCCGGAGTAGGCCTACATTAGTTAAAAGCATTACTTAAAATACATTGCAAAATTTGTTGGCCTAAAAATATTGATCTACATACTTGATTAAGTAGAATAATTTACATAATTTAGTCAAATTTAGTCAATTTACACCAACCAAACAAGTTGAAACAATTGCAATAAGTTCGCAAATCTGTCCAAACGGACATATTAACACTAGGAAGACATTGTCTGTAGGTCCGAAAATTTAAAGGAAGATACTTCATTGGAAAAAGAACATTTGAACCTTAAGTTTTGAAACCTAGCAATTAGTCTTATGTATCTAGACACACTGTAGACAAAAAATTAACTTTTTTTAGTTCAACAAGAAGAACAGCTCAATCCACACACTCAACCATTTACGAACATGGCAACATGATCGTCTGCCAATTTTTGAATTATTTAATTATCTCCCCATCGTAGGCGGCAGTAAATACCATCGTACGTGACCTAGTTTAATTTTTTTTTAAAGAGCACCAAGTTAGACGTACTATTTTTAGATTGATGCATGGACGTGTTTTTGAACAAAACATATAATCCACTTTTTGGTGTAAACTGGAACTCTCCAGTTAAGTAGATGAACTGTTACAGCACATGTCATTATGTCTGAATTATACACCTTGCCTTACTTTAATTTTATGATTTTGTTATCAAATTATTGCTCATGCTTCCTCACTCTTTTTCAAATCCTTTCACCAAATCATTGTGCTCTATTTGGAGTTTGTTTTCCACAGTGACCATAGTATAATAATACTTTCATTTCTACTTAAACATTATTTAACTCGTTGGACAAATTATATTCATACATAGAAGAATTGTGTGATTTCTTTACTAAAATTCGTCCCCCCGACTCTGCCGACTCCCCCCTCCCCTTTCGAGGGGGGGAGGACGAATTTTAGTAAAGAAATCACACAATTTGTCTACGAATTTATTAGTTATTTAAATAATATATATTAATTATTCATATTTTAGCCTATTTTATTTCGCCTCGTCTAGTATGTTGGCAAATTTGGTGGGATGGGAAGGTGGTATCAATCCCGCCCCCCACCATGAACTTTCGAAGGGGGGGGGGGGTCGGTCCAATTTATTGGTAGAAATCACAGCTTGTTAACGGAATCAATTAAATATCTATATAATTAAACCTTGTTATTGATATTTTAACCGATCTTTATATTATGTCGTTTCCCTGTCAGCCGATTGGGGGGGGGGGGGGCGAATACATCTACCTGCCCTTCCCACCTAAGCCCCTTGAGTGGGGGGGGGGGGGGCGGTCCTACTTTTATTTAGAAATCATAGTTTGTGAACAAAATTAGTTGAATTACTATATAATTTTTATATTATGTCGCTACATTTCTGGTACCTTGGCCGATTCGGTGAGGGGGGGGGGAGGCGATTGCTTCTACTGCCCTCCCCACTCTAGACCTCTGAGGGGGGGGCGGTCCTATTTTTATAGATAAATCATAGTTTGTGAACAAAATTAGTTGAATATCTATATAATATAAGGAAAAATTGATGTTTTAACCCGTTGGTATATTATGTCGCACACAGAATCTGGTATCAAATTTTTTCATTAGTAAATATAAAATAAAAAAAGGTTGTTCCAGGGGCAATACATGCTACCGCCTTCCGCCCATCGGACAAACCAATACTTTTTCTTTTTGTATTTTAGTTAAGAAATAACAAAATAAAAATAAAAAATGTCACTAATATAATTTATATATGCTATAAATTAAATTCTTATATCGATTCTTTAATGCTAAATGCAATCATTAGCAGAAATTATAAAAAAGGAGCGAGGATTAATTGTTTTCACTCTACCGCCCCCTCCCCTTTCCAGACGAGAAGATGACGTTTTAAAACAGAATAGTAAAATATGGCGACAGAGTTTATGTAATTGCACACGAATTTATATTAGTTATTTTAAGAAAGACTTTGTTTTGGAAAATTTAGAGAATTTATACGAAATTTTTCATTATAAGTGTAACAATTGAGATGAGTTCTGAACCCAAATATTATTTTCCTAGCCACCTTTTCCCAACCTTTACTCATACTGATATTTTTCTATTGTATAAAATATTTTGAGACTATGATTCATAATATATTATTGTATCCTAAAAATTCAAAAAAAAATAGAGTAGAATCTAATTGGCCTACTAAATTTCTTTGTTTAGAGCTTTGAATTATTGTTCTATAACAAAACAAAGACCTCCCTACAGGGAACAGTGCCACGAAAAAGACGAGGAGGCAGACAGAGAAAGCGATGGGAGGACAACATAAAGGAATGGACGGGCCTGCCATTGATGGAGGTTTTGAACAAGACAAAGGACAGGGAGGAATGGAGAAAGACGGTCGTCAAATCTTGCTTGGTGCCCCAACGGTCCAACAGACTACGGTATAGGGTAAAGGTAAAGGGTAACAAAACAAAGTTACCAACAGGCCTAATGAACAAAATGTATCACTTACAAATAAGCTTTTTTTTTTTTATTCTATTTTTCGAATTGTTTTTTTCGGCGGCTATCCTCCAAGTCTTAATCTAAATATTTGGGGTATCTTATCTTTTTAAGGAGCAAATCGGTTTTATTAGCAATGTAGTAAGAGCCTGTAAAGTCATATTAGAATATCGTTGAATTAAAAATTTTTCAAAAGTTCCTTTTTTAATAGGATGAATAATGAGATGTAGATGTCAGGAGAATGCGTTTCTGCAGAGTAGAATGCAAGAAAACGCTTTTAGCGTCGGGGCTTCGCCCAGGACCCCACTTAGGGAGCTTACAGCTTACAGATCACCTAGCTGTCAAGAGAAAAAAAAAAGATTTTGATAACAAAAAGATATCGCCCAACGTGGGGCTCGAACCCACGACCCTGAGATTAAGAGTCTCATGCTCTACCGACTGAGCTAGCCGGGCACATGATTAGTACAATTCATTTATCTATGTCTGTCAGAATTTAAAATCATTTTGTTAACATACTTTTTTTTACTTAAATTATTGCCGACATTAAAAATAATAATTATCAAAAATTTTCCCAAACTTAACGGAACACTTCGCACATTCTGAGTATTTAGCGGAACATTTTGCTAATTTTTTTTAGAGATATTAATTCACGCGGTGGCCTCTCTATGGCCTCATTCAGTCGAGAAGCGACTATGGATCATCTCATGAAAATGAGAGGAATGCCTGGGCATTAGCTGTGGTCGGAACGATGTCGCCCACACATCAGTTCCTCCCACTCCACGCAGCTGATGTATCCAAAGCAACGGCAGTGCCGATACAGTTTGGGGTCAGCGGCGTCGCAGGTTCTGCCAGAGTGTAGCACTGGGTGCTGCAAACTGCCTTAGGGTCGCCGACTAGTTAATTAATCCAGTAGTTGAGAGAGTAGTTCGCGGAACACCTATTCAGGCTTCGCGGAACACCTATTCAGGCTTCGCGGAACACCTATTCAGGCTTCGCGGAACACTAGTGTTCTGCTGTACAAGGTTTGCGAAACTGTTTTACAGACACAACATTCTTGTAGTTAAGCAAAGTCATTTTAAGACCACGATTAATAATAACTAGGTCTTATCATAACTGTTTTATAACAGTTTAACTCTCTCTCTCTCTCTCTCTGATGAATGATTTTAGTATATTCCTTTGTATTATTATTATTATGTTAGAAAAGAGCGAGTATTCATTATGATTATGAAGAAGAAGATACTCTATAACCCAAAAGGTCTTTTCAACAGAGGTTCTCAAACTTTTTGAACTCGGAGACCCATTTATATTGTTAAAACTTGCCCACATTATATATGATCCACAATGCAAGGTATAAAATTACAGTCTGTATCTTCAATCTATTATTAGTGCTACCCTTGTTCAAACATTGGTTTATATTCTTCATTGGTGGATATCAATAAGCTGCTCTTGTATTGGCATGGATTCATCTGTGTTTGAAATTTGTCTTTGTCCAGACACAAAGAGTTCAACACCCAATAAAAAATATTGAAGTGAAGAATGTCTTTGGTTTAGAATTTAGATCGTGATAAAATAGTACTTAATATAATAGACATATTAAACAGTAAAAAGGAGCAACTTTATTATTATTACGATTATCCGGTAGGATAAACTAGCTTTTAGCGAAAAAGTTATTTTTAATTGCATCTTTCTGCTGATCCCTCCCTCCCCCACGATCGTCTCGTGGACCACAACTTGAGAACCAATGCTTTATAACACAAAAAGTCCCGTTTGAGAAAGTAACATATTAGAGATAAAATGTTAAAAAGTTTTGATTGATTGATTGACTTATTGATTTATTGATTGATTTCGCTGCTTGTCAATACAGATAACGTCAGGGCAGTTAAGGTATCCTATAGAAAATAACAATTGTTGGAATTTTCCTTTGAACTTGTTATAAATTGCTCGAGCTTGTAATACTTCCTGGCCTGTGAGGTGACATGCGTGCACACCAGCAGGGGTCTTTCCAGGGCTTTGGCAAGAAATGATTTGAGTCCCTCACTCCAATCTAGTGTTTGATGGTGGTGATGGTGAGGATTACTATTATTGATGATGATGATGATAATGATGATGATGATAACTTCAGTATAAACGCTTTCTTCTAGCCAATTGTGGATATTTAAAGCCAATAGCTCAACAAACAAAAAATGTCCCAGTCGAAGTCATTGGCTACATAAGGTCAAGGTTTCCTATTTATTTGTCCGTGGGTCAACGAGTTCATTTTATGACCAGCACAACGGTCCATCGCTTCACTTTGTCTTTACTTGAGTCCGTCGGAAGTCAATGATATCACAGACCAATCGTCATATCGTAGCTTCTTATAAAATAAAGATATTCCTTTAATATATATATATAAATATAATCCATAATTATATAAGCGCAATTTATTATTCAGCACTAGCTCAACCACTTGCCATGGAAGAAAAAAAAACAACGAAAATTTAACTTTAAATCTCTTACCTTGGATCTAGGACTTAGGACAAATAAGATATTTCATGATCAAAACAGCAGCGCTTAAATCTACCAAAAAAGGAATTTTTATTCGCAATTTCAACAGAAAATGTTTTTTTAAGCCGACATATTGAAAAGGGCAAGATTATATTGCATTTTAAAGCATTTTATTTATTTTTTTTTGTGTGCGTAATTTCGTGTGACACTTATAAGACAATGTTAGCTCAGTCGGTAGAGCATCAGACAATGATCAGACTTTATCAGTCCCTTCTTCTTCTTCGTTCTTATTTGACATGTCGGAGGGTTCAGATCAGAAATCCTACATTTGAGATGAACTGCGCAGTGGTTTCCAGATCAGGCATTTCAGCGTATAGCTTTTGTTCTATATGAAGGTTTTGGGGCCAGAGTCTTGTTCGGGGCCTCTTGATATAGTATGCAGCTTTGTAGGACATGGTCAGTATTCTCTGGTGATGCTTCACAAGGGCAGGTTTCGCTCGTCGCGACTTTAAGCTTCCGGAACATATGTTGTCTCATTCTGTTGTGTCCGGTTCTGAGTCGAAAAATTATGCGTTTGTCATGTCGAGATAGCTTATAAGAGACGTCATTTTTCTTGTAATTGGGATGTGAGCTGGTCCAATTCTCATTTATTCTAATCTAGCGTTTTTCGCACAATTTAATTTTAAGAATTCGATCTACATAAAAGTTGAAACAATTAATGACCTCGATCCTAAGATGATTTTTAACACTTGATTAAACAAGGTTGCAAAGAAAGTTTGTGTTGAAATACAAACTCAAAATCGGTCCCCAAAGTGGTTCACCCAGGCAGGTAAAAAGACAGGTTTTTATATTTTCAGAAAGAACATCCGAATGAAATTCTATCAAAGACAAATAACGGAGAAGACAGATCTAGCGTGGTGCCCCAGCGGTCCAGCAGACCAAAGGATAGGTGAAAGTGAATGTGAAGTTAGATGTGAACCTGGCCTAGAGTGAACCTGGCCTAACTGATGTCTTATAATGAATATCTTAATCTTAATACTATATAGATTATTTCTCTTTAAAAAAAAAGTAAACATTTTTTGTGTGTAATGTAGTAATTCTACAACAGAACTTACTTAACTTAGCAATACAAATGTCAAACAAAATTCTAAAGAGCCTCCAGTGTTTGTTACTAGTTATAAAAGTGGTGTATTTTTATGAAAAAAACTGCTGGCATAAGTGATTTAAAAAATTAGATTTTTCGCTTTCAGAAAAGAAAAAAGTAGCCGATGCATCAGAACTTTGAATGGTCTAAAACAGGGGTGGGCAAATTACGCCTTATGCGGCCCGCCGGAGTGTTTTATGCGGCCCGCGGACACCTACAGAAAACAGGTGTGCCCATAGTATATATATATATATATATAAATGCAAATACACTAAAAAATAATATATTTATAAATTATTGAAACTCTCAATATAAAAAGTTTCAAGTAAACGAAGATTATTCTTATTGGCTATACATCAATACACTCAGTGAAAGACACAATCTCAGGCCAGTATTTATTCAATGCTATGAAGTGTTGGGTATGCTCAGGGGCGGACTGGGTATCAAAATCGGCCTGGGCATTACCATATAAACCGGCCCTCAAATGGCATGTCATATATTTTCGGTGTGGGGCGATTTTAGACCCCCTCCGCAATTTATGTATATGTATTAGTGTGTGTATATGTAATTAATCTTCATTTTTTCTAACCTAGAATACTCTCTTCCAATAAGTAGTGAAAGGCAGTACACACCGCCAAGGGACAGCTAGGAAGTCTGGGGGAGCGCTGTAAGCTCCCCACTTCGCCCGGACCCAAGCATTATTTCCGTTATTTTAAGCTTTAAAAATGCATATTTTGAGGTAACTACAGTGCAATTAGCCTGCTACTCTTCCGCTAGAAAAATATAAAACTAAATCTTCTATTCACTGGAGTCCAGCGACTGGTAGAAAATGGTAATTTGCATTAGCTTTGTTTTGGAAAGGGGGGGGAGGGAAACCACAAAACCCTTTTTGGCTACGCTCATGAAATTTGGTGATTGTAGTTTGCTTAAGTTGGCTGCACTGGGAAAGTAAGTAAAGTTTCCCTTTCAGACAATGAGGTCTGAGGCCTGTGATGTTTTGAACCCCTCCCCTCTCGGCTACGCCCATGTGTTTTATCAAAGGTGTAAGCCTAATTCTATTCAAAATATATAAAGTTTGATAACGCATCGAAAACTGAATGCATGCTTTCGTTGGCTTACATAATGTATTATTAAAACTATAAACACTACAATAGCAGCCTTAAATAGTTTCAAACTTTTTGGTATTACTTATAGATTACAGACGTTTCTTCAAAAAATACAAAATACTTAGGTCCTACGCATTTGACGTGTCAATCTAGTCATGCATGTTGATCTGTGACTTAAAATATGCTAAATCATTGGTTTTCCTGGCTGACTTTAAAGTGGTATCACCACAAATACAAAACTAGGGGTCTATCGAGCCGTCATCCTCCCTACATTGCTCTATGCCTCAGAAACATGGATAGTGTACAGTTAACATGCAAAGAAACTGAATCATTTCCACATGACATGTCTGTGAAAAATACTGAATGTCAAATGGCAAGACAAAATACCAGATACTGAAGTCCTTCGAAGAGCGTGTCTGCAAAGCATCCACACAATCCTGATGCAGTCCCAGCTGCGATGGGCAGGTCACGTCTGCAGAATGGAAGACCACCGCATCCCTAAACGACTCTTGTATGGCCAACTAAGCGAAGGAAAGCGCTTGCATGGTGGTCAAAGAAGGCGCTTCAGGGACACCCTCAAGGCTTCTCTGAAGGCGTTCAGTATAGACCCAGCCACCTGGGAGACAGAGGCACATGACAGAGCATCATGACGGCGCGCTGTGAAAACTGGCGCACATGTTGCTGAGAAAAGGGAACAAAGCTGGCAGAAGAAAAACGCCAGAGAAGAAAAGGAAGGCCCACGACACTAGCTCCAGCTGGAATAACCTGGAACATTCCGGGCTCACATAGGTCTCAACAGCCACATGAGGAGGCATAAAAGCCCAGTGCAAAGCCCTCAGCCCCCTGGATGACTAAGTGGTCATAATCGAACTACGATGGACGAACTATATATATTCCTTTAAAAGATAAGAAAGGGCAGAAATGTTAGAGAGGTACTTCTAAATATGAAAAGCTCTTGCTTCGTCCTAGTACATTCTCAAAAACTCGATTTGTATTTAAAATATAGATCTAAGTGATTCTATAGCTCCTTTCATTAAATATCGGATATGACAGCGCTATATAAATTATTGTAATTATTGTAACAATTTTCATTATTAATGATTTAATGACTTCATACTAAGCATACGTTTGCCATTAATCATAACGGTATAAAATTGATTTAGATCTAGATTTATGTTTTAATTAGATTTAAATAATTTTTTTTTTTGTCAGGCTTAAGAGTAGTAAACAACTAATAAACAAGAAACTTACTTTTTCTTTTCAAATCGCAGAAAGTAGAACTTTATACCCATATTGAGCTATCAATAAGATGGGTGGTTTGCAATTTCGAGGCTGTGTGTATGTGTTAAAGTTAACTTCTATTAAGTTTTGTTAAAGAGCTAATTGTCTCCCCTTTTGCCGCATTATCTCAATGTTTTCCAACTTAACCTCTCCCATCCCTCTTTTCCGTTAACTTTCAATGGAACCATCAAAAAACGGGTGAGGGAAGGAGTAAAACAAAAATAGGAGTGCCATCAAAGGCCCATGCCGACCAGCAAAATGATCAGGCCAAACACAGTCTCGAAGACATCAAAGTAGTGTGGAAGGCCATGCCGCTCGGCATAGCAGAAAGTACGGTCTAACGTTTTACAAATGATAATACGTACAGTGTATAATGTAATTCTTAAAATTATATTCTTGTTGAATTTTAAACAAAATTAATTGTAATAAGAATTTAAAAAAAAAACAAGAAGAAAACGTGTTGGGGCCTTTGTGTCTTGCTGCTGTCACTTTTTTTTTAAGTTGTCTGCATTGAATTTTTTTTTCTTTGGTCGCTATCAGACCGGCCCATTTGGTACCGGCCCACCGGGCATTTGCCCATATAGCCAGTCCGCCCCTGGGTATGCTTGGAACAAGATGGCAAGTGTAACAACTGATGAAGCTTGATCATTGATTGAGAAATATTTTTTTTTATTTTTTTTTTTAACAAAGAATTTCCTAACCATAAACTTTAAACAGAAAAGTTTGCACAAAGCTGCATACAATGTTAAGGATTATAGCACGACGATATCTACATTTCATTGCAAAATAAAGTTATCAACACTAGGGGTCTTAACCGAAAAGCACTTAAAGTTCTAGAAACTAATTATTCCAATGCATCCGCAGGCTTAGCATGGGCAAGGTAATGAGAAGATTATAAATTCTCAAGGAAGAAATTGTTATGCTCCTTGAAAGACATTAAATTGTGAATTTGTTACTAATATTACCAATGAAGAGTGGATTTCATGTTTTCATGATAACAATTACAATAAGTTGTCTGCACATGAAATGTAAGTGCATGTTAAATATTTTCAAACAAGGCTTTCCCGTTTCTCTAGGCAAGCAAAAGAAAACAGGTTTTGTAATTTTCCTTTGTTGAAAGGTCAAACTATTTCTAGAGAAATGGTTAAAAGTACAAGACTTAATTAGATTCCTTAGTTGTGGAATTCATAAAAACAAATTTAAAGACGTCAAGAACCAGTTTTCAATACCATCAGCTTACCATTTAGCGAAAAGCTACGTCCAGAGGACGTAACTCCAAGCAAATTATGACCTGAAAGCCTGAAAGAGAAGTTCCAGTCAGTTCCTTCGCGGGAGTTTTTATGGGTGCCAGAAGCTGTATTTAAACACTTACAAAAAATTAGATGCTAATCTTTCACATAATTTGGATACGCATACATCTGTAAACAAGTTGTTTTTATGGAAACTAAACAATTGTAATCACAGGCCGATGGTGACTGACTGCAATTTGACATCGGCCACGAGAACAACAATTAATAAGCTAGTTACACAGTTCCGGAACATTTTTTTTTATCGTAAAATTGGTTTCAGAAATTGCTAACTCTTGTTGTAATTCCTCAATTGGGAATGTTAAAAAAAAGGGGAGGGTGTGTAATACAGTATAAATAGGAATTAAAAGACATTATACACAGTTAGCTAGAGTATTGTTGTAAGTTGTAAGTGCGCACACATACACACACATATAAATATATATATATATTTATTTATTTATTTTATATATATATCCCCCCCCCCATTCTCAAAATTTTGTCAATGCGGCCCTCAAAAAATTGCTCTAAAATATTATGATGTCGGATTTTCAATTTCTTTACTAGTTTACGAGATCTAAACAGGACAGACATTCCACACAAAACTAATAGCGTCTTTTCCCCTTTCGGGGGCCGCTAAAAAAACAAACTTCAAAAAAATAAAACTTGTTCTTTTTCATTCCGATTTACCTGCTGGTGAGTCATTGGCTGCTCTGAGCCACTCACTAGTTCTAACTTCCTCTTCCAATGGGGCGTGGGGGAGAACGAGATCGAAGGGGAAGGAAATATTCACACAGTGACCTTTTTTTTTTTAACGTCTGGCCAGTTGTGTGTGTGTGTGTGTGTATAAAGTATCTGTGTGTGCACGCCACTGGCGGATCCAGAACTTTGGAGTGGGGGGGCGATTTTTTTCCAAACCCCAACCCTAACGCCCAGTAAACCCTAACCCTATGCATAAACGTGCGTACAGCATATATATATACAGGGCCGCCGCGAGGGTTGTGGCTGCCTGCGTGCGGAATTTAAAATGCCGCCCCCCCCTTTTTTTTTCTGAAAAAAAAATTCATTAAGACTTAGCTGGACACTGTTACAAAAGTGGCATTGTATTAAAATCCATTTTGATAGGCCATTCTATTTTTCCCTTTTATATTCGCACAGTTGTTGTACCCCTCAAGTACAACTAGGAATCATGAATCATGCACTAGGAACAATTTCGGACATACGTGCCTACAGAAATCTAACATCTTGTTGTTTGTGTGTGATAAGCTTAAAAAAACCTGATCTCGTTCAGACGACTAGTTTATGCTCCTGTATTTGCGACGATGAATTTATAATTGGTGAGTTGCGGCAGGTATATTACAATGAACAACGGAAATGATCATGATATATTTACCATTTCTCGATAACTTTGACTACTCAACAGTGTTATATGGTCTGGACTCTGATATGTTAACTTGTTTGTTATTGTAAAATAAAGCATAATCCGAAAAAAGCTCGAAATACAAAAGCTATTGACAGTGGAACTTTTTCAACGTTCTGTACACTTTCATGATAATCATCACGATTGTATTTTGGAGAGATGTGCATTGTATCCACAATAATCTGACATACACGGATTTAGAGTTGCTTATAAATGTATCCAACAAATGAATCAACTAAGCGCTAAATATTTTTCTTGAGTTTAAAGAAAGTAAATAATCCTAAGTACAAGTCACTTAAACAATGACTTGTAAAAAAACAGAGTAAGGCAGTATTTCTCACGTTCCCGGATGGCGCCTCCCTAGATAACATTTTCGTTTAAGCCCATAATAGAAGTTATAGTTTAGAGGAGCGATGTAGGCCTTGACAATGAGGCCCTTGAGTTTTTAAAGAATGTAATAAAAAAGCAAAGAAACGTAGTCATAATTTTGTAGGTTTTATTGTTCATGTCTATGAATTGAACACTGTTGTTGTGTATAGAATCCAAAGTGATGCAAAGAAAGGTCACTCAAACGTTGTTGTTGTTTTTCGGACATTGTGTTGCCTACATCATTTTGAAGTGTTGTAAAAAGTTATTCCTGGAGATAGAATTGTAGTTGCGGCAGGTTTCCGCTCAAGTCGGCAACGGGTCTGAGCTTTATTTTTGCCGCCCCCCCCCCCCCAATCCTTGTTGTTGGTCTGTTGTTGGCTTGTAGCTCCGAACAACTAGTACAACTGAACCGATGAAGGCGTTTTATATTTTTTGATAAATAAACTTTGAATAACTTCAACTAACTTCTTTGTGAACAAAAAATCAATATTAAATATGAAATAAAGATATAGCTCTAATAGTAATGCAATAAACTGATATAGCTCTAATAGTAATGCAATAAACTGATATAGCTCTAATAGTAATGCAATAAACTGATATAGCTCTAATAGTAATGCAATAAACTGATATAGCTCTAATAGTAATGCAATAAACTGATATAGCTCTAATAGTAATGCAATAAACTGCTATTTCAACCAAATCTAGGTCACAACCAAAAGTCTTTACTCTTTCATGTCTTAACATTTGTACTAGGTACGTTAATTTCATCATCACCTGCGAGACCACGAATCAATCACTTCACCTCTTCTTACCAACGCTTGGGAAACACACACACTCCATAACACACTCCATAACACACTCCAGAACACCCATTTTTGTCAGGACGTTGCGCTCTTCCCCATCCATAGAAGAGGAACAACCCCCCCCCCCCCCACTAATGAAAATGTTTAATAGTAATGCAATAAACTGCTATTTCAACCAAATCTAGGTCACAACCAAAAGTCTTTACTCTTTCATGTCTTAACATTTGTACTAGGTACGTTAATTTCATCATCACCTGCGAGACCACGAATCAATCACTTCACCTCTTCTTACCAACACTTGGGAAACACACACACTCCATAACACACTCCATAACACACTCCAGAACACCCATTTTTGTCAGGACGTTGCGCTCTTCCCCATCCATAGAAGAGGAACAACCCCCCCCACACACACACACACTAATGAAAATGTTTTTACCAGTAATAGATCTACTTACAGGGCGGGCCCTTGGACTCAAAACAAAAATTACGAATTACCCGCGAAAATTTTATTTTAGAAATGAGTAGGCACTTTTGGAAAAAACCCGTGGGAATCCCTCAACCGCTGCTATATTTTATTTGTTCTAGTTTTCAAAATAATTTCTTATGTACGAATATCGTTTATATTTTCAAAGAATATATCATTGGCCTCCTTCAGTCGTAGGATGACTATGGTTCATCTCAGAGCACACTTCCTCATGTGGCTGTGGAGCCCTATTTTGGAGAGACACTCCCGTCCACAGATAGCGCAAGTTAGGGTCCCCTTGGCTTTTGCTTCGGTGGTAGAGGAGCTGGCCGTTTTTCGGTTTGTGCGTTTTTCTTCCTGGGCTGAGACCCATGTACTTTCACTGTCCATAGCTTTCTTTGTCACTGTCTCTCTCCACCTGTTGCGGTCTAGAGCTATGTCTTCCCAATTGTCAGTATTGATGTTCACTGATTTGAGGTCGCGTTTTATTACATCTATGTAACGGAGATGGGGGCGACCAGTTTTTCTTGTGCCAGTCGCGAGTTGACCATAGAGGATGACTTTCGGGATGCGCTTGTCCTCCATCCGGCGAACATGTCCAAGCCAGCGCAAACGGCGTTGTCTGAGGGCTGTAAAAATGCTGGGAATACCTGATCGCGCAAGGATCTCAGTATTGCACACTTTTTCTTTCCATGTGACATTCAAGATCCTACGGAGACATCTCAAATGGAATGAGTTTAGTTTTCTCTCTTGCTTTGCGTAGGTGGTCCATGATTCACTGCCATATAGCAGTGTACTCATAACGCATGCCTTGTAGACTTCCATTTTGGTCACCGTGGTTAGCTTATGGTTTTCCCAAACTCTTAGTCTGAGTCTAGCGAATGTCGAGGCAGCCTTCCCTATGCGTTTTTTCATCTCCTCTTCTAGGGACAGGAAATCTGTAATTGTGGATCCCAGATAGCAGAATTCGTTTACGGCGTCCAGCTTGTTATCGATAACAAGCTGTACGCTGTAAACGAATTCTGCTATTTCAAAGAATAATGGAATAATAAGAATTTATTTAAAATATTTTTTTGTTTTTTTTATAATTTTTAAAAAAGTAACCTTGGAATAATGATTTGGCCGCCTCCTAAAGTCGGCCGTCTGCGTGCAATGCACACTTCTCTCAATAGGTAGCGGCGGCCCTGTATATATATATATATATATATATATATATAATATGAGAATAAAATATGACTTTTTCTCAATCTTCGGTGAAAAAAAAAGAAAAAAAAAAAGTCATGTTGAAGCCTTTCTCTTACAATCTTGGGGGTCTGGGATAATGCTGTAAGCTTCCTCAGTGGGGTTCGGGGCGAAGCCCCAACGCCGAAAGGGTTTTCTTGCATTTTTCACGGCTGAAACACATTCTCTTGACATGTACAGTTTATTATTTATTAGTGGGGTTTGAGGCGAAGCCCCGATGCCAAAAGCGTTTTCTTGCATTTTTCACGGCTGAAACCTTGCATTTTTCACCAAATGCATTTTCTTGCATTTTTCACTGCAGAAACGCATTCTCCTGACATCTACAGCTCATTATTTATCAGTGGGTTTCGGGGCGAATCCCCGACGCCAAAAGCGATTTCTTGCATTTTTCACGTCTGAAACGCATTCTCCTGACATCTACAGTTAATTATTTATTAGTTTGGTTCGGGGCGAAGCCCCGACTCCAAAAGCGTTTTCTTGCATTCTTCACTGCAGAAACGGATTCTCCTGACATCTACAGCTTATTATTCATCAGTGAGGTTCGGGACGAAGCCTCGACGCTAAAAGCGTTTTCCGGCATTCTTCACTGCAGTAACGCATTCTCCTTACCTACAGCTCATTATTCATTTTATTATAAAGGACCTTTTGAAAAATGTGGAAAATATTCTAATATGAATTTATAGTCCCTTAATACTTGCAAATAAAACCGATTTGTTCCTTGAAAAGATGAGATACCCCACATATTTAGATTAAGGCTTTGAGGATCGCCGCCGAAAAAAAAAACTATTCGATAAATAATATTCAATAAAATTCAAGCATAAATTGTGAGTTATAGTCCTAAACTTATTTAATTAGAAAAATATGAGATAGAGTAAATGTTGGGAAAAGGCGACTAGGAAAAGATTATCTGGCTTTTGAAGTCATCTCAACCGTGACTGTTATATTGAAAAATTTCGTTTGAATCATAACTTTTCCAAAGCAAAGTCTTTCTTAAAATAGTTATGATAAATTTATGTGATATTAGACAAACTCTGTCTGGAAAGAGGAAGGGCGGTAAAATGAAACGATTAATCCTCGCTCCTTTTTATAATTGCTGCTTATGATTGCATTTTGCATTAAAGAATAGGGGTTGGGCGATTCGATATAAGAATTTACTTTATAGCATGTATAAATTATATTAGTGACATATTTTTTTAATTTTGTAATTTCTTAATTATAATACAAAAAGAAAAGTATTGGTTTGTACGATGGGGGGGGGGGGGGGGGAGGTGCTTGCATGTATCGCACTTCCATCTGTTTATATTATATAGATATTCGACTAATTTTGTTCACAAACTATGATTTCTCCACAATAGTAGGACCGCCCCCCCCCCACTCAAAGGGTTTAGATGGGAAGGGCAGTAGAGGTATTTGCTCCTCCCCTTCCAATCGGCCAACAGGTGAACGACATAATATCAAGACCGGTCAAAATACCAATAACAAGTTTTAATCATATAGATATTTAATTGATTCTGTTAGCAATCTGTGATTTCTACAAATATATAGGACCGCCCCCCCCACTCGAAAGTTTGTGCCATCGCCCCCCCCCCTCCCGACCCTACCAAATCGGCCAAAATACTAGAGGGGGGGGGCGAAATAATCTAAAAATAGGTTGAAATATAAATAATTAGTATATATTATTAACATAAGTAATAAATTCGTATACAAATTGTGTGAATTCTATACTAAAATTCGTCCGCCCCCCCGCTTCGGGGGTGGGGGGGGGTTTCGACCGAGTGGGGGGGGGGGGGCGATAGCCCCTACCGCCCCCCCCCCCGGATCCGCCAGTGGTGCACGCATTCTTGTGTGGATCCTTTCACACCGTTTTTTTTTTACAAAGCCAAAGTGTTCTGTATAGTTAATAAGTTAGTTGATTCTTCGATCTAGATGTTTCAATCAATTATACTGGACTAATTGATTCTTTGATCTAGATGTTTCATCAATTATACTGGTCTAGTTGATGCTTAAATCTAGACGTTTCATCAATTAAACTGGACTCATTGATTCTTTGATCTAGATGTTTCAATCAATTATACTGGACTAATTGATTCTTTGATCTAGATGTTTCATCAATTATACTGGTCTAGTTGATGCTTAAATCTAGACGTTTCATCAATTAAACTGGACTAATTGATTCTTTGATCTAGATGTTTCATCAATTATACTAGACTAATTGATTGTTTGATATAGATGTTTCATCAGTTAAACTGATTTAGTTGATTCTTTGATCTAGATGTTTTATCAATTATACTGGACTAGTTGGTTCTTTGATCTAGATGTTTCATCAGTTATACTGGACTAATTGATTTTTTGATCTAGACGTTTCATCAATTATACTGACTCTTCCCTACTAGTGGGACTAACATCTTTTAACTTAAAAATCTTTTTTAAGAATGTCGTTGAGTCCAAAAATAAAGTAAGACCCATTGTGACCTACATGTTTTGTTACTTCTAAGGTACATTAATTTATTGTCTGCTAGAAGTCGATTTTCGCCGTCTTTGTGAACTGCTCGCTGCAAGGTGTTCTCTGTGCCACAAAGGGCAATCGAGGGTTTTCAAAACGTTTTCTTGAGGCATCTCTGTTACGTCCCATAAGCCACAAGTCTCTACACTGTCCACACATTGTCTCTACACTGTCCACACATTGTCTCTACACTGTCCACACCTTGTGTAGACGCCCACACCTTGTCTCTATCATTATTATCATTATTATTATCATTATTATTATTATGTTAGAAATGAACGAGTAGTCATTCTCTTGCGCTGCCAGGGTCGAGTTTCTCTAAAGAGAAACAAAATTCATCATAGTCCCTTTAACAGTTTCCACTGAGGAATTTTCAGGTGATGTGGCAGGTCTGCAGCAGTACCGCCCTCTGACAGGCAACGAAGATGTTCCTAGGAATGTTAAGGGCCTTGAAGGTGTCTGTGAGGTCAGTTGTTATTATCCCCTCGGTTGATATAACAATGGGGTATATTGTTATTTTGGACAATTTCCATAGACGCTTAGTCTCCAAGCCTAAATTCCCATATTTTCTTTGTTTTTCTATCTCAGTTTTTCTTAAATTACGAGACAGTGGTACGGCGATATCGATAATGGTAGCGGTTTTTTCTTTTTTATCGATGAACAGCAGATCTGGGCGATTGAAATCTACCGTTTTGTCGGTAAGAATAGGCCTTCAGTAGACTCGAGAACCTCTTGCGGAGAGTATTTATAATAAGGGAAAGTGACCGTACCGATCAATTTGTACGTCAAAGCCAGGTGTTGGTGTATTAACTTTGCAACTTGGTTATGGCGACCTAGGTAGGCTGATTCTGATAGGGCTGGACATCCTGCCATAATGTGTTCAATCGACTCGCCCACATTTCCACATTTTCGGCATTTGTCGACAACATTGAGTTTCAGGATATGCTTCTCGTAATTTTTTGTCCTGATTACTCTGTCCTGTATTGCTGTAACAAAGCCTTCTGTTTCAGGGAAGAGATGCCCTGATTTTGAGCCATGTTAATGAAGCAGCCTTGTCGATGTTGTCCCCATGTAATGAAGCCGGAAATTTTCCCTGGAGTGTTTTTTCTTCCCATTGGCGAATCTCATGCCCTACGTCGTCCAAACCGACATTGACATCAGCATTGTGTAGGTTCAGAGGGGTTGCTTCGGAGTCATATTTGCGTAGAAAGGAAACTAATTTGTTGCTGGAGGCGAGCAGTTTTGATCGTATTTTTAAAACTTGCATCTTACACAATTTGAAGATGTTCTGCAATCCATGACCCCATCCTTCCTGGGCAGGTATAACCTTATGGTGGAGGACTTGGGGTGTAGGCATCGAAACTTGGTTAGTAATTTTCTTGTGACTCTGTCAATGTCATGTAGGTCGGTTTCAGTCCATTTGATCACACCGAACGTGTAAAGGAGCACTGGGACGGCCCAGCTGTTTATTGCAGTGATGAGATTACTGCCAGACAGTCTGGTGTTGAAGATTTTATTGTTATTATTATTTCAAGCATCAATATGCCAAAGGTCGGTTGCCTTGGTGCAGTCACAACTTCGTGAAGGTCGAATGACTCCCACATCCCTAAGAGACAATAAAATTGTTGGCAATTAACGAATTAAAAAAAAAGAGCGTAGTGTGGGAAAAGAAAATGATTCAAAGACATCCTCAAAGCGTAATTGACAATGATTAATTATCTCAATTGAGCAAACGACAGAGCGTCGTGAAAGTAGCAATGGCTAGAGTCTCCCAAAAGTCGTGAAAGTAGCACTGGCTGGAGTGTATCAAAAGTCGTGAAAGTAGCACTAGCAAGTCTCCTAAAAGTCGTGAAAGTAGCACTGGCTGGAGTCTCCCAAAAGTCGTGAAAGTAGCACTGGCTAGAGTCTCCAAAAAGTCGTGAAAGTAGCACTGGCTAGAGTCTCCTAAAAGTCGTGAAAGTAGCACTGGCTAGAGTCTCCTAAAAGTCGTGAAAGTAGCACTGGCTAGAGTCTCCTAAAAGTCGTGAAAGTAGCACTGGCTAGAGTCTCCTAAAAGTAGGGAAAGTAGCACTGGCTAGAGTCTATTAAAAGTCGTGAAAGTAGCACTGGCTAGAGTCTCCTAAAAGTCGTGAAAGTAGCACTGGCTAGAGTCTCCTAAAAGTCGTGAAAGTAGCACTGGCTAGAGTCTCCTAAAAGTCGTGAAAGCAGCACTGGCTAGAGTCTCCTAAAAGTCGTGAAAGTAGCACTGGCTAGAGTCTCCTAAAAGTCGTGAAAGTAGCACTGGCTAGAGTCTCCTAAAAGTCGTGAAAGTAGCACTGGCTAGAGTCTCCTAAAAGTCGTGAAAGTAGCACTGGCTAGAGTCTCCTAAAAGTAGGGAAAGTAGCACTGGCTAGAGTCTCCCAAAAGAGAACAGAAAAAAAATGATGACAAGGAAAAAAAAAAGATACGGCAATCCAACTATACTCAGTTTATACCTGAATATCTAGGGTTCGAATAGGCCTCAACAGCCACATTTGTTGGCTCTCAGCCTTCTGGATGACAGATGTGGTCTTCGTTGACTGTGATGGAAAAAATTAAGACTTAGAAATTCACAGGCAGCCTGCAAGAAAGAAACAACAAAGATATGTAGTTTCCCAAAGCAAAAACTTCAAATGTCGAGCTTCTGGTGAAGTTATATACTCCCAGTGTTAGTATGACACCCTCGTTGACGGTAGGCCACAGAAACGGATGACCTTTACATCATCTGCCCTATAGACCACAAGGTCTGAAAGGGGAACTTTTGTGTGTATGTTAGTGGCAATGAAATCATTCTAAAAACACGATTGTTTTAAATAGCATGATCTCACCCTCGATCCTTTATAAAAAAATAATTGCCAACCTTTCATGATTATAATAGGCATTGAACCTGTAATTGACCGAAGACGTCGGTTGTGATGAGCATGGGCGTACCCGATGGGGGGGGGGGGTAGTTCAACCCCCAACCCCGAGATGAATTTCCCCCTCCGCAAAGGGGAGTGGAATTTTGTGATTGATTTTTTGCTCTGATTTTATCTATTTTAGGTGAGATTTCAATATTAAACCATCACTAGCCCCAGCGCAGACAAAGGGAGGGGGGTTGAGTTTAAAATCTCTTTCCAGGGGGTTTGCGATTAAACCCCCGACTTAAATAAAACCAAAAATAATGCAAACGAAAATCAAAATAAAAAATCAGTCGTAACATTTCATTTTAGGGGGGGAGGAGGGTGAATGAACCCCACAAAAAAACCTAGATACGCCCATGATATATATGTATATAAATATATGAGGAGAGGAAATAAATCCCCCAACCTCACCTCCCCCGAAAAAAAAAAAACCTGGCTACGCCCATGATATATAAATATATATACATATATGAAGAGAGGAAAAAAATCCCCCAACCTCCCCCGAAAAAAAACCTGGCTACGCCCATGGTGATGTGACACTTTGGAAGGGGGGTGGGTAGAGTCTTTATCGTTTTTCACGTATTTGCAAGTACAAAAATGGCAATGATTACTTTCCACGATTTCAATCTCGACATAAAGTAATATCTTGAGGATATTCATACTTCCTAACTGTTCAAAGGCCAGATTCATTTGTTCATTTCATTAATGGTCGGAAGGGAAGAGGGACTTGGGAAGTAATCAAATAAACCCTGAACCGGTAGTGCTTAGAATACCTTTCACTTGACATGTTGTGACCACACTCACAAGTCACACACACACACACACTCACTCATACTTGGGGCAGGCCTACATATTTAGAAATCGTTTCTAAGTTTATTTCCTATTTTTTAAAAGTCAAACAAACCATAGCTCCAAGCTTGACCCTGAAGCAGGGTTTCACAACAGCACGCGTGTGTACAGAGGCGGCCTTGTGGAGAGGCCAATGATGCAACAGATCAGGTCCCGCACCGGAGGGGAGCCCCGCGATAATTTAAAGAGAATCTTTGTCACCATCAGCCCATCGGACAAATATTCGTGGCCCTGATATGACTATCGCCTAGTGTCCCAGATGCACGGCTAGGGTCGCCTCTGGCTTGTATTATGAATGACAAAAAGCACCGGTTTTGGACATCATGAGGCCCTAAACTATTTAAAATATGGGGCCCCTTGTAATCAATATTTTTTTTCTTTGCTTTATCTTCAAAATAATTGAAAACATCAATGGAACCAAAAGCTATATCCCTCCCTATCTTATGTAGCATACGCCTATAAGTCAATCCAGGACTGATGAACTACTTGTTTTATGTTCGCTGAAACAACAGATTGATCATGTCAATGAGAGCGAGAGAGGCCTTAAGACCCCACCCCACTTTTTTTTTTTAAATGTATATTAAAACTAGCATTAACCACCGGCTTCGCGCGTTGATTTGTTCCAAGGCTAGATCGAGTGTTTATTTTCTTAGTACATCTTGTCAATGCTCACATAATACTCTGCTCGTACCGCCCCCCACCCCTATTTTATTTGCGCTTTCAATAAAACTGCCCGCATTTCAACAACCCCCATTTGGCCAGTGTATTCTAGTATATGTGGCCTACATTTAATCTAGTGTTCAGACCTATCTTTCGATCGAGAGTATAAATTCTGCTTCAACTTTTATGTAGATAGAATTACTAATTTTAAATTATGCAAAAACACTATTTACAATATATATATATATATATATATATATATATATATATATATATATATATATATATATATATATATATATATATATATATATATATATATATATATATATATATATATAAATTTTAAAAAGTATCGTGCGATTAGAGGTTTGAACCACTGACCTTCTGATGTAGAGTCTAACACGCTCAGAGGAGGAGTAGTGATGGGGGGGGGGGGCTGAGGCACGATGTGCGGGCGCTACCCCCAGAGGAGCGCCAAACGCAGCCTACATTTCTATGTGATGTTCATGGAAAATGGGGAGGGGCGCTAATAATGTATCTCGCCCCTGGTCACGTTTTGCTCACTACCCTTCTGATAAACACGCTTCTTACTTTTTTCGTCCTTGGCAAGTGGGAGAATAAGGAATGTGTCATTCAGTCAGGGCCGCCGCCGCTACCTATTGTGCAATGTGTGCATTGCACGCAGGCGGCCGAAGTTAAGGGGCGGTCAAATCATTATTTCAAGATTTTTTTTTTTTAAATCTTAGTTTAATAAAAAAAAAGTACTTAAATATTTAAATATTTTTTACAAATTCTAATTATTCCAGTATCCTTTAAAAACTTTAAAAAAAAAAAAAAAAAAGATATTTGTACATAAAAAGTTATTTTGGAAATTTATACAAGAAAAAAAAATAGAGCAGCGCGTTAGAGATTTCCATTGGCGCCTTCTCATTTCTGGCCTTGAATTTTCGTTGGTAGTTAGTGTATTTGTTTTGAATGACAAACAAGCAGGTCAGTCAATCAATTTTCTTCTTCTTAGTATCTACTTACTGCATATATCTATAACCACGGCTTTTTTTGTGACGGTACGCACCGGTACGACGTACCGGCACCTTTTTCATTGTAGGAAAAAATATTACTTTTTATGTATTTTAACGTTTATTATTAATTTATTAGTAGTTAAAAGTTAGGCAATCATTCATTGTGTGCTTTTGATACAGTGTCCAGCTCAGTTTTAATGATTTTTTTTTCTAGAAACAAAAATTGGTGAAGGGGCGGCATTTTAAAATTTCGCACGCAGACGGCTACAACCCTCGCTGCGGCCCTGCATTCAGTCAGTAGGTACAGTGGGAATATATAAATCTTAGCAGTGTTTCCCAATGTGTCGTCGCTTAGCTTTGTGTTCCACGATTCCTGAATGGGTGTTCTACGAACTACTGGATTAATTAACTAGTAGACCACCACGTGAATTAATCTCTCTAAAAAAAAAATAAACAAATTGTTCCGCTAAATACTCAAGATGTGCGAAGCGTCCCGTTTCTTTGTACGGTTGGGAATCACTATATTATGGATTATTTACAATGTAATGAATGTACTTGATTGAAAGATCTAGATCTAGTTAGGCTATATATCTAGATTTTAAAATAATCAAACTACACTGCTGTGTGAAGTTATCAAGAGTAGAGGTCCTTGACAGCAAGCAGTAGTGTGTGTAAGCCCGGTTAGCTCAGTCGGTAGAGCATCAGACTTTTAATCTGAGGGTCAAGGGTTCAAGTCCCTTATCGGGCGATATTTTTTTTTTTCCACTTTTTAAACTGTCTTTTTAGAATCATTTCTATATTTTCTTTATACAAAATTCATTTAATAAATTCAAAAATAATAATAAATAATTTGTCCTAATCTGAAATATTTGATATATATTTATGTACAGGGGATGCAAAATTAAGGTAGGTTTCATAGGCGTAGCCAAGATTTTTTTCGGGAGTCTCCCCCCCCCTGCCAAATGTATATATTATAAGGGGGGTTGATGCTCAAAACCCCTTTGGCTACGCTCATAGAATATTGGTGTGTAATTTGCTTTTTTTTTTATATTGAAGAGGTATTTTTTAGCATCAAAGATAATTTATTCAGACATTATGAATGTCACATATACTTTTTGACAAATATATATTCAAATATGAAACCCATGAGTTTGTTATCGGGTGTGGCCTACATAGGTCTGACAGATATGAGTTTCAAACATGGCAGAATAGAAAACAAAACTATTGGACTAATTGCTCCGTGCAAGTAGTAAGAGAAGTTTCCATTGAAATATCACAAGGCTATTAGAATTATTAAAATGTCAAATTCAAAATACAGAAAAAGAAGAAAAAAATCGCCCGATAAGGGACTTGAACCCTTGACCCTCAGATTAAAAAGTCTGATGCTCTACCGACTGAGCTAACCGGGCTCGATAACATAAGACGGCAGTGACATATTCCAATGATAATTTTTCTATAGCGGACTTATCCGATGACGGAGCAAAAAGAAGAGCCTTGTGAAAATGGTTTAGGAACCAGTGGACAAATGGTTTAGGAACCAGTGGACAAATGGTTTAGGAACCAGTGGACAAATGGTTTAGGAACCAGTGGACAAATGGTTTAGGAACCAGTGGACAAATGGTTTAGGAACCAGTGGACAAATGCATAAATAAATTAAAAAACAACTTTTTATTAAGCAAAGCTTATTTAAAAATAAAACGCATTAAAAAGTAGAAAGTAGTTTTCTCAAAGTGTTGGATGTGAATTTCACTTTTACTAATTCTAAACTCAAAAAGCGATTACATTTTTTACAATCAAAATTAGTTTGAATGAGTTGTTTTATGAAACCACAAAGTTCACACTAACGCGAGATTTACAATATATTACAAAAGAAGAGAACTTGAATAATCGCTTAGTAGATTTTATGTATAAAAGATTGAAGATCGCCACACTGACGCCATACAGATACAGGCTGTTAAATTATTATGTGTTAAGCTAGTTTTGTACTGTAAAGTCTGAACAAGATATGTTATAAATGATAATACGAGGGCCAGTGCCTCTAAGTAGTATTCATGCAAAGCTTCATCACTAGTTACACTGTGATTTCTACTAGGAACATAGACACACCTTACACTTTGTTTTATATATTAGATATGGTAAATATTCATTTTTGTTTGGTCCGAATACGCTAATCACCATGCTCATGGTCAATGTGACCTATTTAATATTTAATAACAAAAAAATGTTCATAACAACAACAACAAAAAAAGAGTTACATTTGATATGAATGGGAAATGAGAGTAGGAAAGTTTACTAGTCTACACAGTACCTTCGTGTTTCACCAAAGTATCCTAGCTCTCCTGTCTCTTTTCTCTTGTCCTTTCTTGCATTTAGTGTATTACACACACACACACACACGCACACACACATATATACACATATAGAGAATAGAGGTGTCAACAGATTTCTTTGGCACACGCAACAAACCTTTTTTTTCCTAGTTGGAACAAAATATTGGGGGGGGGGGAACATAAATAATATAAAGGTGGAAATTGTCTACACTGAAGAATAATGTTTCCAGTTCAAGATTTGGCTTTGACCTATTGCTATTTAAAGCCAACGTTCCTTGTATTATCTTTGATTGGATCAGTGAAAAGTAAATTCCTAAACTATTTAAAGCCAACGTTCCTTGTATTATCTTTGATTGGATCAGTGAAAAGTAAATACCTAAACTATTTAAAGCCAACGTTCCTTGTATCATCTTTGATTGGATCAGTGAAAAGTAAATACCTAAACTATTTAAAGCCAACGTTCCTTGTATTATCTTTGATTGGATCAGTGAAAAGTAAATACCTAAACTAGTGAAGACGAAGACATGGTTAGTGAATAGGGAGGGGGGGGGTCATTGAATCAGATAATATAGCCTCACTAGGTCTAGTTGAATTTTTTTTTTGTTGTGGAAAAAAGGGGGGAAGGCAGTATGTGGGGGGGGGGGGGGGGAAGGAAGAGGTGTAAAGAGGAAGACACTCCAAGGTCATTCAACTATTTGCACTCCAGTTGAACTAAAGATAAAGGGAGAAGGGGGAGGAGCACTGTACGTACATCTCTTGTTGAGTGCATGCATGAAAGTTAGTGTAGGATTCTCAGTCAGCTGGTGGCTTGGAAGGACTGGGTCTTCCAACTCAAATAAAAAAGAATTGCTCTATAACTTTAGCTCTATCCTGAATGCGTGGCAGTTCATCTTCGTATCAACTTTTCTTTATTACCGTTAGTTCACCATTTCTTATTAAATTCGCTAGATGTGGCAAAATATGTGGGTCGCAGCTGGGACTGCGTAGCCATGTGAAACACAGCACTTCTCATTAATTACGTAGAAGAGGCTTATTGTTATTAAATAAGTCCTAAGTCATAGAGAGGATGTCTTTGATGTTTCCTAAATATTGAAACTGTTTTGTTGTGCAAACGGTAGCGCTTAGAAAATTCGATTCTGCAATGCTAAGAAGTACACGAAAAATTACTATATACCTTTTTTAAAAAAAAAAAAGCAACTAGCATACCAATACTTTGTACACCGTATACCCCTAAAAGCTAGGGCTATTTATAGTTTCTTCCACAATGTCCGAAAATCTTATTTTAACTAGTTTTCTTATGATGCTTGCTTTAAGCACACAAAAAAATCTAACTTTTTTTTTTTACTTAGGCCTAAAGGTTCAATAAGTTCATTGCAGGAGTTCCGTTGTAGCAAAACAAAAAACTCATATACATTAATATGTGCTTGTTTTGTGCCCTCCCGCCATGCTAGTGCTCAGTGTATAAAGACCATGTGGCTGTAAATCTATATTGTAAATAAACCATGCACACAAACAACCATCTGGCGAAATATCAATGCTTACATGTGACTGTATTGAATTATAATGGTTTTGAAACTGTACAAGAGTTTTGTAAACATTAGACAATTAGGATAAATGTTTCCTACAATCCGTTTTATTGAAAATGTTTCCTACAATCCGTTTTATTGAAAATGTTTCCTACAATCCTTTACTAGACCCAGACCACACACGGAGAAGTTCGATTTATTGGACCGCCTGACCTCACACACACACTTAGTACATCCCTTGCTTGGGAGAAGCCTGAGGCGGGAGGAGAGGATACAACTAAACGGAAGGGGCAGGGTTCAAATTTGGGACCAGGACGAAAAAGTCCCAATCGCAAACATTGACCAAAAAAAAAAACACAAAAAAACAAGGTTACAAAAGATAGTTTGTGTGGAAACACAAACTCAAAATCGGCTCCCGAAGTGGTCCACCCAGGCAGGCTTCAATATTTTCAGAAAGAACATCCGAATGAAATTATATCAAAGACCAATGAGAGATAAGAATGGAGAAAGAAGATTTACAGATCTTGTGTAGTGCCCCAACGGTCCAGCAGATCAAAGGATAGGTGAAAGTGAATGTAAAGTTAGATGTGAACCTGGCCTAACTAGTTACCCTTTCAGACCTTGTGGTCTATAGGGCAGATGATGTACAGTTCATCTGTTTTTGTGGCCTACGGTTAACGAGGGTGTCATGTAGCCAGCACAACGACCAACCGCCTTTACTTTTCCCCAACTAATGTCAGTGTCACAAATCATCAAAAGTGTTTATGTCACAATCTAAGATGGTACTATGATAGATGTCACGTTGAAGATTATCTTGATCTATATCGCACTATCAATGATCGTGGTTCCGAGGATTAAGAAATCGTCAGTTGATAAGATGATCATCTAGAAGTTGTTAGTTGATAAGAGGATCATCTAGAAGTTGCCAGTTGATAAGAGGATCATCTAGAAGTTACTAGTTGACAAGACGATCTAAGTATACTATTATATATTCAATGAAGAAACTTCTCTTCGTCTAAAACAAATACTTTAATTCAAAACTTGGAAAAGCTATTCACAAATAATTACAATGGTTAAATGTACTTGAATAGAATAAATGATTTACACAATAATATAATTATGTCTTTTTTCTTGAGATCTAAGACTAGACTCTCGTACATGTTACACAAGACTGGCGGTAATATCTCTCGGCTTACAAAGCTTGGGCGTTACCACGTGACCAACATCTCTCCGCTGCATGGCCAACCAATAAATGCAGCTCAAAGTACAATAATTAATACCTCCAACCAATCACATTCATCCCATTACATAATTCTGCTGCGTGATGTAAAATTCCCGAGGTGGGTGAAGTTCTGGTAACCTTGGCTAAATATAGATACAGTGTACGTGAAAGTCAGGTAGCCATTAGAGCTGAGTGGACTCAGAGGCGCCCAAAGATTCCAAAGTTAAAAATCCCTGTCTTCACCAGGATTCGAACCCGGGACCCCCGGTTCGGAAGCCAAGCGCTTTACCGCTCAGCCACCGCACTTCCCCTGGCCTAACTGATGTCTTATAATTGATTAATTGTTTTGAAAATGCTTAATCTTGGAGTCAAATTCTCCAAAAAAGTTTAAGAAAATGACATTTACAAGATTACTATTCGTTTTACATTAGGCTTAACTTATAATGCATACTAATTAGCTATTTCTCTTTAAAAAACTGCTTGTATAACTGATTTTAAAAATTAGATTTTTCGCTTTCAGAAAAAAAAAAAGTAGCAGTTGCATCAGAACTTTGAATGGTCTAAAATATTGTGAAGTCGAATTTTCAATATCTTTTCTAATTTACGAGATCTAAACGGGACGGACGGACAGACGGACAGACATTTCACGCAAAACTAATAGCGTCTTTTCCCCTTTCGGGGGCCGCTAAAAAGACTATAATTCACACTTATTGAAGAACAAAAAGTGCATAGAAAGCTTTTTTTTAAAAAAAAAAAGCTCTAGAAATGTTTCTTACTGATTCTAACAATTTGCATATCGTATAGACTACCATAGACCCTGGCAGCTTTCTGAGTATGCCACATATCTGCTTATAATGTGAAGACTACTAACCAGATTTAAAAACGAGAAAATAAAAAAAAAACTTTAAAAAAAAACAAAAGCTTATATTGTACTTGACTGAAGTGGTGGTATAAGCTTAATTAGTTCCCTTTATATAAGGTTGACGTCTAAGGCTTAGTGAACACAAACATGAAAAATAAACAATAGTTCTTCCATGTCCATAGACTCTTCGAAAGCAGAGTGGTTGTACTCTACTGTATATGTTTTGATCTGTAAGTGTATTAACAGCGTTGGCTTGAGAAGCTTGAGAAAGCTTTAGCCCACAAATTCGAATTCAGGTCGTTCCCTATTTTTTTCAAATACATTTAAAAAGCGATTACCCAAATACCCCGTTCTCTCCCCACTCCCTTTCCAAAAGGTCCAGCCAAGGGATAGGATCGTAGCGTAGTGACAATGCTAAAAGCATGAAATTGCGCTAAACAAAAACAATTGGTAATATAAAAAAAAAAATATTTCAAATCTGACAGATTTATTCTTGTTTGTCTAGATCTATTACACATTTAATTGTATGACTGATCCAAACTAATTGATACACATTAATATAAACTTTGTTTTTTTTTTATGTTTTTTAAAGTATTTTTTTTATTTTGCTTGCGGCCGCCAAATTCACTTAGCATAGGGCCTCCAATTATCTAAGTCATGCCCTGCACTCTCAAGCAAATTATTACTCATAATAATTTAAAATAGATGTTTAATATTGAATACTTTTATTTAGTCTCTATTTCGAAGTTAATTCATAGATCCCATCATGTTGAACCTTAGAAAGATTGTACTATAATAATACGATCATTCAATCATCATGCTCAGTGGCAACGACGTGTAGTGCACTTGCCTCTCTGGCTTTAAAACTACTTCAACTATTATTCAACATAAACATAAGCAGAGCTAAAAATAAATAAATAATAAACATTTGTTTTCACTCTAATCCGACACTTCAAGTTAAGACTTAGTCATATGTTTGACTAAAAAAATAATTATTGCCCTCATCCTGTCACGAAGCGGCACCGTTCGAAGAGCATATGACGTCAGACCAAAAGGGGTGGGGACTAACCACGGAAGTGGGTGTGGTAGAAAGCTCGCGACGAACAACCAAAAGACGCTGCCAAGGACCTCCTCGGAGTTTTGTTTTCTTTTTTTTTTTTTTCTCTATCAAATCCAAGCAAGTCGCATCGATGCTGGCTGTCCGCCGCCGTGTCCAGACACGCGGAACGATCCGATCGATTAAAAACAAGTCTATAGATCTGGCATTGAACAGATCAGCTTGCACAATTCTTACTCCACGACACCTTTATACAGTGGTCTCTCAGCTAGGAAATGACTGCTCTGGATTGGGGGGGGGGGGGGAGAAAGGGCTTCTGACTTAGGCCAAATTTATCGAAATGAATTGTAGAGTTTAAAAAAAATGCAGACTTAGTGGCTACAGAAAAATGTTGATTGGTGTAGTGGCTAGTGTGTGTGTGTTTGCTTGCATTATCACATCCTCAGAGCGCCATTGTTAATGCTTTGTTTTTAATACTTATAATTTCAATATAGATAGATAGATAGATAGATAGATAGATAGATAGATAGATAGATAGATAGATAGATAGATAGATAGATAGATAGATAGATAGATATAGATTTTTCTATTCTCTATTTCTTCTAAACAAATTACTACCTAATTTTAATACACAGTGGCTATCACCTGACGGTTTACTTCGTTGTTTTATCAATATTATCGCGTGACTTAATGTTGTTTGTTTACGATTGGTGAATGAGGTCCATTGATTAAATAAACATCAAGCTCAAGTCTTGGTTTAGACATATTTTTACTTAGGAAATAAAAGGTTGTCAGTTTGTCAACTTGTTATGTTTGTCTAGGTTTTATTGTCATGTTTATCTAAACTATAGTGTCTATGACAAATTATACAGTGCTTTATTTAAAAAAAAAAAAATAGGTGCCGGTATTCAGTGATGGATTGCCTAACTTTTAACTACTAATAAATTAATAATAAACGTTCAAATACAAGAGAAAAAAAATACACTCCACAATGAAAAAGGTGCCGGTATGCCGTACCAATGCGTACCGTCACAAAAAAAGCAATATATATATATAAAACAGTGGCGTAGCTAGGGAATATGATGCCTAGTGCGGCAGCTCCTCTTGATGCCCTCAATGAAAACGAAAAACAAACATACCTTTATTTAATTAAAAAAAAAATTATATTCATTGTTAAAGTATTGCTTATTCAATTAAAATTATTGTAAGAAAGATTCTACAAATAAATTTTTCGTGCTTAATCACTGGCAAAACTAAAAATAATTTTATCGAAATCAATTTTGTCTACCAGCTCATGTTCACTTTAAAAAAAATATTGCCATATGGTGAGTATCAAGTTTTTTTTCTTATATTGCCGGTAATTATAAGCTTTGATTTCGCTATAGTTTGGAAATACCTATCTGGCTTGTAGCCTTACTTACTGCAAATGTCAGAAATAAGCAAATCAAAATGATATTTTTGTATACAACTAAAAAGATCAACATAACCTTGTTTTAGAAGTTCAGAGACTACTTAGGAAACTGCGACCAACTGTTGAAGCTTCTTTCGCTCCAGATGAAATTTGTTTGTTTGTTGTTTTTTTCAACATCCGCTTAAAACATTATCGAGATTGATATCGATCTAAAGATTCAATAGTTTGGAAGGCGACAAACTCAAGACGTTGCCCTAATCAAGTGATCTAAACAATGTGGTCCAAGGAAGAATACATTTCCCTCTGTAGCTTTTTTTGTGTGTTAGAAAAAAGAATCTTCACATTTTTTGCCCTGAATCTTTTTCTTGTGGCTACTACGTCTTTGGGGTTCTGCCTTTATCCCCAGATCTGAGCGCATGTTTTCGGCAAAGGTAATAATGACTTCAGCGATATCATCCTGACTAGAAGTTGAGAATGTCTTTAATGTTTTCAGTTTGAGTGCACAGTCTCGAATTGACATCCTTGTTTTTAAAGGTGGACTTGCGCGTTTTTTTTTGTTTGTTATTGCAGTGGCTAAGAAACCAAGGTAGGTGAGAAAAATTAAAAGACGCATAGCAAGTATCTAGATCTAGTAAAAGTCAATGTCTCCAGAATGTCTATAACTTTTCAAAATGTATCCCTAACGATCTTCAATCAAGCGATAAAGGCTAGAAGAAGAGAATTCTTTCCAAAATGACTGGAATTAAAAAGAATCACAGTAGAATGAAAATAACTCCATAATCATCTACATTTAGATTCTAGAGGACTGTGTAAAATCTATAGGCCAATCTGGATGAAACCAGTGTACTCAACAATGAAGTAAAAAAATGTAGAGCAACATGCCTGAGCAGAAAATGGTCGTGTACAATTGCGTTCTCATTTAGAGATTTAAACAAATCTAGTACATTTGAATGGAGCTAGTCTACAGCTTTTGTATTTCATTTCAGAAAGAATATATAATGCTATTAAAGTAGCAAATTAAATATATGTTTTATAAGTTTACATTCCAAATACAGTAGTTTGTACTTGATGCTACATCGTTTATGATTGTGTTCAAGTCAATTCCTTCTAGAGCATCTTTTTCAACAGCCATCAATAGGAAATCCTCTAAGTCTTCTTGTGTCATGATGTTTCTCGCTAGTTTCTGTACACACGTGCAGAAACTCTATTCACAACACGTTCAAAGCAGTGTAAGTACAGGAAGTCCATTAGGCAGCCGCCCCCACTGGTCTGTATGTAGGTTCCGGCTCAACGGGCATTCACCCGAATACCCACATTGCTGTTCTGCTCCTGTCTGCTGTTTGAAGTAATTGGAAAATCTTGGCTCTCTCTACTGATTTAGCAATAATTGGCATTTTTTATTTGATTGTAGCCTAAACACTGGATCTGTGAGAAAGAATGACGTCCCTATCTAAGGGCGCAAGACGTTTTCAAATTGTGAGCATGCTATAAGAGCAGACCAATTAGGATTTAAACTCACGTTTTGCGGATCTCTAGGGCGCGACCAAACAGTTTCTGAATAGTTAATGCGGTACTGCTATGGCAAAAGAAAAAAAAATTGTGGGGTGTGGGGGAGGAGGTGGTGTTGAGCCTCAGTGCGGTATTGATATTTTATTGATGTTAGGTGTGTCCAGTGCTGACGTTGCTTTGAAATGTTAGTCCCTGTGGTTGAATTATTGATGGGCGGATTGATATATCTGCCCCACCGTGTCAACGCGAGCACTGTACTGAAATGCCCTCAGTGGGTATCCAGGCGAGAGTCTAGGTGAGTATGGGCTCGTCGTCTGCTGTGTTTATGGCAAAGGTGGGGGGTAGAAAAAGAAAAAAAAAGGGGGGGGGGTGCGGGGAGAATGACGGCAGCTCCATAGTTTGGGTCACCTTGGGAGTATCTTCAAGTGGTGAGGATTTTCTAGACAGAAATCTAGTGCTAATAGGAAGCGTTGTAAAAGTCAATGGAAACCCGTGCATGTCTAAGCTTTCTCTCTTTCTCTCTATCTCTTCTCTTCTCTTTCTCTCCCTCTCTCTTTCTCTCTTTTTTTCTCTCTCTCTTTCTTTTTCTTTCTTTCTTTCTCTCTCTCTCTTTCTCTCTCTCTTTTTCTTTCTTTTTCTCTCTTTCTGTCTCTCTCTTTCTCTCTCTGTCTTTCTCTCTCTCTCTTTCTCTCTCTTTCTCTCTCTCTTTCTGTTCCCTCTTTCTAACAGTAGAACAATAAAATAATAAGAGGATCTATTCGTTAGCTTTTTCTTTTCAATCTCATTTTGATTTCTTTGACAAAAGATTTCAACGCTGTCGTCGAGGGGGGGGGGGAGGGAGCAAACGCTGGAGGCTGGAGTGTGTGTGTGTGTGTGTGTGTGTTCGAGTGTCCTAAACTGATTGGTTATCAAGATCAGTTTATCTGTTTTGTAGTTGTGGTGTACGAGTTGGAAATTATGAAAAAAAAAGGGGGGGGGGGGTGAAGCTAGATGATGAATTACTACGGCGCAATAGTCTTGTCTTAGATCAAAAGTTTCTAAGCTGCGGCACGCGGGACATATATATCGCCCTCACGCGGTACTTTCCGGCCCTGGTAGCCTACGCCAGTGACACGTGTGCTGGACAATTAAATGGCCGAAAATGGTTGGACACCACTTATTAATACTTAATAGACACCAGAGTCTTAATGGACACGACAACACTAGCTTAAAGGGAAACTCCGATGGTTTTTCAAATTCCTCGTCCCATATGCTAGGACAAATTTGTACAAATACTCCTTCTTCCCTAGTGCTATTAGAGCATGGAATGGGTTGCCTGAGCTAGCCAGAAAAACCAGTGACTTGGCAGAATTTAAGTCATTGGTTAATATGCATGACTAAATGCATGACGCGTAGGACGTAATCATCTTCTTTTTTGAAGTAACGTCTGTATTATATAAGATAAGATAAGGTCAATAGATTACATTACTAGGTTTGTGTGACGTCAATAGATTACATTAATAGGTTTGTGTGACGTCAATGAATCAATATTTAAAGGAACGTTTTGAACAGAAATGTCTAAGAAAAATCGCAAAAATCTTGGAAGACAACAGCCACCCGCGCCATCATAACTACGCCAAGACGTCGCGAAGTGGGAGACTACTGTCTATCAAGACAAGAACAAAGCGGTACAAAATTCGTTCGTACCTCGCTCGGTCAGACTTTATCAACGCCACAATTCGATCAGGAAACATGAAAAGGACCAAGATGCCTGTGTAAGGTCGCTGAATGAGCGCTTTATGTTGTGTCTGTTCTATTTATGTGTATGTTTCTGTTGTCTTGTCTGTATATGAGAAAAGATTCCTTGTAATCACAACACATTTCCATAGGATCAATAAAGCAGTCTTAGTCTTAATTACTAAGCTATTATTGCAAATAATAAAAATAATAATATGTTCATTTTCTGTAAATCAAAACACATGTGAGGGCCTATATAAAAAATTGTCAAATCCATCGGAGTTTCCATTCAATGGAAACCACTGACTTGATGGATAGTACTAACTTAATGGACACCACTTATTGATACTTAATGGACACCACTAACTTAATGGACACCACTAACTTAATGGACACCACTTATTGATACTTAATGGACACCACTAACTAATGGACACCACTTATTGATACTTAATGGACACCACTAACATAATGGACACCACTTATTGATACTTAATGGACACCACTAACATAATGGACACCACTAACTTGATGGATACTACTTACTAATGGACACCACTTAATGATACTTAATGGACACCACTAACTTAATGGACACCACTTATTGATACTTAATGGACACCACTAACTTAATGGACACCACTTATTGATACTTAATGGACACCACTAACATAATGGACACCACTTATTGATACTTAATGGACACCACTAACATAATGGACACCACTAACTTGATGGATACTACTTACTTAATGGACACCACTTAATGATACTTAATGGACACCACTAACTTAATGGACACCACTTATTGATACTTAATGGACACCACTAACTTAATGGACACCACTAACTTAATGGACACCACTTATTGATACTTAATGGACACCACTAACTTAATGGACACCACTTATTGATACTTAATGGACACCACTAACTTAATGGACACCACTTATTGATACTTAATGGACACCACTAACTTAATGGACACCACTTATTGATACTTAATGGACACCACTAACATAATGGACACCACTAACTTGATGGATACTACTTACTTAATGGACACCACTTAATGATACTTAATGGACACCACTAACTTAATGGACACCACTTATTGATACTTAATGGACACCACTAACTTAATGGGCACCACTTATTGATACTTAATGGACACCACTAATTTAATGGATACCACTTATTGATACTTAATGGACACCACTTATTGATACTTAATGGACACCACTAACTTAATGGACACCACTAACTTAATATACATCACTGTCATAATGGACACCACTAACTAAATAGAAACTACTAAATTAATGTATACCACTAACTTAATGAACACCACTTACTGATAGGCCTACTTAATGACACCTACAACCTTAATGAACTACTAAATTAATGCAGAAAGCAAAAAAGAGAGAGAGAGAGAGAAGCGTGTGTGTGTGGGGGGGGGTGTGGGGAAGAGAGGGACTCTCGCAGACACTGTAAAACAATTGGCTATGTTATTGTGTAACACAAAAAAGGTGGGAGGGGGTGGGTGGGAGTCATAAAAACAAATACGTTGGTAAAGATTAAAAGTGAAGAGCCGGAGGGGAGGGGGGGGGTGTCTTTATGGTGGCCTTAATGTTTGCAGGAAGAGCCCATTTAGATGTTGAATAGAGATACTCTTTTTTTTAGATGAATACATCTACTTCCGTTGTTCTGCCCCCCACCCCATTCACTATTCTCCTGTGCGGTGTAAAAATGTCCATGCACTAAAGACATTTTTTTTTAGAAGGCTTGTTTATCAAATCTAAAATAACATATGAAAAATGTATGGGTGTATATTGTATGTATTTGTGTTTCAAGAAAGTCTGAGACAGAGAGAGGGAGAGAGAGAATCTGCTCTGAGCGATTAGTAAATGTCCTAAGCATGACGTTTTTCGTTTCGGCGCTGCCGTTTTTGGCGACGGACGTTTTAGCGCTTAATTTTGTATACATTGTTACAGCTTTCTATTAAATTTAGCTCTAGAGAAAGTTTCTAAGTCTAGGTGTCCCTGTATTCAGCTGTAAGAACAAAGCACTAAAAAAACTCGGACAAGACTAACACAGACCTTTATTATTCTTAATAACCTGTATCACACACTGGCCTCTGTCCTTGTCTAAAAAACGAACACACTTCCGGTCATTCGAGCATACATTCCAAGTGACATATAAGTAAAAATAGATTATACACTAAATCTCACACATTCATCCCTGACCGACATAAACACTAGCATTCCCATATAAGACATTTAGGACAGAGTAAAATGGGTCAGACAATGGCTAGGTTTTATTGTTATAGCTTTATTGCTTTCGTGTAAGCCTACATCTATTACACTGGCAGCCTCCAAATATGTTTTCTAGGAAAGGGAAAGTGCATCAGCATGTTTATAGTTTGATATAGTCAATATAAGATATGGCCCTCCAATTATATACTATCTTATCCCCTTTTAACAAACTACATCTGTCTGTCTGTCTGCATGGTAAAAAGTTTGTACACGTTATTTCTCCAACAACCAATCTCGGAGCAAACTGAAATTTTGCACAATTATTTCTTTTACCTGACAAATGCGATAGGCATTGTCTTGTAGTTGTTGATGCCTTTGATGCATGTCTAACTTGGACAGATTACTCTTGAGATGTCTGAGTTTCCTGTACGGGTGCATTCAACTAACTAACAAGAACAACACCTACACAGATTAACAAGTAGAAAAGACTAAGTCCAAACCGTTGTATAACAAAGATGATGCTTTAATAATGAAAAAAGCCACAGTCGAGTCTCTGTCTATAAAACACGTTTTCGCTAAGAAATTCTTATACCAACTGACTTTATGTACATAGGAAGTCTCTAACCCAATTAAATCGTGACGTCACTTAAGTCAACTATGGTGCGTCTCTATACAAACTAATAATACTAACTAAGTGTCTCACTTAAAACAGGAGCAGGAATTTAAAAAAAAAAAGCCAAATAGTTAATTATCTATTGGTAATAAATCATTGTGTTTGGTATCTCGAACGAAGGAAATAAATTGTACTTGAGTGGTATAAGTTGAATTAGTCCAATTTACACTTTGTAGAGAGAAAAGGTTGAAACTAACAACAATAACTATAAAACCAACTATTTTCATAAGCACTTCCCTGGCACAGTGGCCAGCGTACCTGCTTGGAGAAGGCTTAAAGCCCTCCAGTTCGAATACATGACTGATCCAAACTAATTAATACAGCTACGTTTAATATAAGCTTTGTTGTTATTTTTTAAATTATTTTTGTTCTAGTTTTAGTGTTATCTCTTCCACTTGCCAATTCTCAGATCAAGTTTAAACTTTACACAATTATTCGTTGTACCTAAAAAAAAAAACGAATCATAAAAAATAATTAATCAATTAATTAATTAATTAGTAGTAATTAATTGTTTGTTTGAGTCACAAAAAATGTAATAAATTCTACAGTGTTGAGATATATGGCTGTAAATATGGCTGTTCTTCCCATAGGATAGGCCTCTTTTTAAATATTATTTTTATATATTGCTTTGTTGTTGTTTTTTAAACTAGAGACGACCCTTTGGAAACGTGACTTTCTACATACACATATTCATCTTCAGGCATTTGTTATAAATGTGCAAAATTAATTTTAGCGCTGAACCCCCCCCCCCCATTTTTTCCGCTTTCGTTTTCCCTCCCCTTTTCCATTCAGCTGCTAGGACATGGTTTCACAAATTTACATAAAACGAGTTGTTGTTGTTTTTTTTCTGACGTTTTTTTTTTCTGGTCGCGTCCACGGAGAAAAAAAATGATGCGATCGAGTCTGGCTTAAGACAACTGAAACATTAGGGAACTTAAGTCATAGGAATATTAAGGGAACTTAAGCCCTAGAACACTTGAGAATAAGAGCGCATTCTTGCAGGGAACCATTTCATACGTCCCGTAGTAAGAGGGGATGGTTAGCAAATCAATAAGACTACCAGGCCTTGAATGCTCCAATCAATGAATCTTGCGCTACCACCTCCCACACACACCCTGCCACGTTCCCCCCATCTCCCTTCTGTTTTTTTTCTCCCGCACGGACATTGTTAGGCTGCGAAGATTGAATACAATCAATTCTGCCTGCTTCTCCCGGCGATCCCATTGCTGGATATTTTCCACTAGCACTTGATTTATTTTTCAAAATTCGCTCTAGAAAAAAACACTTTAATTTAGATTAATTAAATGTTGAATTATTAATCGACAATATTTATTTTTAAAATTGATTTCAATGAAACTAAAACAACTTTTAAAAATTAAATATACTAACGATTAGAGTCAGCAAAAAAGAATCTGGGTATTTTTCTGTGCAAAAACAGCTAAAAGTTGGGTATTTTTCTAAAACCTGAGTGGAAGAGGCTACACCTCAGCCTACACATCACCACCAAATGTCTCCTCCATCCAGTGTCTGGCACATCAGCCGTGTAAGTGACATCACAGCCCTCATCCAACACGCGAGTCCTTGTGAGTCTGTTGTGTGTAAATATTTAACTCACGAACGGGCAAAGAAGGGGGGGGGGGAGAGGACTGGACTGGTGGGGATTTAGAGTACGTGTTTGTTAAAACGTATCTTTACAATTTAATGTTAAGACCTCTATAGAAATGCCTTTACGCAGGCTAATAGACCCTATTCTACATTTGTTTTTCAATATATTTTTTTTTAAAGATGCCATTCAAGACTTCAATTATAAGGCCCTACATTGCCTTGTGCTTCACGTTTCTACAACAGGAGAATTGTAAATATAAAAATACATGCTTTTAAACATTAAAACCAAACTGAAATAATTGGGTATGCTGGAATCCTAATCCAGAGTAACACATTACACATTTAGTAAAATCAATAAATATAGAGACACTTCAGGACAGAAGAATAAAAAGTTAAGTAGCATTAATAAATAAAACGCAACCTTAATTTACAAATAGAAAAACAAAACCTAATAAAATACTCAGAAAGACACAAATGATAGAGGCATATTTCTTATTCAATATGCTAGGACAAATTCATACAAGTGCTCCCTTTTCCCTAGTGCCATTAGAGAATGGAATGGTTTGACTGAATCCGCCAGGGAAACCAAAAACCTAGGAGAGTTTAAGTCACTGATGAACATGCATGACTAGAATGACACATGAAATGCGTAGGACATAATTATCTTCTCTTTTAAAGTAACGTCTGTAATCTATATAATAAGATAAGATAAGACGTGTCCAGATCTAGACCAAGTTGCTTCTTATATACTAGAGATTTACACCAGTGGCGTCACAAGGGTCGGTGTTACGCGGTGCGGTTAACTCAGGGTGTTACCCCCACCCAATCACCTTTCTCCAAACATTTCCCAATAAACATTATCGTTACTTTGTTCTTTTTGTTGAACCAGTAGGCCTACAGTGAGCTGATGACCTACTTTCATTGATTGTTGCACAAATGTAAAATTCTTTTATAGAATCCCATTGTTTATGACATTTATCCAATTGTTATTGTATATTTTACAATGTCAGTTTATTAAAATCAGAAACAGACTTAACATCACATAAACATGTTTCATTTGTTAGACTTTTAGACAGAGACGGTCTAACATTTAACTATGTTGTTCAAACTTCAACCCCCATCCAGAAAATGTACGTTTACCGCCCAGTTAGTCATCGAATGGTCTTGGGGGGGGGGGGCGCTTAAATTTCTCAGTTGCGAAGTCCTTGACGGAGCCCTGGCAACAAGCGCTTTTCAGCATTTCTAAGCTTTGGAAACTCATTCTCCTTAAATTGAGCTTGTACTATTTCTCCTTGTAATAAGATTGCATGTCACATAAAGTTGAATTAAGAAAGGCTGGAACTGGCCGTATCTGAAATGTGAGAGACATCCAACTTCATCTCAGACAGAGAAGCAGTGTTTCTCAAACTTTTACCGTTGGCACCCAGCTAGACGTTGTCTTTTTTTTTTTGTCTTTTATTTTTAGAAAAATGGCTTTGTAGATAATGTAAGCGTTTTGTATAACCGACAAGATATTTAACGAGATAGTATTAGAGAGGCATCATGTTCTTTCTCCATCCAACAATGTAGTGTGGGGAAAGGTCGTCAGCTCTACCAAGCGTTTTTCTGCGTTCTGAGCTTCATAAATTCCTTTTCTGGTGTCTTTAACGCATTTTTCTTCCCTTAGTAAGAAGAGCTTATGTCAATGTTCAAGTATAACTGAGTGGGACGTTCTGAGAATGAAGTATTTTCTTGGAATCTGAGAGCACTATATTTATCCTAGTAAAAACAAGGTTACAAAGACAGCTTGTGTGGAAACAAACTTAAAATCGGCCCCCCGAAGTGGTCCACCCAGGCAGGCTTCAATATTTTCAGAAAGTACATCAAAATGAAATGATATCAAAGACAAATGAGAGATAAGAATGGAGAAAGAAGGTTGACAGATCTTGTGTAGTGCCCCAACGGTCCAGCAGATCAAAGGATAGGTGCAAGTGAATGCAAAGTTAGATGTGAACCTGGCCTAACTAGTTCCCCTTTCAGACCTTGTGGTCTATAGGGCAGATGATGTAAAGTTCATCTGTTTTTTTTTGGCCTACGGTTAACGAGGGTGTCATGTATCCATCACAACGACCAACCGCCTTTACTTTTCCCCAACCAATGTCAGGTACCCATTAGAGCTGGGTGGACTCAGAGGCGCCCAAAGATTCAAAATTGTTGAAATTCCCAGTCTTCACCAGGATTCGAACCCGGGACCCCCGGTTCGGAAGCCAAGCGCGTTACCGCGCCTCTCCTGGCCTAACTGATGTCTTATAATTCATCTAATTGTTTTGAAAAGGCTCAATCTCTTTTTCGAATGCTCAAAAAAAAAAAAAAGAAAAAAAAAATAGAGCATTTACGCATTCAAAAATTTGTAAACGAAAATGAAGTTTACAAGATTAGTATTCGTTTTAATTTAGGTCTTACTTATAATGCATACTAATTAGCTTTTTCTCTTTAAAAAAACTGCTTGCATAACTGATTTTAAAAATTAGATTTTTTGCTTTTTTTGCGTTGCATCAGAACTTTGAAAGGTCTAAAATATTGTGATGTCGGATTTTCAATATCTTTTCTAGTTTACGAGATCTAAACGGGACGGACGGACAGACATTTCGCACAAAACTAATAATGTCTTTTCCCCTTCGGAGGCCGCTAAAAATCGCTCTAATTAAGTCTTATAAAGAAGAAGGCAGAATCGGCCAATACTAAAATTCGAGGGATATTTGACGTACATATAGCGCAGGTATGTCTTAAGACAAGTTAAGATATCTTCATGTTAAACATTGCCGCGAACATTTTAGTTTTTGTCACACAAAGGTAGTCAACTAAAAGATGTTAAACACTTGAGAGAACTTTGACCATTCTGACTATTCGATATGACTCACGTAGGCATAGGAGTTTTGAAATGTCTTCTTCAAAAAGTTTTGAATCAATATTGTTGCTAACGCCTTATGAGAAAACACAAGACATTTTATAAGGTCTTTAATAGAAGATGATACGAAGTCTTTAACTGAAAATATTATAACTTTTTTTTAACATTGATAATAATTTTATTTTACTGGGGTTAATATTCAAACGTTTATAACGACAATGAAAATTTAAAAAATTAATTTTATCCTTGAAAAATTATTTGAGCGGCTTTGCTCCTTCCTAAATGGTCAGTACGTCGCGAGAGAACGTCGCACCCCTAGCCATGGGCTGTCCCCCACAGCTTGAGAAAAGCTGCAGTGGTTCACGCACGTAATGGGTTTGTAGGCCTAGCCATTAGCTGTCCCCCACAGTTTGAGAAAAGCTGCAGTGGTTCATCACCCTCGTGTTGTGACGGGCCTGTTCATGCAAAAAACGTCAATAGCAAGATAATACCTAAGTTGAGAAAAATTAGTCCGTTCTGTCGTAAAAAAGGAGGTAGATTATAGACTTGCCTTGGTAAATAGATATTACAATGTTTTCTTTAAAACAACCTTTTGAATCGATCGTGTTGCTAAGGTAGAAATGTTTTACTTGGAAGAGGAAGCCACGTCCCACACACTGATCATTTCATTTCTTAAAATTTGGCAATAATGTCGTTTTTACATGATTAATACTAAAATATTAAATAACTACAATGCACACAAAAAACAACGATTTTTTTAAAAAGAAAGACCTTTGCATCCCCCCAGCACGTAGTTAACGTTTTGTACCAACATAACAAATACAATAATAAAATTATACATCTAGATTAATATAGTTGATGTGTCCAGGCATGTTTAGGTACCTACTTGGAGTTTTTTTATGTGTCTGCTTTTGCCAAGATATATTTTTTCCCACTTGGGTGTCACCACCATATGAGTGTCACCTGGTACGGACCGCACCCCCCCCCTCATAGCGACGCCACTGATTTACACTTTACTTTTTTTTTTTACCCATGTAATGGGTTAACAGACGCCTGCAGAAAAAAAAGTATATGTTCTCTTTTTCTATGTCACATCCTACCTCCATTCGGTCGATATAGGCCTAAAGTATGAACTGTCCGGCATTAGTTGACAGAAAGTATGCACCAAACTAATTCAGTCCATCATATAAAATGAAAGAAAAAAACGCACTCATAAAAAGATACTGTTTTTTTTTTTTTTTGACAACTTTCTTCAAGAAAAGCTTGTATACTCAATGTTGTTTCAAAGAACCTGGTATCCAGCACTCCTCGTCATCTAACTATTTTCCTAGAAATTTGACAGCTTATGCTAATTGCTTACGCCTTTTTATTAATGAAATTTTTCCGAATGACGTCAGATAGGGAAAAAAGTTGTTTTTTTTACACACTACGTCACACAGCTTCAGCGGGTATTCCCACGCTCAAAACTGTCAACATGATCCGAGATCTGGTGGGAAGAAATAACTGATACAAACGTGTTACCAGACAGACAGACAGAGTTCATATAAGCTTTGTCCAAAAGTATACATTATATATACTAACACAAAGACACAAAAATGTGGGCAAAGAAAATATAATGTTTTAAATTAAACAAATTTCATGTGTCATTATTTTTTTTAAATAAGTGACTATTGTATTTTCATTCGAATTTAAGTAATTATTTTCCGCGTTTAGAAGGAACTATTCATTTTTCCAATTTGTATTTCGCTAGCCTGTTAGGGTTAAACTTCAATAACGTTTTTCTTTTCATCGGACAATGTAATCATTAGTCTTAGATATATGTATGACTTTTTTATATAAAACCAATTAAAATTTATGAACCCAAAAATAAGTTTATTTTATGGGGTCAAATCAACGATGGTATCGTCAATCAGGAGTTACAGAGTTCAGATATGGCTATTCTTAAAACTAATAAATAATGTACTGTTTATTTTTTACTAAAGATAAAAGATCAAATATCATTCTGAATGGCGTAATTAGAGAGTAAAAGCGCCCAGGGAAAACATTTGTTCAGTTCCCGTCATGGGGACAAATATTTAGAAGAACATTTCAACTTCATTTCAACTGCGATACAGTTTGCTTGTACTACAGTAGTTCCAATCTTTACAAAACGCTTTCGGGCCAGCGATTCTAAAACTGGTTCTCCCTAGTGCCCTTTTTTTTATACATAAAAAAACTAAACTATAGTATACAAGTATTTACTATATAGTAGCTTATTTTTTGTCCTTGCTATCTGCGCCTATCTTCGACAAAATTTTTGTCTGAATCAGGTGTCGCAAAATGTGTAGGTCTTGTATGGGTCCGCTTATCAAATGAACTTCTGCTCTTATCCCTTCATCTACTGACTCCAAGACAATGTTTAGTTAAATACTAGTCAACTTTACCCGGCTTTGCATAGAGAATTTATAATTTATGAGCATTTATAAGAAATAACATTCTATTGTTTTAAACAAGAAAGGAGCGAATGTCTCTGAATGTTTGCCACGACACACCCACAAACTTGTTTTCCTCCGATTCTCCATTCCCGTTCTACTCTCACACCCCCTAAATGCCCTCCTATTTTCTCCCCCCCCCATATGACTTTCAACTAATTTTTATCTCCCATTTCGTCACTTAAGTCGCCGCCTTTGTCAGAGCATCATTGCGTTAGTTGTTACAATAAATAGTTTCTATGTTCCTGACAGTCATAGTACCTACTATTTCAATGTATAAGTGTGTGTTGTGTTCAAACTAGTTATTTCTTGATTTCTGTTGAATGCATTAAACTATGACTTAAGTCAGACTGATGACTTACTTGGTAATGCCGACACTAACTGCAGATACAGAGAGTAGGATCCTAGCAATGGAATTGAAATGCATTAGGACGAACCTAGAAATGACCTACCAAAACTGTACCACAATAATGAACAAATCCGAAAAAGCATCACAAAGGCAATTGGGGTCGACTATAACCTGCTGACCGCTGTCAAAACGCAAGCTAAAACTGTATGGCCTCATGACTCGCAAAGATCTTCCTGCAGGGAACAGTACCAAAAGAAAGAAGAGGAAAACAGAGAAAGAAATGGGAAAACATCAAAAAATGGGCGGGCCCATCATTGAAAGATTTTTCTAGTCAAAAGACCGAGAGTAATGGAGAAAAACTGTTGACAGATCAAGTGTGGTCCATCAAAGGTCGAACAGACTTAGGGATAGGTGAGGTGAAGAACTGCTAGGAATCCCGGGGACTCCGTGAATATAGATAGGCTTACAGATTTAAACAAATTAAAAATTTTAAACACTTAAAAAAACAAAACATACTTCGTAAACGTTACTTTAAAACCAAAACATACTTCATGAAAACTACCTTAAAACCAAAACATACTGCATGAAAGTTACCTTAAAACCAAAACATACTGCATGAAAGCTACCTTAAAACCAAAACATACTGCATGAAAGTTACCTTAAAACCAAAACATACTGCATGAAAGCTACTTTAAAACCAAAACATACTTCATGAAAACTACCTTAAAACCAAAACATACTGCATGAAAGCTACTGTAAAACCAAAACATACTGCATGGAAGCTACTTTAAAACCAAAACATACTTTATGAAAGCTATTTTAAAACCAAACATACTGCATGGAAGATACTTTAAAACCAACACATATTGCATGAAAGCTACTTCAAAAGCGATTACTTACAAACTCATATATTCCCATTCATGTATTAGCTTAACATTGTGAACACGAAAAGATATTATAATTAATGAATTCAAATTATGTTTCGTTGAACTCATCAGCTACATGCCACAGACTGACGTTATTTCATGTTTATACTCTTCTAAGTGAAGGCTATGGTGTTATACCACACTGGAAAGTAAATAGACTAAATACATAAGTAAAAAAGAAACGCAAAAAAAGAAAAACCATAGGAAGAAAGACAACAAAGCGAACATTTTTTTATACTAAAACAGTAAAAATGGGTGCATTTTTTATTCCATAATTTTAGTGTCTATTTCATTTTGAAAATTGTAGTCCCCCCCCCCCATTTTTTTTTTCATTTTATTTATTGGTTTTCTTTTGTTTTTTTTAATTTAAAATTAGAAAATTATATTTTTATTTCGTTGTGGCTAAAATGACAAAAAAATAAATGTAAATCCTATCTAAATAACAATATAAAAAAAATAAACATCATACTATCAGTGTAGAAATAACATTCTGACTATGTAAAAAAATAAATATGTATATAATCTTCTTTATTTTTTTTAAAGATTCAGTGGCGATAAATCTGCGTTTCTTATAATTATCTTGTTAGATTCAAAATACACACATGTATTACCAGGGCTGGCACTAACAATTACGGGGCCCTATGCAAAACGGATTGCGCGGGGCCCAGTCTGGGTAGGGATAAAACTAAGTTTTGTAAATAAAATAAGAAAATAAATTTGTGTTTACATTTTATAATCTTTACTAAGTACAAAATCCCGATCAAATTTACCTTACTTTACGAGCCAAGCGTGCATCGATTCTGATTACTAAATAAATCATGCTTAATAGGAAGCGTGGTCGAGAGGCTAAGTGAGCTTGAACTTGTCTTGTCTTGGCTACATAGAAGGGGGCTCGAGGTTCGACACCCGACTCGGGCAGAGTTGTGTTTACTGAGCGCCTAAAGGCACGGAAAACCAACTCCTAGCTACCCCCTCCCCCCCACTGGTCCACAAATGAGATTGGACCAAAGCGCTCTGAGCATGCTATAAGCATGAAAGTAGCGCTATATAAAAGTTATAATAATAATAATAGCAAGAACTGCCATTCGGTAGATTATGCCTTAAAGATGACTTTTTTTCAGATTTTAATAATTTAAGTTATAATGGTTTAATTTAATAACCTACACCTAGAATTAGTGCGGGGCCCACTGCGGCCGCATAGGTTGCCTTAGGCCGTCCTGTGTATTATAAATACATACATGTAGTAATCAAAGCCTAGTTTTATTTCCCACTAGCTACATCGATTATAACAGTCTCGGTTACTTTTCCTCCACCCAATATTTGTTTATGTTTTTTTAAAGTATTTTATTAATAATGTTTATGATATATGTGGGTCTACGTAAGTATATGTTATTAAACAAACCTCCCCCCCCCCCTCAGCATACAAAGTGCTTAGAGGAATACTTACTCCTCCTATTTGTTTATGTTTTTTTTTTAAATACAACACTATATCTATATGTGCGTGGCGTGGCCAATGGTCCATTTCATAGGTCAACTACAAATAATCTTACAAAAGCTCTTTAAGTAGCTAGAATAGTGTGTTATTACCGTTAGGCATATAGATCAATGTTTTGGGGCCAAGAAGACTACACACGCACGCGTTTCAAGGTTTGTCGAGGCTGCATTCACACGATTCGAACACGTAGTGTGTTGACAATGCTGAAATGTTTATGAATGAACTCGCGGCCAGTTTTAATCAATAAGCAGGATGCTGTGTCATTCACAAAATTACCCCTCGACCTTTTCTTTTGTTTACACTGGTGTTAAAGTGACAACAACACACGACGGGGCCTAGCGACTCAGCGAATGTTGGTAAGGAAGGGGCGGGGCGACACAATAAGAATCAAACGAAATCACACGCGAGCATGTTTAAAAGCATAGAAAAAAAAAATATTGGTCCCGCAGGATCAGCAGCACTCGCGCGTTGCTAACCTAGTCATAAAACTTTAGTTGAAAGGAAGTAAGGCGAGCCAGTATATCCCTGTTTCCGAACACCAAATTTTGACCATGCAAATAGTAAAACTATTTACTAATCTTAAAGCTGAAATAAAACTGCACTTGGTTATTCTTTTATAGAGATGTTTTTAGTAACTTATCCCCGACCTAAGCCTAAGTCTCACGTTGACAGCAGCTATTTGCATAATGGAGTTCGGACAACGTTTTTAGCACTGCGTATATCACTGCGCAGTAGAATGCAAGATTTTAGTTTATGATTTAGTAACTGAAAATATCTATTTAAAGTTGTTGTTTTTTCAAATAACAAAAAATATATGCAAATATTTAAAAGAAACAGGTCTCTAACATTTCTTTAAATATATTAGAATAGTGGACTACTTTTTCGTATACTTCCAGTGTGTGCTTCGCATTTCCTGTCTTGTGGTAAAGTGGATCTATAGGGCCTAGATATCAGCCTAATAAGTAATATTCTTATGTGGTCGATTAGAAAGGCCCCTCCGTAAAAATGACCCGACAAAGATGATAAGAGGGTCGACCGACAAGTAAGTATTAAAAGTTTAAGTTTCATTAGAATGTGTTTTGTGTTGGTATTCGTTGATTAAAATAGCAAAGGTGACCGCTCCTGCCAGCAGGATTTTTCTCAGATTCACAGACATGGACGAAGATATTCTCTAACACTATCTACAGGGCCGAACACATAAGGCATTTTCATTTGCACACGTAGGACATCACTGGATTAAAAAAAAGGGATACCAGGATTTTTCATTCAATTTTCTGACATTATTCTGTGTGGATATATTTTAAAAAAATAGTTCTTGCCTGTATTGGTATTTCAACACGGGTTTGTGCTGTATACAAATTAGTCCGCGATTGTTCATTCATAAACTGTTGTGAATGATAAGGTCACGGCACAGAGCGAGGAAAAAAAAAACTATTCAGGCTTGTGGTCATTCACAAGTGCCACTGTAACTTGTTGGATATTACCAAAACCTAAATCTACATGTTCATGAATTTGTTTAATTAGTCATTCAATTTGAATTATGTGCTTTGGATTAATTCTACTTTCATTCGTTGAAAATGTGATAGATCCATTCACTGTGTAGTTGTTAGATCTAAATTAGGACAGGAAACTCCATGAAAAGTGATGGGAACAAGGTGCTGTGTAGAGAAAGGGGTTAAGCCTTTAACTTAAGGGAGTGTTTAGAATTAGATCTAGAGTCTAGACTCATCTACTTTGGCATATTTTTTCTAGCTGTTTTTATTAACACACTGTATTATCATTATAAATATATAGTCTAGGTCTATATCTATCAAGATTCTATTTAAAATTTAAAGCTACATTTTTAGATCTAGATCCTAGCTAGGGCTAGGGTGTTAAGAACGATGGCGTAAAGTCGCCGTAATACTAAAGATAAAATTTAGAAAGACTAGAATAGATCTCTAACGTATTTTATTTTTAAAGCTGATCTGGAAGATTTTATGCTAGATCTATTATTTTTTTAAATTTATTTAAGGCGTGAAAGCCAACTGCCGACGCCAATTTTTAATTGATTAGATCTAGATCATATATAAGTTATAATATACTAATTTAAATTAGATCTAGATCTAGTTACTAGTATATTATATCTAGATCTAGTATATTATAGTTAATTATAGTATAATTATAGTTTTGAACCATCTAGTTGGGTTTGTTAACAATAATATTAATAGAAAAATCGATCTATAGAGCCTAGATTTAAATTAAAGATTATGAACTAGAGTCCTAGATTCGAGATCTAGCTATCTAGACTAAATTACTAAATCTAACATATTGATTAATACTTTTACTACTTTTAACTTTTAGGCACCTTCTGATAAATTTCAATAGTAATAATAATAATGTTGAGAATGATGCAGACAAATAGTGAAATACACTCGATAATACAGTTACAATGCATTAATACAAAAATATAAACTAAAAAGAATGATAATAATAATGTTAAGTCAAGATTACATTGATATGATTATATAATACATTTATTTTTTATGTAAGCTTTATTAGTATTACTACTCACAAGTGTTCAATCTCTAGATATCTAGACTAGAACTAGATGTATATAGTAATGACAAGTACATTTAGTTTTATTATGTATTTATTTATTTATTTTTGGTTTAAATAATATGTACTGTAGAATTTAATATCAGGGTTTCTTTAAAACATAAAAATTAAAAAATAGATCTAGATTCTAGGATACTTTAGCCACTATAGTGAAACTATAGGATAGTATTGAGTCCTCTTGCTTAGGACATCTGATCAGAATTTAAAACTTTTATATGTTTAACCATTCAATGTTTTAGGTCTAGACTAGCTTAGATTTAAGGTAAGGCTCTTCTTGGAATTTCAAGAATAGGAACTATGAAATGCAAATAAATACATTTGATTAGGGTGTTTCTCTTAAATCACTAGTGCAGTTTGTTTAGAGGCCGAGTTCTAGGCTGTAACATAGATATCTATACCTCTAGTTTTATCATACATATATATTTTATATATATTTAGTGGTTTTAATAATACATCAACATTTTTTAAAATCTTTTTTGCTCTGTTTGAGCTTTTCATAAATGTATATTTCCAAAATTGACAAACGAAGCCTTGCAGTTTTTGTTTATTATAACTTCAGATTTAACGCCTGGTAAATATATTTTTATGCTTTCACTGAAACTTAGGGCTAAATCAAAATGGATGGAAAATAATTATATATTAATTATCAAAAGATTTGTATTATAAATAAATATGTGCCCAAATAAAAACAATGTTCAAGTTCAGAACACTTCTAAAATTGCTTTGCATTTGCATAAAAATGCACCCCAAAGTTCAAATGGTCTAGGCTTTTTAAAGAAACAATATTGTATTTAATAATATTACAGTTTATATTTGGTATTGTTAACAATTTTAAGATTTAGGTGTATAATGAAAACATATATTTTGTTGCTCCCAGTGGTAATGTGATAGGAAAGTATATATGTATATTTTTTACAAAGCTTAAAAGTAAAATGTATTTAATGTAACAAATTGAAGAAAATAATTTACTATTATTAATAATTAATAAAAATAAATTGAGTTTTTAATTAAAAGAACAACAGCCTTTAATTATATCTACTATGACAATATCATTTTTTTTTCCTATTCATATCTTTATTGCCTTCTGTCATCATTAGAAGTATTGTATATAATATAAATATATATATGAATATGCATTGGTTAATAAAAAATGAAGTAACAGTTAGAGGCCCTTCAAAAGTTTTGTTTTCTAAAAAAAATATAGATTCTAAATGTGCTTAAATTTACAATTTATTTTATTGAAAAACAAAATTGAGCTTAATGTTGTCCACCCATTTAGTTTGTTGTAATTATTTTACAAGTGATAACATTTTGTGTAGCCTGCGTACAAGAAAGCCTTTCCATTTAACAAGACTTCAAAACTCTTTGGTCCCTATAAACATATTTTGTTAGCCTAAAAAAAAAGAAATAGCAACAGAATTTACTAATGGCATGATTAAAAGGGACAAAAAAGGCAGCTTATATAACACAAAGTTGAGATGCCATATATCACAATGTTGAGACTAGTTATCTTGTAATTTAAATATGAGAAAGGCCTGCAGTGATAAATGAAAATCTGACTATTGAGCAGAGCAAGGGATTGAAAGATACATCTTGTATATAGCTAGATCTTAGATTTAGCTATTTTCCAATTTAATTAACATTATATTTGATAATTTCAATTGTTTTGTTGCTTATTAACTATACATCGACACTTTAGCTGTTATATTATTTCATATATTTATTAATTCAAAGATAATCCAGAATCTACCCACATCAGGATAATAAGTAATTGCAATAAAAAGAAAATAAATAATAATTAAATAAACATACTTAGTATTTAATAACCAAATTTAGTTAAGCATCATATTTTTTTAAACTGTAGTTCATTTATCATATTAATTTTCTGGTTAAATATACAAAAAAAACTGTTTATTTATAAAACTGTGCCTTAATTACTTTGTTAAAATTGATCTGTATTAGTCATTAAACTCATTATTAACCTAATGAAAAACTTCTTTATATTTTTCAAAAGTTATTTTTATTGCCGTAATACAATTTGAAAATTTAAAACTTTCATACAACATTTTTTATCCTTGTTTAAGGTTGAGCTCACAAAATTTAGTTTAATTGTTTCAAAAGCATGAATGTTTTATTATTTTAATCAGGCTAATGCTTTTTAAAACCATATTCAGTTTTTCTCTCTGTAGTATTTATAATATAAGAAAAATTGTTTTGAAGCAGAGAGGTGACATATGAAGATGTCAGTTATTGCATGCTTCTATTATTATTACCTACATATTGAAATAATGTATTTTATTTATTTTTCTTTCAGTGGGGAATACATTTTGAAATAATGTATTTTATTTTATTTTTTTTTCAGTGGGGACTACCTCGTGCAAGTTTCTGCACAGGTTATGACAAGGGATGATTCCACTGGCGGCTGGGTACCCATGGGGGGCGGTGGGCTCAGTAAAGTAAGACTATGCAAGTTGTCCTCCTTGGACAGCAACACTGGCAATAACAATGGGGTAATGAGCGGAGACAATTACAGACTAAAACCGGAGTATGTCATACAAGGAGAAAGGATAGCTGACAATACGGTGAGTAATCTCTAATAAATGAGCACTTTGAAATAGCATGCATTCTTGATACAACTTTTATTGACCCAGTTGAATATATGAAGGTACAGATTTATGTAATTTCATTGATTCTAAGGTAAAAAAAAATATGTGAAAATGTGAATCTGTTTTCTTTTGTTTCATTAACGCTCATAACTAATAAGTCATAACTTTTACTAGTAAACATTTAACTCACTACCGTTCAGCGCCTCTTTTGTTCTGTGCACATATAATTTGCCATGTTCATAAGGAAGCTAGGCATAAGTGGATGAATCATCATGTATTTTGTGTGACATTTAAAGAGACTCTTCTCTGTGTAAACATTATAATACTATATTCATCTATTGCTTTGTGAAAAAAATACATTCAATAAACAAGAACAAAACATATAAATAAATAAAAAAGCATATCTAGTATATTATATAATATAATATATAATATAAAGCTCTTGACATTAAGACACATACACGCACACACACCGCTCCTATTTTACTCTTTTAAAATGTGAGAATCGCTGACCATAATGATCAGAAATATGCCCTGTTTTATTATCAAGTCTTGTTCAGATTTTGTAATTCAAGATGATATGCATGAGTACACAAATGACTAGGATCTTGATCTAAGTATTGGTACAGCTAAGTACATTTAAGTGTTAGCTTCGAGATGATTTTGTTAATTCAAGAAAAGTGCACTGAAAAGGAGGCTCAGAGTATTATTATCTCTTACTGTCACAGTTGTTTGTAAACAAAAATCAAGCAGACAAATTCACCCTTAAAATACAATTACATTTGAAAGTAAAATATAGCCACTAAAGAAAACTGCCAGTTATTATATAAGTATCACCCCCACCCCCCACCCCCCCAAAAAAAAATTAGTTGCAATTATTTTTATAATTTTTTGTTTGTGATAAAAAATTGTCTGTATTGCTAAATTGTTGGATGAACATGATTTTTAAAACTGTACTTAAAAAAAAAGAATTTAATGTGATGACTGCTTTATATCTCTTTAGGAGGATGGTGATATAACTAATTTATAAACTTACCAAAAGAGAGGGGGGAATGGCATTCCTTTCTCTATATCTCAACAAAATGGTCATACATTAATAATAATAATCTTTATTATCCCTAAGGAAAATTGTCTTACAATTTGTGCATCACACCAAACCAAACATTATAACTGTAGAAAACCAAAATAAACATTCACACCAGACTCACTCATAATTTACATGTAAAATGTTTGATATATCAGATAGTTGAATTGTATTTAATGATTTGATTGCTAGAAGGACAATAGAGTGTTTGTGCCTGTTTGTCTTTGCTATCCGTGTCTTGTATCTCTTTTGTGATGGTAAAATCACGGAATTCTGATCCAAAGGGGTATTTTTTATTTCCAAAGTCTTTTTAGCTTTGTTGTGAATGTTTTTCTCAAGCAGCTGCCCAAATGGTTTTTTATTATTGATCTTTTATATGCAGAGGCTTGAGCTGGACAATGTAAAAATAACTAATAAAGTATACAACTCTTTGATTACCTAAACTGTCCTTCTTAAAGACTTTGGATACTTTCTTAGTTCTGGCATCTTGTCCTTATAACTTTAGTTCACAAAGTCCACCTCCTTTCGGGTCAGATGTACAATTGAAACCTATCATCATAGTTCGTCCATCGTGGTTTGATGATGATCAATTTTAGGGGGCTGAGAATTGAGGGGGATAAGCAATATTTTTAAAAACATGATATATGAATAGACTATTTTTTTTTAAGACTCTGTTGATATACAGAGTTGAAGTCACTGATTAACATGCACGACTGACTGACACCTGAACCAGGGCGTAATTATCTTCTCTTTTGAAGTAACTAAAGTGACGTCTATAATTTATAGGATGTATAGTGCAAAAGTCATTCAGACCTTTCAGATTGAAGCCATCTTTCACATAATATTACTTTGAGACTAGTCATTTTGTAATTCAGTTTGTTTGAATAATAGGAAGATGTGTGCTAAATGAAACCTGCAAATTTCTTGCAGATTATACTAGATGATATGTGAGTGTATGATAGGTATTTGTGTGTGCATGTAGGGAAATTCAATTATATGATTGCTTTTTTTTTTTATTGTATCATTTAGAATTTTACGTCTTTGGATTGTGAAATTATTTTGATGTTGAATTGAATCAACCATTTAAAGGCTCATTAAACAGTATTCCATTAGACTAAAGATCAATTCTGCCCTAAAATAAGACAATACACAAATCTAAATCATGTAATTGTTCTTCAGAAAGGTCACTGTCGTTTTGTTTGTAACATCTGTTACGTTGTCATTGTATCCATGTGTGTCATTGTATCCATATGTGTCATTGTATCCATGTGTCATCGTCTACATGTGTGTCTCTCTACGTCCTGTCTTAAGACAAAATACATTTATTGACACCTTCGTGCTTGTAACTTATTCAAAGTGCCTTCAATCGTCGCAGAATGATTTGATTAAAATTATCAACATTGTCCCATAAGTTGTTTTTTTTTTTTTCGAGCCTTTGTAAGCAAAGCCCAACTCTATGAGTCTTTCTTCTTACTACAATTTTTCAACTGAATCCCAACTTTCACCAAAGGCCTTCATGTCACAACATATTGAAATCTTAAGTTCCATGGAATTAAAAACTCTAACCCTTTGATTTCTAGAAAATTAAAAACATTTCAGCGGCCTTTTCCTAACACTGAAGTGACATTAAAGAGTAAACTTTAACGTGTAGAATGTAATCCTATTGAACCAAACAAAACAACACAATAACATCCACTCTTAAGTTTAAAATAAAGTTAGTACAAGCATCACTTTATAGCCCAAGCCTGTGGTGCCATCTTGATTACAGCTCTACTAGATCTAGAACTTTAGGTTGTGTGCCCCCCGTTTGCATTGGAATATCTCGTTCCATGAGAGCACATGTAGGACATTTTTTAAACAAATAGAATATAAAAGAATTCCTTTAAAAACAAAGCTTATGTACAGGAAAGAATTCCACACTTACAACTATTTCTCTCATTAATGTAGCAGTTATTCCCATTATTCAATATATAACTATAATAAAATTACCAAATAATTAATTGACGAAATGGTGAATTTTTTAATTCATTCAGGATTTGTAAAGTATAGTAAATAGTTGTGGAAAGTTTCACCTTGATCCGAGAATGGGTGTTGGAGAAATTACGTTCACAATTATATAAGAAACCCACATAGCTGTCAATACTGATGAATTAACGTGTACCAAATCTGTACCAGACAGAGTGAATAGATATAAGCTTTGTACCAGACAGAGTGAATTGAAATAAGCTTTGTACCAGACAGACAGAGTGAATAGATATCAGCTTTGTACCAGACAGAGTGAATTGATATAAGCTTTGTACCAGACAGACAGAGTGAATATAAGCTTTGTACCAGACAGACAGAGTGAATATAAGCTTTGTACCAGACAGACAGAGTGAATAGATATAAGTTTTGTACCAGTCAGAGTGAATAGATATAAGCTTTGTACCAGACAGACAGAGTGAATATAAACTTTGTAAAAATGCAAACCGAATGATTGGTTTATAATTGGCACAACTTTGAAAGAAAACTGTAGAAAGTTTGTGACTACCAAATCTGGGTAAAACGTAGCTTAGCAAGAGTGTGTGCAATGAATGAGAAATAGCTTGTGTGTGTGTGTGTGTTGATCAGTTTCAGTATAAGAATACACTTGCTCGAAACTTGTTACATTATCCAATAGCTGAGGTTTACTATTTTTAGATTTTACAATTTTTCTTCTTTAAACTACCAAGTCACGTGTTTTTCACAGTCCAGTCAAATGTATAACTTTTTTTTTGTTGTGGTCATCTTCGAATTATTTCCGATGATTAAAACGTTCACGGTCATGTGTGTGCGGAGTTGGAACGAGCTTCCTTCATAACTAAGTTCTACAACTCACTATCATTTTTTGTGCCAATGTAAAGCATTTAAAACCCAACGGCTTACTTGACTAGGTCTGGAACAAGATACACCTTTAAAGGAGGAAAGCAGTTCCGTTCTCATGAACTATTCATTCTTAGTTCTATGCCCGACAGACACGTTTGACCATAGAATATAGTGACATGCATTAAGATAATATTTAGCTTTAGGAGTTTTTGATTATGTACATCCATTGGACGTTTCACATTTGCTATTCATTAATTGTAGACTAGGAAATAGTGAGTTAGTGCAGGGTTCAATTCTAGCTTCTTGTAGATAAAAAGAGACAAAGAGATCTGAAATCAATGATCTTTTAAGTTGTATCCAATGTATTTCAAATCATGATTGTGTCCTAGTGACATTGTAGTTCCCGTGCCTTTTTTTAAAGCACATTTTTCCCCCTCAATGTTTTTGTAGTATATTTTTGGACTGAATGCTATTTGTGTATACGTTAGGTTTAGATCGTAGACTACTTCTATTTTGTCTTTTTTTATTTCAATATGAGAAACTTGATATAGATTGAAGCAGTGAACACTTTATGCGCTAGAAATCAATGATAAGCAATGGTCACAATCTATACAGTTTTAAAGTAAACTTCTAATACCTTCTTGTTTCTTTTCCTCTGCCGCACACACCTCGATACATAGTCTTCCCTAGTAACGGTTCTACTAATCACCAAGTAACCCTAGATTAACCCAGAACTCCCCGGGATGTAACGCGTACCCTTGGTAAATAAAGTTTTACTTTTTGTTACAATCAGGTTAAAAGAAAAAAAAAAACAAATTAGGTCAGTCAAAACAACCTATGGCTTCCTTTTTAAGACAATACCATTGGTGAAAGACACACTTCATTGTCTTTTTCATGGGCTTAGATTTGCCTGTAATCTCGAGAGCTCAATCTATCCCTGTGCCTAATTGTCGTCTCTGGGCCTTATCTGAAAGTGGATGAACATTTCCGGGACCCGAATAGACGTGAAATGTAGGCTGCTGAAATAATTTCCTATATCATGATAGTGTTTTAATTGTCTTAGTTCATGTGAAAATGCATCATTTATCACACTATACACCAACTACAGAAGCAACCATTCTCTATGTTGCAGTTCGTAAAACTTTCTTCTTTCTCGAGTACAAACATCCCAGACGTTTTTGTTGCAATGTTCGACCGTGTGCAGCCCGACACCCGCCCCCCCACCCAAATGTCAGCTACAAATTGAACACTGGGTTGGACTCTTGACACGTAATTTCAGTCTTTAGCTGGAAGCGAATTTGAGACTCTCGCCTAGCGACCATTCTCTTCACCTCTCAGCCACCGCGTATGTAAGTTTTGACAAGATTATTTTGAGCATGCTACTTCAGTGTGTGTTGTTAGTGTCCACTTGGAACTGTCAACCAAGCAAAGGACGCCTTCTTAAATCGCTTATCACCCAGTGAGGAAAGATCTGTGGTCGACAGGTGATGCCCCCCCCCCCTCCCCCGAAAAGTTTCTGGTTTTCTATTGCTGTGTAGCATATAGGAAAATCATTGATATTGTTTTCACTCGAAACAATATTTGTTGTTTGTTTTATTTCTTTTTACACTCTATAATTTCTGCTTTTTAAATTATTTCTTGTTGTGTACGTGCTACTTATGGAATGCTGAAAAGTATGCACACAGTAATTGTGTATGAGCACACACATACCAGATGAAAATGGAAGGTTGTTATTGAATAATGATAAGGTGTGTCGCTGGTTGTCTGCAACTAAAAAGAAACACAAACAGAGAACAGAAGAGCTCTACAAAGGCACTCTTTTTTCTATCAACCCACTCCGTCGTCTGTCTGGTACACATTTTGTACACATTTATTTCTCCCACTGTCGGAACAAATAGAAACTTTATACAGTTATTCATTGTCCCTAACAAAACATGAATCAATCTAGATATGCATAGTTAAAGTTGCTAATTGACATACACAATTAGATTGACACAGGAACCGCGTAGGACATAATTATCTTCTCTTTTGAAGCAACTAAAGTAATGTCTGTAATTTATAAAGTTACCTTGTGCAAGTCATTCATTTTGTATTGACATCATCTTTCGCATAAGATTTTTTTTGGAGTCATTTTGTAATTCAGTTCAATGTGGTAATTAATTTTGTTTGATAATGCAAGATCATTTCTCGGATATTCACGCAGATATATGAAATAAAGCCATTTTCTGTTTGTTTCCATTGATTTAATGTTTCAAAAATCCTAGATCGAAAATGAGGAAATAAATCTTACAATATTGAGATATATGGTTGTAGATGTGTAGTTCTTTCCCTCATTTAAGCTTTTTTTTCTTCTCTTTTTTTACAAAGCTTATATCAACTTTGTCTGTCTGTCTGGTGTACACGTTATTTCTCCCACACCCAATCTCGGATTAAGCTGAAATTTTGCAAAAAAAAAATTCTTTTACCTGAGAACACACTAATCATTATTAAATAAAATGTCAACCAATTAGTTAATTAACTAATGATAATTTATTAAAAATTAATTATTTTGTTTGGTATCTTTTTTATGCATTTAAAAAAACGATCATGCAAACATTCACCAAGATACCTTCTACCCTCCCCCTTTCCAAACTGGTCCAGACAAGTGATAGGATCATAGCGCATTGAGACAAGTGATAGGATCATAGCGCATTGAGACAAGTGATAGGATCATAGCGCATTGAGACAAGTGATAGGATCATAGCTCATTGAGACAAGTGATAGGATCATAGCGCATTGAGACAAGTGATAGGATCATAGCGCATTGAGACAAGTGATAATATCATAGTGCATTGAGACAAGTGATAGGATCATAGTGCATTGAGACAAGTGATAGGATCATAGCGCATTGAGACAAGTGATAGGATCATAGCGCATTGAGACAAGTGATAGGATCATAGTGCATTGAGACAAGTGATAATATCATAGTGCATTGAGACAAGTGATAGGATCATAGCGCATTGAGACAAGTGATAGGATCATAGCGCATTGAGACAAGTGATAGGATCATAGCGCATTGAGACAAGTGATAATATCATAGTGCATTGAGACAAGTGATAGGATCATAGCGCATTGAGACAAGTGATAGGATCATAGCGCATTGAGACAAGTGATAGGATCATAGCGCATTGAGACAAGTGATAGGATCATAGCGCATTGAGACAAGTGATAGGATCATAGCGCATTGAGACAAGTGATAGGATCATAGCGCATTGAGACAAGTGATAGGATCATAGCGCATTGAGACAAGTGATAGGATCATAGCGCATTGAGACAAGTGATAGGATCATAGCGCATTGAGACAAGTGATAGGATCATAGCGCATTGAGACAAGTGATAGGATCATAGCGCATTGAGACAAGTGATAGGATCATAGCGCATTGAGACAAGTGATAGGATCATAGCGCATTGAGACAAGTGATAGGATCATAGCGCATTGAGACAAGTGATAGGATCATAGCGCATTGAGACAAGTGATAGGATCATAGCGCATTGAGACAAGTGATAATATCATAGTGCATTGAGACAAGTGATAGGATCATAGCGCATTGAGACAAGTGATAGGATCATAGCGCATTGAGACAAGTGATAGGATCATAGCGCATTGAGACAAGTGATAGGATCATAGCGCATTGAGAAAGTGATAGGATCATAGCGCATTGAGACAAGTGATAGGATCATAGTGCATTGAGACAAGTGATAGGATCATAGCGCATTGAGACAAGTGATAGGATCATAGCGCATTGAGACAAGTGATAGGATCATAGCGCATTGAGACAAGTGATAGGATCATAGCGCATTGAGACAAGTGATAGGATCATAGCGTATTGAGACAAGTGATAGTATCATAGCGTATTGAGACAAGTGATAGGATCATAGCGTATTGAGACAAGTGATAGGATCATAGCGCATTGAGAAAGCTAAAAGCTTAACAAAAACAATTGGTACAAAATATTTCTAATCGCACAGGATCATATGTCTAGGTCAATCGCACAAGACTGATCCAAACTAATTGATTCAATTACACTTACAATAATCTTTGTATTTTTTATGTTTTTCTTGTTTTAAGTTTGTGTGTGTATATATAGTTGGCCTCCTTCAGTCGTAGAACGACTATGGTTCATCTCGCACACTTTTTCATGTGGCTGTGGAGCCCTATTTTCGAGAGGTGGCTCTCGCTTCGGTGATAGAGGAGCTATGTATCTATCTATCTATCTATCTTTTGCTTGTTCTGATACAAAGATGTCTGATATTTTCCTAATGGTTAATTTAAGGTCACTAATGTGAATGTGTTGAAGGTGTGTATTTGTATGTAACGTCGTATGTGAGCATGGCTGACCCGTACGAGTCTAAGAATGTGTGATACAAAACTCTTTTTGTCGATTTTTTTTTATTGTGCTGTTTCAAATCTATTCTGCTAAGTATTTTGTTTGGTGCTGTTTTAATTTTTTTTTTTATCATGCGTAGTGTCACTTTCTTTAAGCGGTGAGTTACCTCATAAACAAGAAAACTGTTCGCCTTATCGGATTTCAGTCAACCCATGAGCTAATGCACCTTGTGACAGTATTAAAAATACTATTTTTTGTTATTTCTTGCGACTTGATCAATTTTAGTTCAGGCCCTCCAATTGTGGCATCGTTTTTTACCTTTTAAAAAAAAACACAAAACAACTATCAGTCATTGTAGAAGTAATACTGAGTAGATAAATGTTTAGTGCATATCTTTGACCTATAATTAAACATTGTCCCCCAACAAAAAAAAATTCATCCTACACATTGCTAATAATAAACATATCTATTAGGTACTCGTGTGAACTGTACTAGTTTTCACTTATGTGCAGTCAATAGGTAGACTTTGAGAACGATGGTGAATTAGGACTTATAGTAGTTGCCCTTTTAATATTTTTTTAAAATCCAGAGTGGCAGACAGACATCACAAACATTATAGCCACTTCTCCCTATGAGGACTTCTTTAAAAAACAAAACAATCAATTTATCTATTCATTTGTACAGATTTTAAAACTTTGTCTCTCGTTGGGTCCTTTTGATTTGTCAAGCAAGTACAACGTGATAGGCATTTAGGTTAAGATGTGCTCGTTGTACTAGATCCCTTGACCAGGGAAGGGAAGAATTGATTGGGTGATGATACAGTCCAAGATCTAAATAACAATTTTATTTCCGTTAGAGGTATCCTTTGTTGAAGATATTATAGTCTTAGTGTAATTTGTATCATGTACATATCTAGAGTTGTAACCTTACAAAATGGTGTCTCCGTGCCCTCCCTCCTCCCATTGTTTCTACCCTGTCTTGTACACGTCACGTCTAAGTAGTCTATGAAATGTGCTAACACAAAAGTATCAAGGCAGTTGAGTGTTATTAGAGATTACATACACATTTCTTTGATTCTTCTTCGAGTGTCTCTCTTTCGTTGATGTCTTCAACTTACCGTGCTTGTCTTATTTTGAAGAAAAGAAATATTCTTTGACATCTTGGGCTTTGTCAAAGCTTGGGGGTCTTTACTGGCCAAGGTAATTATTGAGAAAGGTTTCCATGCGTATAACCAATAGATCTAAACTGATCTCTCTTCTTTTCAGGTTTGTTTTCTGCATTAAACCGTGTGGGTGGGTGGGGGGGGGGGGGGAAATGATGCAAAAATAATGTATTTCTGTACAAGTTTCTTTCCTAGTGTCCGTTCTGTACAGTACGTAGTACATGGCACTAGGTCAACGGTCAACTATTACATCATTGTCTTTTTCGTTTCTTTGATTGCCGAATTATCTGTGACGTGTGTTTGTGTGTGTGTCTGTCTGTGTTCTTCTTCTTTGTCTTTCCCTCGAACTTGGTTTTATGTAGGGTTTAGGTTGACTAGTTGTTCTATATACATGCATATATTATATATAAACCGATGCTATTTGTGTAGCCCTGGTGTTTTTTTTTTTTTTCATTCAGTCTTTATTTTTGATATATCTAGAATACTAGATGAATTCTCTAATTATTGACTAATTCTAACTAAATACTCGAAGAATCGCTTGACTCTTGGCGCAATGTCTTGTATTTCTTATGCACTTAAGTCTATGTTCAGTAGTCTCGGATTAAAACAAAAACTGGTCCAAGTTGACAACTCCCACCAGTTTGTACACCAGTCGAATCGTGAATAATGATTTCATATCTAGCACAGACTAGAAGCCAAGTCAATCCACTAAACAATCGTGTTTAAAGAACTGTTTAGGGTTATTATTATTTACTTATTATTTATTCGCACTGTCCCTCTCTCTTCCCTCCCTTCACCCCCACCCCCCAAACAGACATACACACACACACACAAAACTTTTTTTTTTATTAAGAAAATTTAAAACAGTCATAATGGTTCAATTTGCAATATCACAATTTAAAAGAAAAAGATAACCAAGTATTTTTGTTCATTTGACATACAAAGTGGTTTCCTTTAGTAGTTAGAAAGTAGTCATTGTATCAAAACTTTACAAACTACAAAATGTCTCTGCATATGATCGTACATATTATATATTATTGTCCTTATGAAAACACACGTAGAAATGGAGTCTGACAGTATTTTATGTTTTGACATATCCAACTGCTGTCTGAACGGTACGATCAAACGATAGATGTGTATGCGAATGTTTTAGGATGAAGCTTTGCTAATGCAACTCTAACTAGTTGTTCTAGAAAATCACATCATTTCTGTAGCCTCCTCTAACGAGGTGTAGGTACACAACTTTTTTTTTTTTTAATCCTTGAGAGAAGCACCGAACTAACGATTAGACGCCCTAAACCACTTCTAATTAAAACATTGTCACGCTATTAGCACTATTTTCTTGAGGTTTTATGCAAAGACCTTACCTTGGTGGTTTTGGTTTAGTCACTGCACTTAAAGCAATACCGTCACCGGAAATAGACCCCCCCCCCTTTTTTTTTTGGTCCTTGATGCAGTTCCTAACATTACACCTTAGCCTGCTGTACCTGTGACCTGATGTACAGTTGTAGTACTATTGTGTTAGGATCAACTTTAAATAAGGTTATTAAAAAGGGGGGGGGGGGCAAGCTGGGTAATTGTTTTCTTCTCTCACCGTACATTTAAGTCGATAGAGATTTCTGTCTTCTTAGACTTATGTCGTCAATGTTTGGTGGAGGTTGTTAGCTCGCTGGTCTTTAACACAGATCCATGTTGTACGTGACCTGCACCCAAAGAGTTCACCCCTAAGTTGTTTGTTCCATAACAAGTTATTTATGTATCTAGTGTAGTTAGATACAGCCTATCAATGTATCTAGTGTAGTTAGCTCAAGCCATCTTTAAATTCGCTTTACAATTACACTTGTCCAAGTCTTAAATTACAATTTAGATGTAGATTTCTTTTTTTTTTTAATCCATCTAGAATTTAGATCTTGATTTTGTAAAAAAAAAATCATTATTATTGGCTTATTTAGATATTGACATTTTATTTGCACGGAACTTAATACTTGTGCTGTCCTAGAAAAAAAAAGATGAACACAACCAATGGATGGTGTTTTTGAATCTATTCAAACATTCTTGAGTATTTTGTAAAATTCTTTCATTGTCTAAAAACTTCAAATACGAACTGAAAGATTCCGAGAGTTGCTCAAATACTGCTGTGCGAGCATCTGTTTTGAATGTTGAAGATGAAATGTATGAACTGAAAAGTATAATATCTGCGTTTAGGTCATCATCTTCACCGTTTCTATCCGTATATTTATGTCTAGTCTTTTATGAAGTCTTTAGTTGGTATTACTTATGGCTACCCTTATATATATATATGTCTATTGTTTGTGTATTCATAGCTAGCGTTTTACCGGTCTACAGTCTGCATATTTTTAACTCACCTTATATCTGTCTTTATTGTTTGTATATTAAGAGCTGGCTTTTTATCATTCTATAATTTGTATATTTAGAGCTGCTTTATATGTTTACAGTCTATATATATTATAGTAAATTTATACGTGACTTTATATTTTAGTTTGGATGCTTGTTTCATTTTATTTTTAGACTATTCCGTAAATGTTTAGATTCGCAACAAACTTTGGAGTTTGTTTGTCTTTTTGTCAGTGAAGTAATACGATTTTTTTTCTCCAAAACTTGTATCAACTCTGTCTGGTGTCTGTGTAGTTTGTAAAAAGTTTGTACACGTTATTTCTCACACACACACACATTCTCGGATCAAGCTGAAACTTTGCACAATTATTCATTGGTGCGGATCTATTTTTTTTTTTAAAATAATTCAATTAATTACTGGGTTTTTTTTTATATTCTAATGGGGAAAATTAATGCTTTAGTATTCACAGGTTAAATATGGTAGGTTTTGTCCCCTTAAATAATTGTACATGTCATTTCTCCCACAGTCACCCATTCTCGGATAAAGTTGAAGCTTTAAACAACTATTTATTGTACGTAACAAAATATTAATCAATTACAAAATTATCTAGTTAGTCAATTAATTTTGGTAATTAATTATTTTAATATTGAATAAAGGGAAATAACTTATACAGTCTTGAGTGATATAGTGCGGAGTTCTTAGATTTTTAGCGGCCCCCGAAAAGGGAAAAGACGCTATTAGTTTTGTGTGAAATGTCTGTCCGTCCGTCCCGTTTAGATCTCGTAAACTAGAAAAGATGTTGAAAATCTGACATCACAATATTTTAGTCCAAAGTTCTGATGCAACAGCTACTTTTTTCTTTTCTAAAAGCGAGAAATCTAATTTTTTAAATCACCTATGCAAGTAGTTTTTTTCATAAAAATACACCACTTTTACAACTATTCACTATTTATAGTAACAAACGCAGGAAGCTCTTTAGTAGGGGATATGTCCATTTACCATATTTTTAACACGTTTTTGCAAATGGTTTTAGACTTTTTGTTTAAAAAAATTTTTTTTTACATTTGAATTGCTTAGTTATGTAAGTTCTGTCCTACTAACTACTACATTTACCCGAAAATAACGTTTACTTTTTTAAAGAGAACAAAAATTGTTTAGAATGCATATAAGTTGGACATAATTTAAAACAACAATTAATAAGGTTTTCATATTATCGCGTTAACTTTAATGCTAGGCTACAGCCATAGAACTAAAGGGATTTTTTTTTACGGAAATGTTTTTAAGAGATTGACCCTTTACAAAACAATTAGATCAATTAGATACTCATTATAAGACATCAGTTAGGCCCTGATTCGCATATAACTTCACATTCACTTTCCCCTATTCTTTGGTCTGCTGGACCGCTGGGGCACCACACAACATCTGTCAACCTTCTTTCTCCATTCTTCTCTTTGATAGAATTTAATTCTGATGTTCTTTCTGAAACTATTGAAACCTGCCTTTTTACCTGACTCAAAGTTGGACCACTTCGGGGTCCGATTTTGAGTTTGTGTTTCCACACAACTGTCTTTGTTACCTTGTTTGTTTTGTTTTTGTGTTGTTTTTTTTTAAATTTTACTTGTTTGATATTCAGATAAATGTTTCGGAATTTATATATATATATTTTTTTTTTTCCTGTATTGGTCCAGTATTGCCAAAATAAATTGCTAACTCTTAGCAGAAATGCATTTGATCTAGATTTGATTCATTCTTGAACACTTTTGTTGTTGTTGTTTTTGTTGTTGCAAGGCTTCGGGTTGGCTCAGAATCGACTTGAAGATGTCGTAGAGGGGAACTGGTTGCCTGCTTGGTGACTCTACCACTGACATGTAGAAACCGCTCGCCGTCCTCTTGGTATTCTTTCATGCGCAGCGAAGGGATAGGGTTAACAAAATAAACTAGAAGAAATCTGCTTTCTGTCGCGGCTATGGAAGAAAGTGTTTGTAGTGGTTTTCAACTAAGGCAGGCTAGAAAAATAACTAGAAATTGAACTCGATTAAAATGTAGTGTGTGTCACGCCAGCAAAGACCGAAGATTTACACACTAACACAGCGAGCACATGAACTGTTTTGTGCACACTAACAGAGCCAGCACATGATCTGTTTTATATAAAACATTAAATTTGGTCCTTACCTTTGTTATTGGACTTCATTTTTTTAGCCTTTAATAAATGAGTGTTTTCTCTTGTTAAACAAAAACAAATCTGTTGAGAAAAGAAATGGTTGAGTTAGAATTCTGTCTCGTACTGGAACGTCGCTCTTGCATGGTTTACAGTAACTGACCTATCTCCATAGGCTGGAAGTTTCAGTATTGAAAAAAATCTGTATATTTAGATCTAGTATAAGGTCACTATAGTTTCTAGGTTTACAATTGCGTAGATCTAGTATGCCTGCCTACCTCAAACATACCCCACTCCCCCGCAGGTGACCGTGTCGTCTGGGTGCTGCACATATAAACTTGCGTGTTGTATGTAAATCCATGTCATTCAGTGCATCGTGAAATGTTTATGGGTCAAGTCTTCGTCAGTTTGAAGTAACAGACATGTGGCCGACTGCAGACACCAATGATCTAAAACTATGCTTGTCATTAATTGTATAAATAGTCTGTCCTTTGAGGTGGACCAAAAGCACTGCACTATTTATTGGGTGTATTCTTTCAGTTGCGCATGTTTTGACTGTTCATTGGCAGCTAGTCGTGTTTATCTAGTATGAAATACTCTGCTGCACCACATGTTGTTTGTATGTCAACATGTCACGTGACCCGGAGGGGGGCTGGTTTCGTGTCCTTTATATAACCTTGTTTAGTAGGCCTACACTAAATAGCTTGGAAAGTAACACCACCTTTGCGTACTTTTAACAACACAGCTGGGTATGAAGTTCATTGCTGTGCAATTTAAAAATAATCAAAGTTCCCTCAGATCAGGTCCTTGTGACCAGTTGATTTTGACTCTGTTTAACATTTAACTCAGTATATACAGTACTTTTTTGTGACTACGCACCTTTTTGAATGTGGGGGAAAATATGACTTTTCTTGTATTTGAACGTTTATTATTAATGTTTTAGTAGTTAAAAGTTAGGGAGTCCATCACTGAGTACCGGCATTTATGTGTTGTTGTTTTTTTTTTACACAAAAAGCACTGTTTATACATATATACGTAAATATATATTTAAATATGGACATCAAATTTTCAGGGAGTGAACTCCAGCCCCTTTGTTTGTTAGTGAAATGCCTTGCCAATCCATTATGATGTTCTCTACATTGTTCACTAATATTTTCTTTTTGTTCACACTAGTGTCTTTCTGTCAACTAAGCACATTTTTTTATCATTTCATGCGTTTCATTTGATTATAGAGCCTTTTTTCTGCCTAGGATTTACTTTATATTTAAATTTTGAAAGTTTATTAGCAACATAGTTTCATGGTGTAGACTGATTCTTCTATTTAAAATGAACACATATCCAGTGTTAAGTGTCTATCACTTGTCCTTCTGTAGGTTATACTGGACTGTAGGCTAAAAAAGGATATACAGTATACCAAGGCTAATCCTAAGTGGCACCACTGGAAGACAGATGAGAAAAGGTATGGACTGACATTTGAGCGCTCAGAAGATGCCAAGGCCTTTGATCAAGGCATCAGATTTGCTGTTGCTGACCTAACAGATGGTAAGGCACTTGAAGATTGATTTTTCAGTTTATATTATATTTTGAGTACTTTGGCATTTTTTGAAAAATTAAGAAACCATGAAGAAAAAAAGAACAAATTATAAAATTAAAGTTGATGAATAATTCAAAACGTTTGTGTATTATTACACCTTTTAATCTTATCTTGTATAATTCCACTGTCCCCCTTTTCACTTTTTTTTTTTTTTTTTTTTTTGCTTAAACTTATGAAATCTAGACTATCATCAATACTCATCTTTTATAGTAGAAATGGTTAAGTTTAGTAAACAAAGATATTTTTTACATTTTTTTTTAACCTTTAATTTGCAGGGATGAATGATGAGACTGCTCCAGATGGAGATGAGGTAATTAATGACTGTATAGTTTTAGACAGCTACAAAACGTAGGAAACATTCTGCCGATATTGTATAGGAATTAATAAGCATCTTAAAATGTTGATAATTTTCTGGCTTTTTACTTTTCAGTATATGGAGCTGCCATTAAAGAGGAATGATAGCTCATCACGATCAGCATCCACAACATCAACCAACACCAGCAGCAGCCCTGGGACCAACTCACCCCAATCCCCACTAAACAACAACGACCCATTCAGTTTTTCAAATACCAACGCCAACCACCTGCACAGAGTGCATTACATTTCAAACAACCGTGCCTCAGCACGCAATGTGCACACAAACGGTGGGGGGATTGTGGGACAACAGCAGCAATCCCACATACCAGGGTCACCTGTCAGTGAAAAGAACAGTCAGCATAAGTCCAGCTTTGACAGCAGCTCAGGTCAGGATGAGGTCTGGGTGCGGACATCTGTAGATCCCGCATCTTTGAGCGGCAAATCTGATCAAGGGCTGATAGACTATGGTGATCATGGGGACCTGTACAAGGAGGAATCCTATGTTGTCTTTAACAAGAGCAAAGTGGGTTCTCTACACGAGTACAGTTACCCAGATCTAGAACCACAACAGAAGCCTCCATCTCAGCGTAGCAGCACAAAAAAGCAAGCACTTAGCTTGTCTACAAACCAGACAACACAGCCTTATCCTCCACTCCCAATCAAAAACAAATCCAAGAACAAAAGCAACACTGGCGGGGGAGATGGGGGGAAGCACGAACAGTCAGGGGCCCATCGACGTTTAGTGTCCCCTCAAGTCCAGTGTAAACATTGTCGAGAATTATTCTCTTTAGAGGAGAACCCTAGGGGCTCGTGCGAAGATGCACCAGATTCTGTGGAACGTTGCATCGAATGTGTGACCTGTGTTACTTGCACAAAAGGATTAATGTACCACTGTTGGTCAGATGCAGATGGAGAGTTTGGGCATCCGTGCTCATGCGATCCTAGCGACACAAGCTTGTGCAAGCGCTGGACAGCTTTAACACTATTATCGCTGTTCCTGCCCTGTTTATGGTGCTACCCTCCTCTAAAAGCCTGTCATCACTGCGGAATCTTGTGCGGTCTCTGCGGTGGGCGACACAAGGCAGCATGACCACATGATTAGACAATATTTGCAAGTAGATGTTTTTTTAACACTTTGCTTTCCTTTTTTGTTTTTTTGTTGCTTATTATTCTCTCACTGAAGAGACAAATGTTAAGGTAGAAGAAAGAGAAATCACTTCTCCTGCCATAGTGTATTGCTTGTATTGGATATAATTCCAAAGATCATCTAAAGGATACATAATCATGATGTTTGTGTAAGAGCTGTATTTGTGTGAGTGTAAATCATGTTGTTTTGAATAGCTTTATTGTTGTTTTTTTCATAGTGTTGTAGTTTTCAAAGACTATAGATTGATTTATTTGCATTACAAAAAAAAAAATTATCTAATTATTAGGAGAAATAGTAACTCCAGTTGAAAGAGTTCTAAGAAGTTTTATAATTTTATAAAACTATGTTAAGTATTATATAATTATCTCATAATTCTATCAACTATAAAAGTATAAGATGACTGTTCTACTAATATGATGTTCATGATGCTCTTGCCTGTACTCCATATAACATTTAAGAAACCTTTCCTAATCATTTTCAGCCCAGTGTTTGAAATGAAAAGAATATTTATGAGTAACTTTTGTGAGACTTTTACCTCTGCAATTTGTGGTTTTCAAACTTTTTTTTTGTAAGGCATTGTGCCCCAGTCATGAAGAATATGTGCCTTCCCTAAACATTGTAGTGATAAGAATATACCTTTTTTATGACTAGAAAGATAGGGTGCTGTAGTTTAAAGTAAGCCAGGAAAAAGAAACCTAACTGATATTTAGGTGTTCAGACATTTAAAAGAGGCCACTTCTAAAATTACATGAAACTATCTATTTAGGCAGGTTTTATTAAACTACTTTCTCCCATTTGTACTATCCTGGCTCCAGAGGACATCATTTCAAGTCAAGTCTTGGGAAGAGCAGGCAGGAATCTAGTCAGGGATAGGGTGGGGGAGTGGATGATGATTGTTCCCACATAGTGTTGGGGGGGGGGGGGGAGAGAAAAAAATCAATAAGTTCTCATTCACACTGGATAAGGCTTGGCTTGTTCATTCACACAGTGCCATGCTATTGTGAGCAGCACACTGAACTGTGAGCAGCACAGTCACACACTCTGGCAGTTATAGCTATGTGATTAGTGCCACACAAACAGACAGATGTAGTGTTGTTGTTTTTTGTTTTGTTTTTTTACATTTGGTAGGGCTTTACCAATAATCACAACTTAATTCTTTTAATTCTAGATGAATTATTACATCATAACCCAAGCTACATTTTCAGTCAATAGAACTTGATGTGTGTACAATGAACTAAAAGAAAACATCATTCTAGCTATTAGATAAGGTAATAAGGTAAAGATATAATATATACTAAGATGGTTTTTGTATATTGCATATATATTTCTTCAAGTGTAATGTGTTCAAATTGAACGCCCCAATTAGTAGAAGTTTTTTTGGTATTGTGTTGTGAACTTGTCTCCTATGTGTTTATAGAGTGACATTGCCAGCTTTCTGAAGCTTTTTATTTGTGTTTTCTTAGAAAGCTGAGCATTGTATCATTTGAAGGTTGTTTTCTCTCCACTTATCACACATATCTAGTATCAAGAGGGATGTACATGTAGCAGTTGAAGGCACTGGGTTCAGTTGAAACAACTCTGCACTGTCTCTTAGTAGTTTCTCTTACATTCTGATGGTCAGGAAGTGTAGACTAACCTGGTTCATGTAGTCCTTGAAAGTCTTGGACTTGGTTGTTAAAGGAAAGTGTATGTGTGTGAATGTCTTCATCTCTGTTCATTTTACACAAAAAAAAAGAGAAAAAAAACCTATTCAAACTTGTGAATTAGGACTTGATTATCTCATATTAATTTTGTTGACTATGCAAGGGAGACACCATCACATGCACATTGGGCTTGGGGCATTGGTTGGGGTGGGGGGGATGCAATGGTTGTGTATTGAGGTTGTTGTAGATTTTGTTTCCTACTTTGTGTTGAAATAGATCTTTATTTGTGCAAATTTGAATTTTATTTTCATTCACTCAAACAGTTTTGACAATCTTCAAACCTTAAGGTCCTTGCTGTTTATCTGTTGCTAAAATAACCTGCGAAACCTAGATTTCATTTGTCTTTCCATAAACTTGTTAAATATTGTATTTTTATATATATATCTTTGTTTATATATGTAGCATTAGATTTCTGGTCCTAATCATTCATTATTTTGTATTGTAGTTAGCCTAGATATCTGTATGATTTCATGAAACTTATAGGTTACAAGTGAGTCTAGGTGTTCTAGTTTAGATGAACAATTACAACAAGGACCTTTTGCATTTGTAAGAACAACAAACTGAATCTGCAATATATGAACATATTGTGTTAATGTACATTTTTTTATATTAAAACAAACAAACATAAATCAATCAGTGGACTACTATACACTAAGTTTATGTTAGTGACTATGTGGGCTTTTAGTCCAGACAATGTGGTCTTCTTCTTGACATGTAGTAACTAGAGTGTGTTTTAAGTTGCTGAACTCTTGTTGTTAGACATTACTTGTGCTATATGCACACACAAACAGACCCTAACCATTTTGTACAGACATGCATTTTATACTCTGCTGCTTGTTAGATTCTCATGAGAATAATTTTGTTTCAATGTTATGTTGCTGCCATTTTTTAAAAATTCCCATTAAGCTGACCATTTTCAATCAAATTGATTTTTTAAAAAAATAACTTCTGCTAGCTGTTATGTATTCTTTGTGGGATTTTTTGTTTGTTTGTTTTTGTAATGTTTGGTTGTTGTTAAATGTGATTTCATTTTCTGACCTATCCCTCCAGCAGAATTGTGTTTTATTATTACTGCAAATGCAATTTTGTTACCATTCTTTAAATAAAAATTATGTGAACCTATGCCTTACGGTGACACACTACATTTTAGGGGGCTAACATCAATAGTATGTTGTTATTCTTTGTAAGGCAACATTGTGGTCTGTTTTATTTCTGCAGAACAGAGTAGATTATTTAGTCCAATTAAGACTGGTCTTTCTACTCCTTTCAAGCTGAAATTGCCTAGTTCATGACATGGGAGTTTTCCTACTCCACAGTGGTCAGTTCAGAATTAAGAAACACTTTGATGTGTATATCAGTTCAATCCTGGTATCTTCTACCTGTGCTTTGCAGACATGATTTACATTTATGCTCTATCCCCTTATTGCCTTGATCAGTGTGTAGCTGTGCGACTGTTGTGTCAGGCTCAAATGTACATGTAACCTTCTGTTACACACAAAATGCAAAGATTTCATTCTGTATTGTGCTTGTGTTGACCAGCTTCAATCTTCTTGCACTTGCTGCCTGGATATTAGACAGTTATGTTGTTTTAGTCTATTCCTAGAGGACTAATACATTTTGATCTTTTGTAACTCTATAGATGAAATGAACAGCAGGTTGCTCACTTATCAGATAAGGAATCCTAGAACGTGGGTGGGGGGGAATGTTTTTGTACATTACCGTTCGAACCCCCATTTTGCATTGTTTTAAGTCTAGTCATCTAACTGTAGCTGTTTCTTTTTTTTTTTAATCTGTTCTCAGTGTTAGTAAGAAGCAGTCTGAACATTGATGTCTTTCTGTTCCTACTTAGTACTTTTGATAAAAGCCTTCATTCTTACTCTTAATCTTTTTATGACTAATTGGATCATCAAAAAAAAGTAATTTAATTGAAATGTTTGGGTTTCCTGTCTAGCCACTTGTGTGTTAATGTCACTATTTGTACACTCTGTGATCCCAGTTTTATTTCAAGAGCATTCTTGTCAAAGCTTCCTTTTTTTTAAACAATTGAAAAGTTGTTTTTTGTTTATTATTATGTATAAACAAACATTTTGGGGGAGGGGGGAGTTACATAGTCTTAGATTGTATTATATATGTATTTATTGCAGTAGCGTTTGTTTTGTTTCTTCTTTTTTTTTTTAAGATAAAATTTATTCCTGATTTTGTTTATTTCTTGTAGTGTTTTTTTTTTTTTTTAATCTAAACCATTATTTGACTATTTTCTTTTCATTTGACTTTGTGACTTGATAACTCATTGCCTAATAGTGTTGATCTAATTTGGTATAGAAATGTGACATTTGTTTTGTGAGACAACTTTGTATTTGTACAGTGGGATGGGTAGGGGGGATAGACTCTTATGGTTGTTGAATGCAATGAGTTTGATACTTACAGCTGCATTACATTTGTTGTCCAATGCTGTTTGGTGTGATACATACAAAATTGAGTTTATTTTATTCATGCTTTCTTCTTGGCCACCTCTAATCTCGTGTACAAAGTGTGGGACAAATCCTGTATATCTCTTTAGCAAATGTATTGCCACAAGTTGTTGTGTTGTTGGTTGAAACAAAATTATCATTAATACTATTTTTTTAAAAATCACTTATTTTTATTTATTATTATTATTTTTTTTTATTTTATTTGCCTATATGATTTGTGAATAAAGAAAAAAAACTATAATGCTTGTCTTGTAAGTGTAGGAGTGTTTTAATCAATTGGCTGCTAGTTGTCTAAGTGTTTTGATCCTGAAGAAATAGTGTTGAGAGTTTGCTTGTAAAATATATATATATATATACCTCCTCTGTACATAGTGTACAACTTTTTACTATGGAGATTTGTGTGTAACAGACTAAAATGGAGATACTTGTTTGAAAAGCGAAAGATGGCTGGTGTAATTTAATGCCATGTTTTATTCTTCAAATGCTTGGTTCAGTGTTTAATGTCTTTCCTTAACCATGTTCTGAACCAACTGTACAGTTAGACTTTTACAATTTCTATACTAACAATGAGGACAAACATAAAATGCTATAATTGGACATCAGAAGAAAACAAAGACCAGTGAAGTGTTATCCCTGTCATTGTTGCCTAAGAAATGGGAAAAATGTTAGAATGCTTTTTTTTTTTTTTTTCTTCATAAGTTGTGTCAAATATTGTTAATGTCTCTTTCTTAATAAAAATAATATAATTGAGTTTAACAAAACAAACAAACATTGTGTAAATAGTTAAAGAGGAAAGTGTTCTGCCTGCCTATGACTATTATGTCGAATATGTCTTTGTACATATACAAATTTAGTAGTACTATGAACATGTACATGTCACCTTTGTATGCCTTCATACAAGCTTTTATTTTTATTTATGATTTTTTTTTGTTATTCCCAGAAACTTTTTTATCACTATAAATCTATTTCTATCTTCCCCATTCTTTCCCATCTGTCTCCACACAGTCTTCTTGAAACCTAACCTTTTATATTTTTTGTTTACTTTGTTTCGAACCTTAATTATACCTTTTCAAATACTGAGATCAATTCAAAGAATGGAAAACTGTTCATGTCAAAAGGCAGAATCAAATTCATTGACACAATTGGTGCATGAAACTGTAAGTTCTGTTTAACATTTACATATGTAAAAAAAAAATAATAATAAGAGTGGCTATAATATCTTTTTTTCAACACATTTTTCTCTAGGCCATGTTCATAGCTACAAAATAGAATTGTCTCCTAGCTCTGGAACTTGTATCACAATAAAATATACCCTGAAATGTTTCCACAATGTTGAATCAAATTTCATATATATCTTACTTTCAAATTATTTTTGGGTTCAATCCTTTGGATTTCACATTTGCCTTCTCTTCTTGTGTAAGTCACATTGTACTTTTCAACCACTACACTCAACACATTGATGCTACTTTTGACCTCAAGTATGTGTGCATCCCTCTCAAAGATTGGGGAGGACCAGAAAAACAAACCTTGGTTCAGCACTAGTCCTCCAGCAACATTGGCAAGAAGGCAAATGTCTATGTGAACATGGTAGATATTGTCAACAAGTTTGTGTTTTTACTCTTTTACTATACAATTCATTCCCCCCCCCCCCTTCCACTGTTGCCCCCCCCCCTCTCCCTCCCCATCTCCATCCTTGTCATTTACCTACCCTAATGATATGTTCAGGCATGTCTGTTCCCAGTACATTTTTGGCTTCATGCAATGTTTAACATAGTGGCCTAGTTGGTTGAGGGCTTCTGTTTGCAGTTTTATTTCATAGACTTATGAAATTACCTAACATAAAAATATGTTGTTGTAAACTTGGTCCAAGGAAAATCTCCCAAACATAATCTACATATATAAATACTTTGGCTACTGTGCTTGCATTGTGTACATAATTAGCAGACTTGTAACTTATTTAGTAAACATCTCTGCTAAATAGGATTAGTGATCCTATTATAAGATTAGGTCATTGTCATGATTGTAATTGGAACTCAAATTAGTTATAACATAGCTTTATAGTTAGCTAAAGTTAAATCAGCTGAAACCAATAACTTGCAAATGCAAAGTCATGACAAAAAAGGTTCTAGCTAATTACATTACTTTCTAGTATTGGGTGTGGGGGCTGAATGCTTTGAATACCATAAATCTAAAGCAAGTTTAGAGATCAATTGGTTGCATGAAGCCATTTTGTCTACTGGTTTCTGTGACCTGGGGAAAGGATGAGAGAAAACATGAACCTCTTCTGTACTCTAGCTTTTGGCTTCTCTCTTCTTCAGACTTTGAACATGGTGCTGCTATTGCTTGTTTTCAGAATTACCCTTAAGATGTTTTGTTTTATTTCACTATTGATGCATACATTTTAGTCATTTGAGTTGTTTTTTTTTTATATATAAATTATGATTATATTTTTTTTTTGTCAAACTTTTCCCTAAACAGCATCTTTGGCTTTTTTTTTTCCTCAAGGGAAAAAAATAAAACTATTCATGTATATGATCAACACTCCATCTTGTTCTTTAATTTCTGTGTCCTGTGAGAGTATGTGTAGTCAGCCAGCCAATATAGTTTCCAATTTTCCACAAGAGAAGTCATGTACCTATATTATTATTTTTTTTGCATTAAAGACCTATTAATGCATCGATGTGGCCAATGGTTAAAGAAGCTACTGAACTGCTTGTTCTTGTTGCAAAGGATGTCATGCATCCATTATAATGCTCACAGCATGTCACACAAGTGTTTGTTTAGTATTAAGTTTGGTATTAAAACATGAATGGCTGCCTGGTCGTGCGGTTTGCACGCTGGACTGTCGTTCGGATTTATCGATGGGTTCAAACCCTGCCCGCTCCCATCCCCCGTCGTCCTGCGGGAGGTTTGGGCTAGGAAGTAAACTATCTTCAACTCTGAAGGAACATCCGAAACATGTAAAACATTTTTGTTTACAATCTGACTGCAATCCACTGAAACACTAGTTAAACGAAGCCACTGAATTCTACCATGAATATGTAAAAGAACTCTTTCTCTCCTAATTGATGGTGCCAACGTTGATTTGACCCCCATTAAACTAAATTATTTTTTGGGGATTTATAAACTTTGTGTTGTGTAATAAGAACATACCAAATATAACATTTTCTGATAACGAGCAAAAAAGTTATTGAAGTTTAATCATAACATGATATTGAAATACAAATGAGCAAAATGAAGAATACTATCGAAACGAGAAAAAATAATTTCAGAGAGAAATAATTAATGACTTATCGAAAAATAATTAGTAAATCTTGTTTAACAAAAACAAAACATTTTCAGAAATTCTTTAAGGCGAAATGCTAAGAAAAAAAAGAAATGTCATCTCTGGGTTGCTCACATACATATTGTATACATGTAGTAAAAGGTTTGTTGTTCAAAAAGGCCATTTGGTTATCAGTGGACCTTACCTTTTTAAGTACGAACTGAGGCCACTGTTTGAGTTTGTCAAGTCAGTTACATATTTTGTCATCTTATTGCTAATTATGGTTGAACTTTATTTTGGATGGAACTTGTTAAACAGATAACTGTACACAATTGCCTAAGTTGGTCACCTGACCTAATCTTGCGACTTGCATGTTAACAAACGAGTCCCAGAAAGTTGCTTGAATCTGAATTCAAACTTGAGTCTCTATGATGGAAGACTGATATGTTTTGTGTAGCTTTAACAATTTTTTATGAATGACCTAATTCTCAACATCATTGTCATTGTTCACCTGTCACCGATTTAGTACATTTTCCATATAAAACAAAATTAATTAATATAACTAATAAACTAATTGGTTAATTTTTTAATTGACTCGTCATCAGCAGTGAATAAATGTGCAAAGCTTAAAAGATTTAACTCTTTCTCTCCGTAATTATTTACCACATTCTGGTGGAATCAACATTGGTATCATCAGTTAGGAGAGAAAGAGTTAAAAGTGTAAAAAATTTTGACCAGAGATTTGATATGAGCTGGCTAAAATAACAATAAATTATTTGTAGAATTTGTTAAACACACACACACAAAATGGAAGAAATAACTATTTGAAAGAATTGATAGCTCAATTTAATGTTTAAAACCACACTATCAAAAAAAAAAAACATTGCAAAAACACAAAAAATACAAACGTCATGAACGAAATATCCAAAGTAAATATTTATTAAATGAGCCTTAACTAGCCTGAAACAAATGCTCTTCTGAAAAGATGAAATTAATGAGCTTACAACATTGTAAATAACACCACTTTCATAAACCCAATCATATATATGCTCTAGCAGAATAATGTGGATGGAAACCTCAGTGTAGCATTGCCTATAAATGATCAACATTTATTTCTACAACATAACTAGTTGAAAGTAGTGTATGCTAGACCTCCACACCAAAGAGTGACTTCTAAATGTTTCTCATAGTCAATGGCTGAATTCATGTGTTTAAAAGAAAGTCTACTTTGTACAAGAGTCCTTTTAAATAAAGGAATAAATATAAATTTCACTGCACTTCTGTAAGGAAGCCAGGACAATAAAGTTTTTTTGGGATTCAAGATTTTTTTGCTAGGAAAAGGGAAAAAAAAACAATGAATTGTAGACATTTAAAATTAAGGATGAATAATTAACCATGTTTACTTCTATCAGCCTTGATATTAATTGTATTTTGAAAAGACTTGTAAAAAATTATTCAATTTATTTTTATTGTACAAAATAACTATATTCCCTTATATTTATTCAAAACTTGTAACCATTTATGTTTAAAATGGTCATTGTATAAATATTGGAAATTTGAGAGATAAAAAGTGCTACGAACAAAATTGAAAGCTGCCTGTCTATAAAATAATGTATTTCTGACATACATATATAAATAATTAAATTATAAATGATCATGCTTAACATAACCAATACAAAAAAGTATAGTTACTAAGGAATGCGTGAACAATTTACAAATATTTAACTACTAGTGCATGGACTATACAATGAATATTTAGTGCATTCAATTTCTACTGTAGTCACTTTAAATGAACTATTCACTTTACAAAACCAGACATTGCACATTCAAATCAATCATTTAGAATGTAGAGAAAACGTTTAAAGACATTTGGTGACTACAGACTGTCAAGTAAAAGACTGAGTAGTAGACTTGAGCAAATAAAGATCTAGAAACAATGTTTTTTTTTTAAATCTGACCAATGAAATCAAATGAGTAAGTAGTTCATCAAACAGGAAACATGTTATATACATAAGTAGTACAGTTTTATATTTAAAAAAAAGGATTATATTGTTATATACATAATTATTACAGTTTAAAAAGAGTTTTCATGATAAAACAATCTAATAAGTCAAAATTATCACAGATAATATACAGACTATTTAATATTTCTTTTGATAGAAAACAAAACATTAGGCCAGGATGTTTTCAAATTCAAATTTAATGTACTATAAAGTTTAAAAAAAAAATTGTGGTGGAGCAGATACAAGACAACTTTGATGCTTCCTACTTCATATAAAGGCCAAGTGCTGACAACAAATGTCTTGTGTTGCCATTGCAAGGCATTGAGGAGATAGGATGGCCTGAACAAAATGTAGACATACATTCTCTTGAATGGGCTGCTTACAACTTTATAAAGGTTCACCTAAGGAAACAATTGGTAATACAAGTCATTGAAACAGGTCTTAATAACTTTGCTCTTTGCATAGTATTTACCTGTCAACCATAAAAACTACTACGTGTTAAAGGGGCATAACTGTGTCAGGATACTAAGAATAAAATCTTAATTGACGACATCTCCATAATTCTTTTTATTTTGACAAATGGTGAAAATTAATGGTAAAAACTTTTTGGCATGATATAGGGCCCTTTATAAAAGTGATAAGAAATTTAATGACATTTGAGACATTAAAACAAAAAAAAAGAAGTAGACTTTGCCTTTCAAATCATGCAATCTATAGGCCAGATTATGTAAAAGGTCATCTGATTCTATGGCTAACAGTTAACGAGGGTGTCATGTGGCCCACACAACAACCAACAGCCTTTACTTTCCCCAACTAAAATTAGGTACAAATTAAAATTGGGCATCCTAAAATTTCCTAACTAAATTGAGACATAAATTGACAGCAATACAAAAAAAAAAACCTAAACATTGTACCATGCTTTATTATATCTTTTTTTTTAATGTATTCATCTCTATAACTATTTTCTTTTGTCATTGTGACTTTGTATACCAAAAAACTATGAATTAATAAGGTTTTGTTTAATTATTCATTTATTACTTTAAAATACTTTTTGTTTATTGTTATTGCTAAATACACTGAATGACAACACAACACACATTTCGTGAACACATTCTCACGGACGAGTTACAAGCACACGTAAACATAAGAACGATAACCCATACAGAATACAATTTTCATAACAACTTTTGACTAAAAAAAAAGAAATATAGTTCAGAATAATTCATAATTGATAAAATAGATTTATAAATTGTATATGCCACAATGAAAGAATGAATGCCCACACTTTAACACAATGCCTGTGGCATAGTTCAACTATGGCTAGAATAAAATGTCATATACAAACTATGGAATGATCACAATTTGCATCTCACCTTCTTGTGTGTAAGTTTCCATTGTCATTCTATCCAGTTTATTTAATACTCTCTTCTCTGTAATATCTAACAACAAAAAGTAAACAATTTATTCAGCACTATCTGTCTTGATATTTTTAGTCAAGTTTTCAAAGAAACTCTACTTCTTCTCTATCCCAGGTAATATCAGATCAAAGCTGGACAACAGACTCATTATTTTTGGGGGGCAGCACAAAGATTCTATCTGAATAACCAACAAGTAAAATATAAACACTTTTTTTTAAACAAAGCTTATATGAAGTGTAATTGTTTCAATTAGTTTGGAGAAAGAAGGGGTTATCTGGATGAAGGTTACCATGATACCTTTTTAAATTATTTTATTTAAAAAAAGGTGTATGAGCCCAAGGACTCAAACCCCTAAATTTAATACACTTAACCACTGTGCCAGTGAAGTGCTTATGAAAATAGAAGGTTTTACAGCTATCTATTATTATTTTCAAACTTTCAAGCGACAAAGTATAAAGAGAACTAATTCAACTTGTACCGCCACATCAGTCAAGTACATTTTCTTCAACTTGTTCTATACCAAACAAAATAATTAATTACTAATAATTAATTAACTAATTTGTTGTTTTTTTTTAAATTGATTCTTGTTTTGTCAGATTCAAGAAATAATTGTACAAAGTTTCAACTTGATCCAAAAATGGGTGTGGGAGAAATAAGGTGTTCAAACTTTTTACCGGACCGAGTGAGTTGATTTAAGCTTTGTTAAAACTCTACAAAACTAGCTCTGTGACTGTCTTACAGCTTATTAAACTTCCCAGTGTTGAAAATCAATCTACAGGCTGGAAAATACTTATTGGGCTTTGAAGGACAAAAGCTTACAATGCAATATTTGGTCAAATGAAGATATCACCAATCAAACCCTACATGATTTTACTCTACAACTCAACAGTGTCATAAAACTGAAATTCTTGAAGCCATTTCTTCCCCTTCGTCCTAACCAGCTGAAAAGTAAAATTAAAAAAAAACAAAAGACAATAACATATTTTAAATGTACTTTAAAGAGCTACGTGAGATTTTTGGGATACATAGAAACAGATGAATCCAAGATGGATGATTAGGTAAGTATTTTCCTAAGAGAAGAAAATACAAGTTTTGTTGGGCTACAGCTTGGTTTTTTCTCCACAGCAGCATGCTCAGACTCCAAATCTGAATTTAAAATGTTTCAATGAAATGAAAATGGACATTTCATTTGTATTATGAGCCTAATGCTCCTCCAGGAAATCAGGACTAGATCTGCTGACATTTTTTCTAGGGCTCTCAGACAAGCTTGGAATTGGGGTAAAAGAGCAGCAGAGAAAGCTCAATAGAACAAAATAAATGATTTATCACTTTCTCTAAGTTATTGCATAAGCTATGCTGCCTATCAGAAGTTGCAGTAGAAGAAAGGAGTATACAAATAGCTCCCAAAACATCACGTAGTCCATATAGCTAAATAAAATGTAATTTCATCTTCAATTAAAACATTATCCTCATTAGGTAAAAACACTGTCCACACCTAGTTCTATCTCATTTAAAAAACAGTATTTTCATTAGGTTCAGTCTCCTGTAAAAACACTGCCACTATTAGTTTCGATCTCCCGTAATTGTAAAAACACTATTCTCCATTCTTACCTGATAAATTATCCACAAAATCTGACTCATTTCCAGAAGCAAGCTTCTTATTCACACAGGTCTCTATAAGCGCATTCATTAATTTAGCCTGAAAAACAAAACAGAGTCTTTAAAATAGTTCATTTTGTGCTTATGTTATTACATGAAACTACATATTTCAGTGAACATAAGTTGTCTTACAGAACTTCAAGGATTTTTTGTTAATACTATGGACAGAAGTTAGGAAAATCTTTGGAAAAAAAAACTTAACAATAAATGTAGACCTTACCCTCTTTGTAAAAGGGAATTTTGAATATTGATTTGTGAAGGTGCTGATCAATATTAAATAGTGGGTTTAGTACAGTTAGTCTTAAATTATTTTTTATTAGTAAAATAACATGATAATTAGAAGTAGTAGTAGAAAACTGAATTTGCATTTTTAAAAATTAATAATTAAATCTTAATTTAGAAGTTAAATAAGAACCATCTTTGATTTTTTCATAGATTAACATTTTGGACAAATTAGTGTGATTTAAATATTAAAATGCATAGTATAAATTTTTATGTTTTGCCTTAAAATGCTTGTATATCCCTAAACCAATTAAACACTAGCCAATTAAAAAAAAAATCACTTGATTGGTAACACCTAGTTAACATAATCAATTTACCTGACTTCACTTAAACATTTTGGTTACAATTGAAATAACTGAAAGTTTCAAAATACTGGCATGTTATTTGGGTAATTTTCATATGGCTACATGGATACCCTGTACTAAATATGTACAGTATGTAGCATGGCTTATAAATTTGATAATTCTTGGCATGGATAATTACCTCTCTAGAAAAGACTTGTAAAAGTTTGGTAACAGGTCGTCCTGCAGCATCATTAGATTGTTCATCAGTTAGAAACTGAAGCATAAGTGTGGGCAATGGATCGTTGTCACCATCCCATGGTTCATCTTTGTAATGCCAGGAAAGTTGAGAGTATGGCACATACAGAAGAAATTCCTTATATTTGAAACAAACAAAAAATATGTTTATGTAAATCCAAAGTAGAATAGTGTTGTCTTGGTCTACATCAGTGTTTTTCATGAGAATGTGGCGCCAGTAATCCTTTAAGTATAAGAGAGTATTTGTAACATGCAGCACACTGAAAACTAATCTTCAAACATGAGAATCTCTCATTGATTTAGTTTTTAATTATTTTATTCATGCCTCAAACTCACACAAATTAATTGGAGATCACACCAAAAAAAAAGCTTGCACACATAGTGGACAAGAGAAAGGTCATAACGTAATAATTCAGTTGGAAAGTAGAAAAGTGTAGATTAGAACTAAATACCAGACAGTCTTGCTCATGAGACATCTGAAATTGCATGGAGGACACTATTTTTCTAAAACTCAAATGCTAATGTAAGACCTTGGCTCACAACAATAGCTCATAGCAGAAGATATATGAAAGTGAAGCACTTATGAATCAGATACCTAGAAAGAATAACTAGAAAGAAACATAAAGAATGATGACAGGTGGATGCCAACAGAGAAAAAACTGGTTTGAAAAATGTCAACCCAATTAACAAACACAGAATGGATACTAGATTTGATGGAGTTAAAGGAACAATAGACTACACTTCGTGCCATCTCACACAGATGTGCCTAGATCATCTGCCCAAAAGATGAGGAATGATAATCTATATCAGCAATTTTTTCTATCAGATGATGTATTTGTAAGTGAAGAATTTTTACAATTATTAGAAGCATACAATTATGAATTAAACTAATGGTATTAAATCTAGGGATCAAAAATATTTACACTGGATTACAATTTCATATTCTTTATAGAGAAAGGTACAGATAAATTGACCAAATAACAAATTTAAATCTACCATAAAATTTCATGAAATGGTCATGTGGTATGTAGGCTGCCTGGTCATGTGGTATGTGCTATGGATTGTCATCTCAGTGGTCCTGGATCCAAACCCTGCCCCCCCCCCCCCCCCCACCATCCTGCTAGGACATACGTTTTCCAGTATATACAATTGAAAATTTATGTACAAAACACCATTTCCCCCCAAAAAAATTGACTTAATGATGAACGTTAAATACATAAATTTGCCTTATAAAATATATTATACAATATTTATGTAAAATAAAGCCAGAAAATTGTGTTACAATTATGACTTTTAACTTTCTTTTTCTTTTTCATTACATTCTAAAGCCCTTACAAACTTTCTCTGAAAATAGCACTGCCTCAGCTTCATCAGTTGAGACACTCCTCTTATGATTGCTGGCTAACATTGACTTGAAAGTGCTGTAGTTAATGGGTCTGTCTGGTTGTTTCATGGATAACCCTGTCTTTGTTAGTCTGTGTACCTTTTCATTCCCCATGATGCCTATGTGTACCCCCCCCCCCCCCCCCCAGGGATCTAGTCAAACATACTAGGATGTTCAAAAACAACATTATGTGAGGATGAGTTTGAAAGATTTAAGTTGTCAACTGTTTGAGCTAGATGGGGGGGGGGGGGGGTTACTAATCAATGCTTGAAGAGTGAGTCTGTAAAGTCAACAATATCTGATAGTGCTTGCATTTCGTCTTGTTTTCTACTGTTTGTAATGCAATAGTAATTTTTTCAATTTCAGCTATGATAATTAGAGCAGTTATCTCCACACTTATTTCAGGAGGACACTAAGACAAGCATCTGTGGTGGCTTTAAAGGTTGATCCATAACAAACAATCAATCAATCTATCTATCTATCTATATAGATAGATAGATATATAGATAGATAGATAGTTTTTGCACAACCATCTATTGTTTCTAGTTTAGAATGGGTAAAAGAACTAACTGCAACTTGATGCAAAGAAAATGAAATGAGCAGTCTCTGTGATTCTTGACATATATTAATGACCAATCATTCAAAGGCTTAAACTTCATCTTAGACAAACCAATGAATTACTACTACACAGGGGCTAAAGCCAAAAGTTAATGTTTTTAGGAGACAATATAAATAAGCAAAATTTGGTGAAGTTCAAATTAAAATTTAATAATACATACCACTGACATATATGAATAAAAGTAAAGTAATACATTTGAAAAAAGAAAGAAAAATATGTAAAATTGAGAACTTGATTTCAACTATCACAAAACAAAACCAAAAAAAATGACAAGTGATGGATATTGAAATAGTTCCATGGAAATAATGGAACAACATATTTTGTTGTAAGTTAAAGAAAAGGCATAAATTTCTATGGCTCTCATTTGTCTAACACAAAAAATGCAAATCATCTAGCAAAGATTGTAAGCAGATATGACAAATTTCAAATTAAAAATGAAAATTCAACTCACTGGTTTCTGCTTATTGAAAATACTGACTCCATCTGTATTGATGCAAAGGGTGATTTTCATAACTGGAGTTGATATCAATCTACGAAGCCTATTTGTTTTTGCTTCAACAGAACCAGAGAAAAAGGCCCCCCTGTGGACACAAGGTTTTCTTGCAATGTGTAATACTTATGATTTACTAAAAAAAAAATGTTAAACAAGAATTACAAAGGTAAATGATTATGATGATTATTATAATGTAATCATTGTGAGTGAGTAGTAGAGTGGTGTAGAGGCTAAAATGTTTATGTGTGAGAATATTCCATATTTCAAGCTTGTATGTCACTTGTTTCCAGTAGAAGTCTTGACTACATTATTACTACAACAAGGGCAAGAACTTTCTTTTTCTCACCATTCTACTGAATAGCCTCCAGGCATCAGATTCTAAATAGTTACAACCAAAGACTACCAACTCAAAACAAAATAACAAAGTTGTGATAACATAAGTTGTGCTGTTCAAAAAAGTAAAGTAGATGTAAACTGAAGGTTACAAAAAAAATTTGGATTAGTATAGTAGTGGGCTAATTTAATTTTTAGAGAATGCAAATCTTACCCATAGAATGGATAGGTCCATAACAAATGAAGATACTTTTTGTAGTAATCCTTTAAGTTAATAGGTGAATCGCCATGGGCCTTTGATATTTTGATATGAGCATCCATGAAGCTTTGCTCGCAAGGAGTGGAATGTGAACCTCTAAAAAAGGTGCATCGGCTAGTGAGGTACATGTGCACAGGGTAGAACTTATCAAGATTTGACCTGCAAGAAAATACATTAGTCCATATCTATGAAATAGAACTGTTAAGATTCTGTTAATATGAACCAGCACAATGATCAATCCCCAGAAAAACATTAGGTACCCAATTAGATGAACTTTCAAATGTTTTTAATCCTTCCTCTGGATTTGAACTTGAGCCCTAAGTTTGACAACCAAATGTTTTATCAAATTGTCACTACGTCTATAAGTATACTTGTCATTAGTCAAGCCAGCTTTTTGCTGCTCATATGAATGCTTATTTAGTCTGCCCAAAAATAACATCATGTCTCATTTATACTAAATTGCCATTATGGATGTTTGCTAATGGAAAACATAGGATGATTAAGAGCATTCACAGTTTTTATAAGTGAGAACAGGGTCTACAGTGGCCACCTACTAGCATTTGCTGAGCTCTTAAAGACACCAAGGAAACCTTCTCTTCTCTAAGATACCCCCCTCTCCCCACTGGTCCACAAAAGATATTGGGCCATAGTGCACTGAGCATGCTTTCAGCATGAAAGATGCACTATACAAAAAAAAAAGGTTATAACCAGCATGTACTGAAATAGAATTTTTCTAATTTGCATACACTTATCTGATTTGTTTTACTTAAGTATTGCAAAAGTTACACTTTATGTATGTTGCATGTCATTGTTACATAGTATATAGCGAAGGAATAATTGTGAAAAGTAGAAACTTTTCAATGATTGTTACATTCTTTTGTAACAGTCAAATTGGGTGGTTAATATGCTCTGATAAACCTATCTAACTCCTACATATGTGACTCAAAGTGATTGTATAACTTTGGATGTCTACAGATGCCTAAACTTTCAGCCTTGTAATGGTTCAAAGGTCACCTATTTACCTCAAATTTCAACATTAACCAACCTCTCAGCCCATACAAAATATTTTTAAAAAGCTATTATGCATAATCAATGTTTAACCAAAAAGGCCAAATCATTCACCACAAAGTTTGATCTGAACAACTTTAAATTAGCACCTTCATGGATAACACCATTAATGCTAGTATAAGAAGGTTTGAATTTATTTCTTAAAATGTGTCCAATGATGGCAAGGTTTACTTTCATTCAACAATCATTTTACATGCACACAGGCGGCTCAGGCCATATGGTCGTTCACCACTGACACAGAGCAGCAGTGGAGTCCGGTAGCCCCCTGAGTGGCTGAGCAGCCCTATTTAGGAGTGCACTGCTCACCTCCATAGCATGAGGACAGGGCTAGAAAAGGTGCCCCAAAAATTGCCTGCTCAAAACTACCCTAGCCAGCCTACCGCAGTTGGCGGGAACCCTACTCAAGCGGTCGAAATTCAAAGAAAAAGACGAGGATAGTTCCTCTTACCATAGGCGCATGGAAAGTGAGCACACTTCTTGACAACGACACATCTGATAGACCACAAAGACGAACTGCACTAGTAGCCAGGGAGCTCCGCAGATACAACATAGACATCGCAGTACTAAGCGAGACTCGGCTTGCAGATGAAGGTGAACTCTGCGTAAGAGGAGCTGGATATTCTTTCTTCTGAAGCGGTAGAAGCACTGAAGTACGACGTGAATCTGGAGTCGGCTTTGCCATAAAAACATCAATAGTATCTAAACTAGTCGGGCCTCCCAAAGGAATTAGTGATAGGCTCATGACCCTAAAGCTGCCTTTACAAAATGGAAAGAAACATATTTCCATTCTTAGCTGTTACGCACCCACCATGACCAACCCAGATGATGTCATAGCAAAGTTCTACGAAGAATTAAACTCCACCTTACTTGATATTCCAAAAACATAAAAGCTACTCATTCTCGGTGACTTCAACGCAAGAGTCGGCTCTGACCATCACATCTGGAAAGAAGTCTTAGGCAAATTTGGGATAGGTCAATGCAACAGCAACAGATTATTACTACTCCAGACCTGTGCTGAACACAAGCTGCTCATAACGAACACAATATTCAGTCTTCCAATGAGAAAGCGAACTTCCTGGATGCATCTCCGCTCAAGCACTGGCACCTCATAGATTATGTCATCACCAGACAATCTGACCGTCAGGACATTCGTGTCACCAAATCTTGCTGTGGTGCAGAATGTGGAACAGACCACTGCCTCATCATCACAAAACTAAACATCCGTATTAAACCAAAGAGACTTCCGCAAAAATCTAAACCCCTAAAAAGGCTAAACACGGCCAGCTTAGCAGATGACAAAACTAAAAAAGTCGCTTGCAGATGCGATAGAGAACTGCCTCAAGTCCACCCTTCCAACTGAATCAAATGTAGATAAAAGCTGGGAATGCTTCAAAGAAGCTATCTATAGCACAGCATTAAACATACTCGGTCCTATGGAGAGAAAGCATCAGGACTGGTTTGATGAAAACAATACTGAAATCAGAAAACTATTAGATGAAAAGCACAAGCTCCACAAATTGTATCTGAACAACCCAAGCTCCCAGTCCACTAAAGATGCATTCACTAAAAATGTGCAAAAACAGTTACGCCAAATGCAAGATACCTGGCTTAGCAAGAAAGTGGAAACAATACAGGAATTTGCTGACAAGCACGATATGAAGAACTTCTACCATGCCATAAAAGATATCTATGGACCCACAAAGTCAGGCTCATCACCTCTATTAAATGCTGATGGGACAATCCTATTGACAGATAAGGAAGAAATCCTAAAATGCTGGGCAGAGCACTTCGAAAAGGTTCTCAATACACCTTCCATCATAAATGAAGCGGCCATGGACAGGCTACAGCAAGTACCAATAAATGAAAAAATGGATGACCCCCCTACGCTAAAGGAAACCGATCTTGCCATTCAACAGCTCGCAAGCGGAAAAGCCCCAGGAGCTGACTCCATTCCCGCAGAGGTCTACAAAACAGGTGGATTAGCCCTGATTGAAAGACTTCATAAGCTCTTCTTAATTGTGTGGGAAAAAGATTCAATACCACAAGACTTTAAAGATGCCACAATTGTTCAATTATACAAGCGAAAAGGAAACCGCCAGATCTGCGACAACCACAGAGGAATATCTCTTCTCTCTATTGCTGGGAAAATCCTTGCATGCATCCTACTAAATCGTCTCATGCAACACATAGAATATGGTCTACTACCAGAAAGCCAGTGCGGCTTCAGAAAAGAGCGTGGAACCATTGACATGATCTTTGCAGCAAGGCAGCTCCAGGAAAAATGCCAAGAACAAAATGCTGACCTGTTCTCAATATATGTCGACTTAACAAAGGCATTCGACACTGTTAGCAGAGAAGGACTCTGGAAGATCATGTCAAAGTATGGCTGTCCACAAAAATTCATAACCATGGTGAGACTAATTCATGATGGCATGAAGCCTTGTGTCCAAGAAAGTGGAGAACCATCAGAGCCCTTCGAAGTATCAAATGGGGTAAAACAAGGCTGTGTTCTAGCACCTACACTGTTCAGTATCATGTTCTCCGCTATGCTGACAGATGCATTCACAAATAGAGAAAACAACGGGATAAATATATCATACAGATTTGATGGTGGCCTATTCAACCCGAGGCGGCTTAAAGCAAAATCAAAAACAAATGCAGTAGTAATCAGAGACTTGCTATTTGCTGACGACTGTGCCCTAAATGCCTGCTCTGAAAACGATCTGCAGAGCATCGTCAGTGACTTCTCAAGAGCATGCTCAGACTTTGGCCTTACCATCAATACGAACAAGACTGTAGTCTTATATCTACCAGCTCCTGGGAAAGCCTACTCAGATCCAAGCATCACTATAAATGGACAGGACATAAACGCAGTGGACAAATTCACATATCTTGGCAGCACACTCTACAGAAATGGAAAAATCGATAGTGAAATCGACCTGCGAATCGCCAAGGCCAGTGCATCCTATGGCAGACTGTCTAAGACTGTCTGGAACTGACGTGGCATCACCACAAACACAAAGCTAGGGGTCTATAGAGCCGTCATCCTCCCTACATTGCTCTATGCCTCAGAAACATGGACAGTGTAAAGTAAACATGCAAAGAAACTGAACCACTTTCACATGACATGACTGAGAAAAATACAAATGTCAAACGGCAAGACAAAATACCAGATACAGAAGTTCTTCGAAGAGTGTGTCTGCAAAGCATCCACACAATCCTGATGCAGTCCCAGCTGCGATGGGCAGGTCACGTCTACAGAATGGAAGACCACCGCATCCCTAAACGACTCTTGTATGGCCAACTAAGCGAAGGAAAGCGCTCGCAAGGTGGTCAAAGAAAGCGCTTCAGGGACACCCTCAAAGCTTCTCTGAAGGCGTTCAGCATAGACCCAGCCACCTGGGAGACAGAGGCACATGACAGAGCATCATGGCGTCGCGCTGTGAAAACTGGCGCACAGGTTGCTAAGGAAAAAAAAACAACGCTGGCAGAAGAAAAACGCCAGAAAAGAAAAGCAAGGAAACGACACTAGCTCCAGCTGGAATAACCTGCCCAGTGTGCTGCCGAACATTCCGGGCTCACATAGGTCTCACCAGCCACATGAGGAGGCATAAAATCCCAGTGCAAAGCCCTCAGCTCCTGGATGACAAAGTGGTCATCATCGAACCACGATGGACGAACTATATATATTTTACATGCCATTATTTTCAAAAAAATATTTTAAAATATATTATTTGTTATTACCTGGAAAAATGTAATTCCCTCCACAATTTTATTTATTTATTAATTACAATATTATAAATATATTCTATAAAAGTAACGTTTGGTGTACTTGTATTCACTGAGTTTATGAATCACTTTGTCATAGACTCCAAATGTAATAATTGCTTGATAGCCAGCTAAAGTGTGATAGTCTTCTTCGTTCAGGATGTATCGAGCCATGTTCACATTATATTTAGCCTCATGATACAGGTAGAATAGAATTCGCTCATCAATAATCTGTTGATAAGAGACAGCTTAAATTTATTGAAATGACTACTCTCTATATATATATATTTGTTAAAAATATGTAGCTCTGTTAATGCATCAACAAATAAGCAGAAGGAAATTTTAAGCCAGTTGCCTACACCAATGTTCTAATTGTGTCCATTAGAAGGAACAAAATATTGCAAAACAATAGCAAAATAAAGATTGGAATCAGCAGCATCACAGATTCTGACAGGGTTTAGTTCTAGCACTGTGTGCTGCAAGCTGCCTAAGGATTGCTGACTATTGATTTTTTTCTAAGGCTTGACTCATCATGTTTGATTTAAGATGCAAGCAGCAGAGGTTTGAATTCAGAGTTTGTTTTCAAGGTGGATAGCCAGCCAAGGCTAATGATCCCCTACTACCTGAAGCTGACTGGTTATTAGTTAAAGAAAGCAATATCTAAACAAAAACACTTCTTCAATTTAAAATACTAATATCTGACATATGCATCAGCACGAATGCAAAAACTGTGGCTTTTGAAAACTATAGAATATTATTTTGTATTCAGGAGATTAAGTCAACACACTGTTAAACCAATGCAATGGCATTACTCTAAAAAAAAGCTGTTAATACCACTAAAAATATCTCAACTCATTATAGGTTTTCAATATTAAACTTTAAGGAGAATTCACAGGTAGGGACTGATATTTTGGATCAATATAAATCACTGGTTAAATCAAAAAGACGTTCCAGAACATTAAATAATGTACCAATAATATTCTATACATGTTACATAAAACCTTTATCTTATCTTATCTTATATAATACAGACGTTACTTCAAAAAAGAAGATGATTACGTCCTACGCGTCATGCATTTAGTCATGCATATTAACCAATGACTTAAATTCTGCCAAGTCACTAGTTTTTCTGGCTAGCTCAGGCAACCCATTCCATGCTCTAATAGCACTAGGGAAGAAGGAGTATTTGTACAAATTTGTCCTAGCATATGGGACGAGGAATGTGCCTTTATTTTTGTGTCTTTCAGAGTATTTTATTAGATTTTGTTTTTGTATTTGAAGATTATGGTTCAGTGTTTTATGTATAATTGCTTTTGCGTCTTCTGTCCTGAAGGCTTCCTAAATTTAGTGATTTTACTAATGGTGTTACTCTAGTCAAATGTGAATATTCTTTTGTTATGAATCTCACTGCTCTATTTTGTGTTTGTTCCAGTTTCTTAATGTTTTCTTGAGTTGAGGGGTCCCAAACGGTGGATGCATATTCTATTATTGGCCTAACCTAGGTTAAATAACATTTTAGTTTTATGTTCTTATTTGATTTATAGAAATTTCTTTTAATAAACCCTAATGCTATGTTTGATTTTTTTATAGTTTCATCAATATGTGGATTCCATGACAGTTTTTCATTTATTATAACACCTAGGTATTTTGCGTTTTTAGTCTGTGTTACTGGTTTGCCATGAATAAGATAAGTGGAATTAATTTGTTTTAGTTTTTTTGTTACTCTTAACAACTGACATTTTTCTGGGTGGAAAGACATGCTCCAATTTGATTCCCATTTCTGTAATTCATCTAATTCTCTTTGTAAAATATCTGTGTCTTGTATTGTTTTTATTGTTCTATATATTATGCAATCGTCTGCAAATAATCTGACTTTTCTTCCTGAACTAATGCAATTTGGTAAATCATTTATGTAAATTACACAGAAGTCACAAGGATAATATCTTCTATTGTTATTTAAAATAGAGCAAAAATAATATAGAACATGAAAGCAACTGCTACAATCAGCAAAAATCATTCAGTCAGTTCAAATATTTAATTTAAAATACTGACAAGATTAACAAACTAGTGTCAGAAGTAGTAAACACATTTTGCTAAGAAATATCTAATTTATAAGTTAAGATAAAAGGTGTATGTGATGAACTAATGACCACAGAAAAATAGTTAAATAGTGATCAAATAAAATTGCAGTGTGTTTGATGATTGTAGGTAATACATTTAACTATTATTTCAATTTGTTTAAATTTGAATTTTATTAATAAATAGATATAACTTAAAATGCAGCTTTAAATTACTTTTTTTTTTACTATTCGACTCACTGGTTAGAAATAAGTTTTAAAAAACATGAACTATGAAGTTAAAGAATTTTCAAAATGAAACAAAATTAGAAAACAGGACAAGGGGTCTAAAAGACAAAAAGTTTGGAAACTACTGGTTTAACTCATGATCAAAGTATTTTTTTATGATCAGTATGTTTACATAGCCTTTAAATGAGTGTTCTTATTAATTACTGACGGATTTTGAAAATTTAGTCTGTAAAATGTTTTAACTGCCAAATGTAAGCCTTGTTTCGGAAACAAATTAATAGACACAAATGCTGCTGTTAAGCTAATTCATTTTTTTTATTTGTATCATTTTTTTAAATATAAAAAATGATCCTAAATGTTAGGCATTCCATATGCTCAACAGTTCCTTTGAAACTAGTGTTTAACATACAGAAATAAACAAAAAAAAAATGTGTAATCAATCTTACCTTTTGTTCATCTAGTCTGGTCATAAAGACATCTCTCTGAAGCATTAAAACTGGCTCACCTAAACAGTAAACAAATTATTAAAATATAATTGTAATATTAGCGTAAATTAGCACTAAACAAGGAAACTTTGTAACTTTAAAAAAAAATTATTAAAATTAAGCAAAGAACCAAAATTTTACATATGCTAACTAAACTTTTTTGTTATGTGTGACTAATATAATTTTAAGTTAGTGTATCAAATAAGATATCTAAATACCTATTCCTAGTGAAGACATTAAATATTATAAAGTGGAAACATACTTTCAGATATTTCTTTCTCTGATGCCTCAGTATACATAAAACAGAGTTGCTCCCACTTCTGGACAACTATAAATGGATTGTGTTCCTTTTTCAAGCGCAAATCTAATGAGAAGAATGATAGTAATGATATGACAGGATCATGGCCTCAAATCTAATGAGAAGAATGATAGTAATGATATGACAGGATCATGGCCTCAAATCTAATGAGAAGAATGATAGTAATGATATGACAGGATCATGGCCTCAAATCTAATGAGAAGAATGATAGTAATGATATGACAGGATCATGGCCTCAAATCTAATGAGAAGAATGATAGTAATGATATGACAGGATCATGGCCTCAAATCTAATGAGAAGAATGATAGTAATGATATGACAGGATCATGGCCTCAAATTCAACGAGAAGAATGATAGTAATGATAAGAAAGGATCATGGCCTCAAATCTAATGAGAAGAATGATAGTAATGACATGACAGGATAATGGCCGCAAATCTAATTTACAAAGTTAAACTATTATTATCAAGCCTATTTCCTCTTATTGGCTTTGTAAAAATTCTTTACCTAAGATTGGAGAGATGAGCCATAGACAAAAAGCCTCAGCTGCCTCAATGGGAAGACTTTGTTCCTGGAGAACTAGATGCACAAGACTATCACAGCGTGTGAGAGGGGCATCCTCTAAAGTGAAATGAATCCCTGTTCTGTCTCTTAGAAACACCACCAAATTCATGACTGGAAATGGAATGGAATAAAAAAAATGTTATACTCAGGACCAAGTTTCATTCAATAAATGAACAAGAAAAATTGTTTAAATACTTTTTAAAAAGCAAAGCTTAGATTAAGTGAAATAGTATCAATTAGTTTGGATCAGTCATGTAATTAAATTTGTAATAGATCTAGATTAACAATAATAAATCTGTGCGATTAGAAATATGTCTGGACCAGTTGAGATGGAGGAGGAGAGAAAGAAGGGGTATAAGGTTACCATGAAACCTTTTTAAATGTAATTTATATATATAAAAAAAAAGTTGAGGACTCAAGCCTCCTTTTAAGACAGATGGATAGACAGTCAGAGTGAGTTGATACAAGCTTTGCAAAAGATATCTGAGTTTAATAAATTGAATTAAAAGTGATGGTTATCTAAATGTGTCCAGACATTCTTGAACAGAAGAAAAAGAATAGCTCTCTTTTCTGAACGTTCCTTTAATAAAATATCATGTGCAGCTGGCAAAAGCCCTCTGAATTTCTTTGTTCACAAACAATTAAAACATCCTGATGGGCATTTATTGATAATGGTTAATTCAGTGGTGCTTTAAAATTTTCTGACCACTTATTAACTTTTTTTTCTTTAGTGTTCTGGTGGTCCATTTTTGTCTTTATCTCCTGGGATGGTCATATAACAATCTCATCTAGAAGTTATTGTTTAAAAAAAAAATGTCAAGGATAGAAAGAAAAGCTAAAAAAAAATACAATAAACGATACTATTTACTCAGAAACAAACAAGTTACCATCATCAAGTGCAATTGATGTTTTTGTAAGGAGTTCAGCACTCTCCACTGTAGATTGCTGTTCCAATCTTGGCCGTTTCTGTATTTGAAAAGCAGATTCATTCAGAAAGCATTTCACAATAATGAAGCACATTCCAACAGCAAATGTGTAACAACACAGTGAGATATTACTATCAACTTTCTTTTTTAACAACACAGTGAGATATTAATATAAACTTTCTTTTTTCACCAAATAAGTTGAATATAGTATATAAGTTAATTATTTCTCTTACATTTTAAAAATTTACTTTTTGGAGATATATATATTTCAAATTTCTTTAAAAATGAAAACAATATATAAATATATTTTACAGAATGTCCTTGCAATCTTCTATTTACTAAGTAAGGATGTGCCAAAAGTAAAATGGGCAAATGTAACATCAAATAATCATAACCTAAAAAATAACATATAATATACAAAATTATTAAGAAGAAAAGAATATTTTCATAGACAAGTTGTAGCATTCAAAATTAACATGTATATAAAAAACAACAACACATTTACCATATTTTTGTGCATATAATCGCGAGTTATACGAGTTTTTACAAAGGAATGGCAGCTGTACAGGGTATACAAAGGTGCGGGGTTTACAAAATTTGTTTTAATCATAACCATAGCTTAACGGAAACTAAGGACATACCAGTAGATCATTATACCTCCTATAGTTCGCTGTGTAGTTGGGAAATGTACATTAGAAAGCTTTACAAACAACTTATTATAAACCCCAAGAAAACAAATAGTACCTATGCGGCAAATAATCTTTAGTATATCAGTAATCAACTGTGACAGGTAAGTAAGCAGCTAAACTAATTTGCTAATACCGGTAATGTTGAAACAGATAGACTACAAATAACAATGCTCACTACTGTCACTGTCCTCACTATAGTAAGTGAAGCCATCGAAACTTTTATCATATTCACTCTCATTCTTCCAATAAATGAAGCAAGTTAGCAGCAGCAGTTGGGTCATCAACTAACTCTTCACATGAGGGTATATAAGGGTGCAGGTTTTACAATTTTGTTTTTACTTATTCTGTAATTTGTGCAGAGTACACTCATGTGAGTGGTATATGCCCAAATATACGGTATATAAATTATAAAAGAAAATTAAATTATAACTTTCATGTGTCAATAAATAACCACAAAATAAATATATAAAAAACAATCATCAGAAAAGTGTGTTCTGATCAACTGAAGTCACCTCCATTTCATTCATGATGTCCATTTTCTTAATTGCTTACCTTCTTAAAGAGCCTTAGCATTTTCTATTAAGTGTGCTGTTGTTTTTTTGTTGTTGTTTTTTTGGTTTGTTTGGTGAGAAAAATAATAAGCTGATAAGCTTCTCAATAACTGGATGCTGTCACTTGGGTACGTTTGTTGCAGCAATACTGAATATAAGTGATGTGTTGAAGTTTATTAGTTAAATGGGCTATAATTGTCTATTTATCTTATAAAATACAGATGTTACTTCAAAAAAGAAGATGATTACCTCCTTCACATTTTCCTAGGTCAGTCTAGTCATGCATGTTAACCAATGATTTAAATTCTGCCTGGCTAGCTCAGGCAAGCCATTCATGCTCTAATAGCACTAGGAAAGAAGGATTATTTGTACAAATTTGTCCTATATGGGACCAAGTATGTGCCTTTATCTTTGTGTCTTACTATAGCAAAAATTTTCTAATTAAGAAAAAGTAATAGGCACAACCCTGCTCTCCCGCTCTCTTACTCTCTCACTCCTTAGCCACCTAATAGTTGACCAACAAGGTAGTACTAAACATGGTATCATCAACACAGTACCAGAAAACAAAATTAGAGCAGGAGGGACAATTAGTGATTGATCCAGAACCAAATTTAGATTTAGTCACAGTCACTGAATGGAGTAAGTGGATTAGGCACTGTTGTTACCGGTCTTTGAATTGTAGCACCTAACTGCTGGTAAACCGTTGAAGGAATAATTTATCTTAACTAATAAAACTTCATGTAACTTGAATAACTTCCTTTTTTGAACAACACTAAATATAACTTTATTTATACATAGACAAAATCAACTTGTGATCAAATGAAATAAATGTAGTTAATATCTTTAACAAAAATCTAACTCACTACAATAAGATGTTTATTGTGCCCTAGAATAGGCTCTTCCTGGAGTTAGTGGAAAAATTGTAGACTCCCTGCCCTTGCCAGTAAGGGGTTCTGGGGGAGCTCCCAAGCGCAGGGCAGAGCCCCGCCGCCAAGTGCTATTTCCGGTATTGAAAGCCAACAAAATGATTATTCTGAGGTATCTACAGTTCATTATCCTGCTATTAAAAAGTTTTATTTCAAAAACCTAATGTGCTATTCTTACTGACTTAGATCCTCCCGCTCCGTTTGGCGCAATTGGCAGCAAGTTGTTTCCACAAAAATCTGTCACTGGCAATGTCTGAAGCCTCTTGCCACCTGCTCTGAGGACCTCCATGAAAGTGTGGCGCCAAGTTGTACTAGGATGTCATCGCAACTTTTATTATGTATAATTCATTTTGTCGGAGAACATGTCCTGCAAACCTCATGCAACACTCTATCACAACCTTACTAAGGGGTTGAGTCCCAGTTCGGCATAAGATTTCCTTGATTGAGATTGATCTCTGTAACTGACTCCTATAATCCATCTAGCCATCTTTGTTGAGCCACATTTAGGTGTTTTTCAATTTCGGCAGATGACTATTCAATGCACTTTATTAATGGAGTCCAGCCACTGGTAGAAATGTGTAACCTCTCAAACTAACTACGCTCTTGGAATTAGGTCACTGTAGTTGCTTTAGATTTTATATCGAAAGGGGAAGTTTTATCATCCAAATCATCTGTTGAGGGGTTTTAAACTAAAAAATCTCTGGAGTGTTTTTTTTTAAATTCAAGACCTATTTAGCTACGCTCATAGAATTTGGTGACTGTAGTTTGCTTTAGAATACCATTGAAGAGAAAGGTTTTCAACCTCAAAACTCTCTGTAGGGGGATTTTAAACTCAAAACCATTAGGAGGGGTTTTAAAATTTTTTAAAAGCCATCTGGAGGAGGGGGGTTTAAACTCAAAACCCCCATTGGCTTGGCTATGCTCAAAGAATTTTAGTGTTTAATTTGCTTTTTTTTTTTAATATTGAAGAGGTAATTTTTAGCATCAAACCTCGCTGAAGGGGGTTTAAACTCAAAACCCCTTTGGCTAGGGTCATAACATTTTGAGTGTGTAATTTACTTTTTTTTAATATTGAAGGCATTTTTTAGCTTCAAACCCTGCTGCTTGGCTACGCTCACAGAATTTTGAGTGTGTAATGAGCTTTTTTATATTGAAGAAGGGGTTTTATCGTAAATTTCGGAGGGGGTTTTAAAATAAAAATTTTCCTTAGCTGTGCTCTTGGAATTTGGGGATTGTCGTTTGCATTTTTTTTTTGTTCTATAGAAGAGGGGGATTTAACTGCAAAACTCAAAACCCCCTTGGCTGTGCTGGGGCAAGTGATGGTTTAGTATTAAAATAAACAAATAAATAAAGCACTAAACTCTGATCCCTCCTGTGGGGATGGGTTTGAACCCCCCCCCCCCCCCGCCTGGCTACGCCCATGTCTAGATCTATCTATCTTTATTGACAAAAGGATGATGAATTTAAAGATGTTTCCAGTTTTTTCCTAGGACTAACCATTACCATAACATAAAAAAACATAAAAATTGTGTAGGCAGCACTTAACTTATTGTTTACAAGATGAAAATTACTAGATCTATAGTCTATACTATAGATTTAGAATAATCTAAATAACCTAGATAGATCTAGACTAGAGACCTACTCATCTAAATCTAAAATTTTATCTTAAATCTTGTTTAAAACTAAAGGCTAGTAAAGGCAGTCTTAGACTAGTCCTAGACTTTTTAATATTTATTTATAGACATAGTTTATAGATCTAGTATTATAATATAGTATTTGATACTATTCAGACACATATAGGCCAAAATTTCAAAGTTTGACTTTGACAGCGCATTATATGACAATGGTTCAACATAGAAAGAAAATGAAGTACCAAAATCTTCTTTAGTTTAAGGAGAATAAGGATGACTATGTATATTTGTACCCCTAACCTATATTTGTTATTATATTTAAGGTCAAAGAGGCCATGTGTTTTCATTTAATTCAGACAAATTTGACCCACATTATTTGATTCCGGACACCATAATTTTTTCAGACAGTCTCTATAATTAGGCATCAATAAACTCAGATTTTAATTCTATATATATTAACATTAATTAACTAAATTTTAAGATCCCCAGGCATAGCCCCTCACATGAAATCATTACGATGTTTTCAAATTATGTATAAATACGAACACAAAAAATAAAAATATGAACACACTTATTCTACCAAAATTAGGTCACTGGGATAGTGACTTCTACACAGACTTTTAGACTTATTTTATGTTTGCATAATTAGATGTGTGTTGAATGTTTGTGTTTTTGTTTATTAATTTAATAAATTTCTAATACAGATGATCTTTTGTAGTATAGTACAGGTTAGGATAGCCATTCTAACCTAAAAAGCTGAATCCTCTATATTCTCTCTATATAAATCTAGATCTATCTGCCCAACCTAATTCGACCTGCTGGCCATTTAATTTTCCAACACTCGTCTCGCGGGCCACATGACAGAAAAGATACAAAATTTATTGAACTGTTTTAAAACTATTTTACCAGAACCCCTTAGATTTAGTAATACATTCATGTGATATTTGACGATTATAATTTTTTAAGCATCAGAAAATAGCTTCATTTCTCTACTTAAAATGTTAGCAACAGTGTGGGTGCCCTTAAAACCGACACATTTTCTTGTTTCTTTTTGGGGAATATTCCCATCAATCCTCCAACCTCTATTTGTAGTTAATCAATTTTTTAATTGTAGTTCAAACCAAGGATGCCCCATATTTATTTTATAATGTCGATGTATATGTTGTTGTTTTTTTTAAACAGTCACACTTTCTTTATAAAACAAAGATGTTGGCTTATTGTCATGTTCATAAAAAGTAAAGATACGCCAACATTTCCTGGTAGATTCTACATTCAGAGTCCCTGTTCATAAAAGCACAAATGTTAAAGGTCATGGTACCAATCCATTCAGAAAAAATATGAGAGCCCTAAAGTAGGTGTAGATATATTTTTCAACCTTATTTTTTTTTTGGAGGGGGGATTTTTTTCACTTTGTGCCGACGTTTCGGTGGGCCGGATGGGACCACGCCCGGTCAGCGGGCTGTATTTTGGGCATCACAGTGCTAGTAGGTCTAGATCAGCGGTTCTCAACCTTTTAAGCTCCGCAACCCCTTTTTACTATCCCGCACTCTGCCGCGACCCCCCATAACGTACACAGCAATAGAAGAATACACATAACACAATCCATATTTTCAATGGTCTTAGGCGACCCCTGACAAATCGTCAATCGACCCCTGAAGGGGTCACGACCCACAGGTTGAGAACCCCTGGTCTAGATTCTAGATCTAGGCATTTAACTTCATTCAATGTACCAAGCTCACTCCAAACATTTGCCCATTTATTATCTATTTAAAAAAAATAAAAAAAATATATTATAAGATCATTAACAGTGATGTCCAAAACTGTCTGTTTGAAATAAATTTTGGTAAGAAAATTGTAATTTAATTCAAAAATCCCTATAAATTTTTTTTTCTATTGAATCAAACAACTTGGCTTATACTTATGAATCAAATAAATCAGCTCCAAAAACAGAATAAATATTGCCGGGCTCATTAGCAAAGACTTAGCCAATCAAAAAATATATTTATATAGTCTTAACTGTCTTAACCCTAGGAAGAGATAAAGTCATCCTGGTAACATAGACATAGGAAAAAACAACAACAATTCTTTTTTCTTACATAAAAAGATGGTACCCCCGTCAAAATAGCGCGGACAAAATAGCGCAGAAAAAAATATATTGTAGTCATTTTGAAAGAAATACTTTAGATATCGTAAAATATTAATAGAGCCAATATTTGTCTTTGTTTTAAAGTTATCATAATTTTTCAGTCATTTTGCAGGAAACACTTTAGATATCTTAAAACATAAATAAGCAAAAATAAAAAAAAAAGGTAAAATGAATAATTTCAAAATATAGCATTTATTTACATTATAAAAGTGTACTTAAAAACATGCAAAGATACTTGTCAAATTTACACACACACACACAAACTTTCACAAAGTTAAATTGTAGGAAATATCACGTAGAAATTCCATCACTGGCTTGTTTCTGTACAATGGTGATATATCTTCAAGTTGTCTGTTAAGTTGAAGGTACTTTGTCTTGCTTGCAGCTTTACTTCGTTCTCCAGCATTGTACCTCAGAATCTTGTTCTCAGTGTTCTCCTGTTCTCTGAGGAAGTGAGAGATTAACTTGTACACATTAGGGTGATGACCGTCAATAGACAGTTGAAAGGCATGGTGCCATCCCTCCACTGAATTGTTTGTTCGTGGTAGATTGTCCTGCACACGATCTCTAACATTCCATTATGCTATCAGAAATCTTGGATTCACTCTGCGGTTTCGTCTCTGGCGACCAATATAGTTGTCCTCTCAATAGTCATACAAATTCCTTACCCCCTGTTTTGATTAAAGAAAGATGCCGCAGATTTCTGATTATAGTATAACACACTTTCGTATTTCCTATCCTATTTTGTCGGGTCACCACATTTCAAGATCCTATTTTTAGCAAGTTATACTTTTTAATCAAAGGTGAAAAAAGGGAATGATATAAAATTTTAAATACTCTCGTTCTCTGCAAATATTGCATAATTTCAGATGTTTTAATATTGAAAAAGATAGAGACATCAACAAAAATGATGCCCATGACATTAAATTACTAATAATCTGGTACTTTTATACACGTCATATATAAGTCCGCGCTATTTTGTCTTGCGCTATTTTGTCGGGAAATTTTGCGCTATTTTGACGGGTCACCTAAAAAGATAGCTAAATGGAAGGAAATTGGGTTAGAATCATTGGAAAATGGGCAAGCACATTATGCTATGATTATACAGCCCACTAGTTTCATATTAAATATCAAAATAAAGATGTAATTATTATGTCTTATATGTAATTACCACAAAAACAGCTAGTCTTCGAATTCATGTAATGTCCGGATTAAATAAACTACTCTAGTACTCTAGATCTATATAAACTTATAAAAGTATATTACTATATAATATATTTAAAATATTTTATATATTAATAATATTAATATAATGTATATTATAATATTATTGTATATTATTAATCTAATTATAATTATTTATTATAATTATTATGGCATTAGGCTAATAATAGTTAAATAGACTACGGTCACTACCTGTTTTTCTGCCATTGCTATAATTTATAAATAATAATAATAATGAGTATAGATTTAGATCTATATAATAGACATCTACAGTCTAGACCTAGAATTAAAATAGAATAGAATATAGTCTAGACTTCGTCTAGATCTAGATAGTTTTTAGAGGGGTCTAAATCTATTCTATACTAAAAACTATTCTTATAGATCTCGATGTAGAGAACTGAGTAGCCTAGCCTATCAATTTCTTGTGTAGACTCTACTAACTCAGCCCAATTTTAAAAGCTATTACAGACAGTACACAGTAACAACTGTTATTTCGCCGGTTACTTTTGATTTAATCTCCCAATTTTAAAAAATCCAATAAAATCACTAGATAGACAAGACATATATCTAGACAAGAGATCTAGAATACATATCTAGATCTAGAACAAAATTATTTTTATTTTGAAACAGAAATGCATATTCACAACATATAAATAAAACGTATTCTTTAAAAATATCCGATTTAAATCTAAATTATTTTAAAATATCTTGATTCTAGATCTATTCAATTTGTGTTGAAAAAGCTATATTGACACCGTAAAATGCGGAACTATAGATCTCAATTGAATTGTGTTGCTAATGTAAATGCTTTTGACAATTTTATTTACCAGATAAATTTACAATTAGAAATGTTTGGGGAAGAAAAAAATGGCTAAAGATAAATTTATTTTTTTTACTTTTAAAGCGCTTTTATTTTACAATTTTAATTTGCCTATAATCAAGAGCCTTATCTAGAAGGTGAGACTTTATTTGTAAAAAATAAATAAAGTGAATTAATAAAGATTTGTACAAAAAAATATAAATAAATAAAGTTCCCCTTTCAGATCTTGTCATCTATGGGGCCATCTATTTCTGTGGCCTATGGATGTCATGTGGCCAGCACAACGACCAACTGCCTTTACTTTTCCCCAACTAATGTCAGGTACTCAATAGAGCTTGGCAGACTCAGAGGCACCCTAAACACCCCCAGTTCAGAAGCCAAGTGTTTTACCACTCAGCCACTGTGCCTCCAAAAGAGATTTGAGGTAAATATATATAGAAGCCATTTGAGGTATTTTAAATAATTTTTATTTTAAGTATGAGTTAAACAAATGAGATTTTACAAGCATTTTTATTTTTCTTTATTATGTTTTCCAAGCCATTGCTTAATCTCAAAATTACTGATATAAAAATTCTCAGTCAACATATCTGAGAACCTGCTTAGCCTACTATCTCTGTAACCTGTTTTCAAATAACTTTGCACACCTATGAATATACTTTTTTTTTAACAAAATGAGATTTTAAAAAAAAAGATATACCAGGTATTTATGAAAAAATCAATCGCCTTAGTATGAGTACTTAAAATGTACAGATAGTATTTTTAAGAAACCATTTTTAATATTAATCTGGGAGGGGGCAATATCCTGAAATATTAATTAAAGGACTTATTACAACAGTTTAGATAAAATCTTGAGCAAAATGGTTTCAAAATTTGTTAATTTATTTTAATTTGAAAGCCTATTGGGAGTATTTTGTTTTGTAAAATATTGTGCTTTAGTCATATATTATAGGAGGTATTATGGTCTGAGTTTATTGAAATTTGCAATAAAAATAATTTGTATTAAGTTTTTACATCACTTAAAATTCAGAGTTGTTTTTTCAAAACTATATATTTATATTGTAAAATTGTATCAGTTGAAGTAAAAAGCTTTTCGTGTTATTTCTATGATCTTTATATGATCTTTTTCTTAATCTTTCCAACACTAATATATATATATATATATATTAATTTTAAAAAGTAGCCATTTAGAAGTAGTTGGCAAAGGGGAAATGTACCTGCACACACACACTGACATACACACACGGAAATAAAACGCAATTAGACTTATATAGGTCTGTGGGTTCAAGTAAAAACTTCAAAGTAGCTTCCCTTTTTAAACGTCAACATGGCGGGTGTTTCGAGTGATAAAAGAAAATGCATTTCTCATGATATTGAATTTGATGGAGCATTACTATCTAGTACTAGAGCAACTCTTGTGATTGAATTTATTAAATATCTTTTATATGAACGCCAACAAATCCCTCTTCCTTTAGATCAATTATCATTTTTTCTGAATAATAATGTAAAGACTGGAGAATCTTCAGAAAAGTTTGAAAAGGCACTGGCAGAAGTTCAAACAGTTCAAACAGACTTGAGTGTCTTGACAGAGTCATCATCAGAGAATATGTCGTCAAATATGAAGGCAGATTTATTATTAGACCTAGATCTAGAACAAAATTTAGGTCTAGATTTGATGGAATTTAAAAGGAATGGTCTGAATAGATCTAGCAGTGATTACCAACAACTTGAACAAGCTCGACTAGATCTAAATCATCATGTTTTTCCTAAATTAATAAAAGAGGCCAAAATCAAAAATGGTTATCATCAAAATCAAGCACATAAAAATGAAAATTTCTTCAAAGGCAACGAGCAGAATGAGTATGCCAAAGAAGCCACAAATGTACGTAAGAAATATTTAGAATAATTTAGATATTATAATTAGATCTGGATAACTTTAGTTAGATTTTAGATAAAGTCTGTTATTCTTCTGTAGACTTCTGCCAACTTCTGGAGTAGATGATAGATCTAGACTCTAGTGTCAAGTTCTAGTCACTTGTGAATCTTTAATAATCTAGAAAAGTCTAGATCTAGTTGGATCTAGATTATCTACTCTTCTTGGAGTAGATCTAGAATTAGAAATAATCTAGATTCTAGATCAATATAATATAAGATTATGGAGCCTATGTATGGATCACATAACCAGCCCAAAAATTTAAAACCTATATTATGCATTATTATGCTTTTCAATAAGAAAACAACAGTTTAAATTAAAATATATTTCATTTATATGATAGTCCATATAATAAAGCTTCCACATTTGTCATAAAGAGTTACCATATCAACCATCTCTCTGTAGGGTCTTCTCAGTGTCATATAATTTGTCTCTTAGAAGCATTGAAACTAAGCTATGGATATGCCATTAATAGTGCCTAAAGGCTTACAACTTAAGCCACTTAAGGATATAAGAATGACAAGTTCTAAACTTCTAGTCCTAGAACTAACAAATTAAGAAAATAATTTAGACTAGACGCTATGTATAGAAAACAAGTGACAAAAAGTGTAGAAGACAGATTTTATGTTGACATTATTATGTGATACATAAGGAAGAATGTCTTAGCACACAAAAGATGCATGTGCCCAATTAAGAAAAAAAAATTATCAATAAGAGTCATGCCAAGCCTCTAATCTATAAAAACATTTTTGATTGTAAACATTTAAAAGTTGGGCACTCCTATCATCTTTATTTTCAAAGGGGAAGACCATAACAGTTATAATCTATAATTCTGTACTGTAAAAATACATAAGTCATCCATTTTACTTTTAATTAATATGTATAAGGGTACGGATTCTGAATACATCAGCAAAGATTTTGAAAGACGAATGCAAGAGGTATCAACTGAAAAGTTAGCAAAAGATGAAATAAAAGATGGTTGTCAGCAATTTTATACTAAGTCACAGATTTGGTCAGCTGAAACAAATTGTAATTTGAAAATGGTAAGAAATATAGTTTTTCATATTTCTTTCTAATGAATTTTTAAAAAATAGTTTTGTTAAATTATATTGATTTAAAATGAATACATTTTTAATGACTAAAATTTTCCTGTATTTAACATTGTCAACCATTTAAAAATTAATTTTCAAATAATTTGTTTACTTTTTTTAGAAAAATAAATATATTTAAAATCAAAATATAATGTCCTTAACCCAAACCTTATCTAAATGTTTCTATAAATTGTAACCACTCTCTCTATCCAGTCTCTCCGCAAATACTGCACCAAACAACACTTCCAACTAAAAAATTTGACAACTTATGGCTCCAAACTCTTTAATGTCTATTAAAGAGTAACCCGCGCTGTACACATAACCCTGACTTTACAAATAGTTCACTATAGATAATTGTAATGTTGTATCAACTCTATATTGTTGTACCAACATCTACTGGCCTCTCCTCCTCATCCTGAACTTGTAGTGGGTTTAACTGTTCCGGACCGACTTCATGCTGAACTCACTGTACCAGAGTCTGGACTGTGACACCTTCACTCTTTATATAGGGTCCCCAAAGGCTATTTCACAACTGACAGAACTTCGCTCTTTCCTTCTGGATGGTCACATGACCATATCTGACATGAATGGCCTGAGTGATGTTTACAAAACCAAACTTTCTTAAATTGTCACCACTAGTCATGGTTGACTGTTCACCTAGCGCTGGCTGTGATATCAGGTCAGATAATAACATACACGTAATAGCCCCCTTTTTTTTTTTTTTCGCATCGAAAAAGAGTAGGTGAAATATCTCTATCCCAACTATTAAATATTTGATGGTTCAGATGAAATGACCCAGTACTGTAAGGCACTAAGACTTTTATCAACGTCTCTTTGAAAATTAACAGTTGAATTAATATATACATTCTTCGACACTTAGTTTGTATTTTTAGACGCACCATAGTGGACGGGTTTTGAACGTGACTAGTGACGCTTTTGATTTAGATGAGTTAGAGACTACTTAGAGACAGAAAATCAGTTGGTGATAGGATTTCATAGGGTTATGACATATTTTATCGACAGAGACATCGACTGTGGCCTTTAGTGGAATAAACATTAAACTGTTTAACTGAGTTTCAGACTCGTCTCTTAACTGTTAAAACCGGTGGTAGTTGTTTTGCTTGTGTGTTAATTGCACTAGAATACACCTGAACAAGAAACTCATACATTTGCAGAGTAATCTGTCATAATCTACAGTCATCAACAGTTAACTACAAGACAAACATCCATTCCATCACAACATCCTCCCTGTCTTAGAACTAATAGTATTTTTTATTATGCACAGTAAACTACTAACCCAATTAAAACAAATGATAAATTTCCATTAAAACTTTTACTGTGTTGACTGTTTGCTCCCCTATAAACATTTTAGTATTTCAAATTAAATTGTCTCATCATAGTCAACACACTCTCCAGAAGTGTGGAATAGATGAAAGACAAGAACAGACTGCTTACAAGTTTTTAGCTCAACAAATATAAAAACTGCTACCACATTTTCATGAGTCATACAAGGTTTTACAAACAAATGGTAGCTGTGCAGGGTTTACAAAATTTATTTTACTCATTAACATAGCATAACGAAAATTATGGACATACTTTACACCTCATACAGTTTGCTGTGTTGTGAAATGTACAGGGGATACCTTTATGAACATCTCATTATAAACCTCTACAAAACCAATGCAGCAGAGAATCTTTACTATACCTATATTCAATTGTGACAAATAGTTAAGCATCTAAACTAATTTGCAGATGCTGGTAATGTTGAAAAATACTTTTTGTTTTCTTCCAAAGCTTTCAAAATTGGACATTACTAAAGCTCCACTAACTAAGAACTCTACAATCAAGAAAACTAAAAGTCTGATTCAAGATCTAACTCAAACATTTGATAACTTGAAGAAAGCTTTTGAAGTGTGTCCTGAAATAGAACAGGTAAGTGTGTACACCATGATCATTGTTGGTATGTAAAGTATTTCTTAGACCAATTATATTATGAATTGTATACAAATGGTGAACAACTTCTATGGTTAATGACACCTCAGATATTGGCTACTTTTAATTGCTTATTTGTAAATAGAACTAAAGACTAGTATTATTGAGAGCTTTATTTTAAAGAATGTAATAATTGTAATACACAGATACCTTTATTCTAAAAGAAGTTATTGGTGTTATTAATAGAAGTATGATACAATGTTTGTTTCTCTTAAATTGATATTATTTACTAAATTTTTGTGAATAATATCTGTTACTGCGCCTCTGGTTTATTTCCCTGTCTCTGTCACAGACACAAACATTGTTCTAAAAATAATAAAATGAGGAAAAGAATATTATTTATAAAAACTAAATTTATTCATAGACAAAGCCAACGTGATAATCTAGATTAATGATTACTATTTATTTATTTATACAATGAGGTGCCATAGTGCACATAACAATATTAATTCCTTGCTATACATATCATGTTGACAAGGAAAACAACCAACTAAATGATAGGTGTGGGTTGGTGGAGGAAACAAAAAAAAAAAAAAGAAATGAGACATTCACTCTAGTAAGATTGAGAATAACTCAGGAAACTTCTGATAGTATTCATTGTTGTTGTTTTTGTTGTTTTTTTTACTCAGAAACATTAAAATGTCTTCTCATCAACTGCTTCTTTTAGAATTGTATCTTTACTTTGGGATCCAGCAACTTCTTGTTCCTATTAGTATATGGTTGTTAAAAACAAAGCATTCTTTCTCACTATAGCAGTGAAGTAGAATGGGACTGTCACGTACACTGTATCTATATTTAGCCATAGTCTATATTTAGCCTGTCAGCAAAATTTTAGTTAGCTCGGGAAGTTCCATCACGCAACAAACGTATGTTTTGGAGTGAATGTGTTTGGTTAGAAATATTAATTATTGTACTTTGAGCTGCATTTATTGGTTGGCCTTGCAGCATAGAGATGTTGGTCACGTGATAACGCTCTAAAACCCGGGGAAGATTCTAGATTGCAGCAGTCTTGTGTGGAAAGTGTTAGAGATAGCATGTATGAGAGTCTAGTGTTAGAACTCAATTATATTACTGTGTAGATCAGTTATTTTATTGAAGTGATTTTAACCATTGTAATTATTTGTGAATAGCTTTTCCAAGTTTTGAATTAAAGTAATTGTTTTAGACGAAGAGAAGTTTCTTCATTGAATATATAATAATAACCTCAGATCCTCTTATCAACCAATAACTTCTAGGTGATCCTCTTATCAACTGGCAACTTCTAGATGATCCTCTTATCAATTAGCAACTTCTAGGTGATCATCTTATCAACTGACAATTTTTGAATCCTCTGCAATTACGATCATTGATTGTGCTTCAACTTGGCATCAAGTTTGATCGTAACATCTAGCACTATTGATGATCGTAACAGGGACATATATGTCTCTGTTCTTCCCAATGTATTTTATGTTTGTCTTTACTACCTGTAAGAAAAGATGTAGTTATTCCTATTAGTTTAAACTTAATTCTTTTATCTCATAAACAAGACATTTTTACAAATCAAACAGGAATATAAAACTAAAATAAAAAAAAAAAATTAGAATATGCATCTTTTTGGGGACCCCTGAACTCAAGAAAGCATTTTTTAAAAGATAGAAAATACACAAAATATAGCCATGAAATTTAAAACAAAGGAATATTCATATTTGACTAGAGTAGCTTTATTAATAAAATCACTCAACTGAGACACTTCAGGATAGAGACATAAAAATAAATAGCATTAATACATAAAACACAAAACCATGATTTACAAATACAAACACACAACCTAAAAAAATTATTAAATACTGAGATAGGCACAAAAGATAAAGACACATTTCTAATTCCATTTATATGCTTGAACAAATTGATACAAGTGCTCCTTCTTCTGTTATGCTATTAAGAGCATGGAACAGGATGCCTGAATCAGACAGTAAAACAATTGACTTAGCAAAGTTTACTCTCTTAGTTTTTTACATTATTATGAGTAAAGAGAAATTCTGTTCAAAGTTAAAATGATTATTTTCATAATTCATTAACAGGTCGCAGTACTGCTGGGTGGCACAGTTGTTAGTCCAAAGGAATCATATTTTATCAACTTTCCTCCCCCCTGCCCAGATGCAGATTGTTTACCATTAGTAGTTTGTAAAACTACACTTTTTAAACAGGTAAACTGTTTTGACAAGTTTTCTGTTGCTTTATGTATATATATATATATTTTATTTTTTTTTACTAATAAACTACAAATGATCTCTGCAATTTCATTATTTTTTGCTGTCAATTTCTTGTAGCATAATTTTTTTATAACTTAAAGGGACTAACTCGTTTCTAAGGTTTCATTGATAAGACATATATTTTGATTCTCTCCTCAACCTACTTTTGAACTAAAACCCTTAGTTTTGTATCCCATCTCTACCGCCTGTCCCTACACTCTCTTCGGAAAAAAACACCATTAACCCACTTCTTAATGAAAATCATTCTTTGTCAATGTTATTCTTTTTTTTATTATTATTATTAACAACGTGGTTCTTTTTTCCCCAGATAATCAGTGAAGATATCTTTGGCATTCTCACAAATACAATTTCACCTACAAATATAATGCTGTTATTTTCTGCGCCAAGGACTTGCCCTCTTCAATGGTTTCTACCTAAAATGTCTTTTGCTGCACCCCGCATTGGAACAGTAATTACATTGAATTTTCGTTGTACTTATTTAGTACCAACCTGTCATGATTTAACACTAATGGATGCAGAAATGGAGCTGTCTGGGATAGAACTCCTTGACTGCTCTCTATGTGAAAAAGATGCCAGTGGTGCAGAGAAAGAGCCTACTTCACACAAGAATAGTGATGATGCTGAAAAAGATGACACAAAGAAGAACAATTGTGAATTTGTAATCCATTCCAAACACAAAGATTTTTCTAGAAATTTAGTGAATGGAGACACTACATCCCATCTGCAGTCTGTGGACACAACACCCTGCATCTCCAGGTTCTGTGTCCACCAAAAACTAAACTATATTTATAGCCATCACAAAAGGAGAGAAAGGGCCAACCAAAAATATTCCCATGATGCAATTGGCTGCATTCTAAATGACTCCCCTACACAATGTCAGCCTATAAATATCCCTGCAGAGAAGGATCTCCTCTGGTACCAAAGCCCCCTTATTATAAAAGGTTTTAACTTGCACTAATGTTCAGTGACTTTACTATAATGATAATTAGACCTTGATTTCTGTACTTCACAAGTTTAATTTTGTGAGATATTTTTATGATATAGTTTATCGCACTGTAAAGCTTATAGTTTCCACTATGTGACTAGTAGTGACTTTAAAAATATATTTATTTTATTAACAAAAAATATGTTTTTCTTTTTTTATTCAGACTGATTTTATAATATCATTTTGTATTATGTTTAATGCAAACATTCATAAAAGAAAAGACTAAAAGATGCCTACAAAAATAACAGGAAGCTACAATCATTTATGCAGTTCATTGAAAGCATAATTAAGCACAGTCACACCTTCCTTGTAACACAGAACATTTGTTAAAGTCATTAATATGTAAGCTATTTTTATTTTGTCTTACGTACTACCACAGCATATTATTGACTGACTTTTCAGGTTAGAGGTTTTATCCCAAGAACCATATGCTAAACAAAATTGTTAAATCCTACAATGTGGTGATAATTTATGTCTGTTAATAATCTTGATTCTTATGCTTTAGGTGATGCACACCAAGTAGCATTCGAAGCAAAGGTTTATTTATTCTTTGTACAATAATTGAAGATGAAAAGTAAAATTAGATATAATAGGTTTGGTTATTATTTAGCTGCTTATTATATTTTCAAACTCATTTTTCAAAAGACTTGCTCATATTTATTACATAAATGTATTGCTTTATTTTTTTAATCTGATTTATTTTACATATTTTTTATTCATATTCTCTGATTTAGTTTGATCTGTTAACGCCATATATTTATTTGGAGTAATACATTGTATTGAAATTAATTTTTTCAATGTTACTATAAATTTAAATCCTGAATTAGTATAGTAGAACTGATCAACATAGCTTTTTTATTTTTTATTATTTTAACATTTTAATTGAAATGGGGTTGGTAGAACTGATCAACATAGCTTTTTTATTTTTTTTTATTTTAACATTTTAATTGAAATGGGGTTGGATATATTTTGTTTTCAAGACCATTATTAACTATACATTTATTTGTTTGCACTGCATTATTAACATTATTGAGCACTAAATATCTAGCACTAGAATCCTTAAATTTTTTATTTTTTTTATTATTATTATTGATTGAAAAAAATCTACAGGGCCCCATTGATAGTGCATTTGTAGACAATTAAAATATTTGATTGTACCGTATGCAAAAGGTTTTGAGATAAATATGAGGAATAGTTTTATATTAAAAAAATCTTTTAAAGACATAAAGAAGTTTCCATACTTCATGATGCACAAATTATTTTTCTAAATGGCTAGTGGAGGATTCTATCTTGGCTTGAATGCCATCCAAAATTCATTGCCATTCTGAAGCAATGCATGATAGTTAAAAAGATCAAATCAGATACAACAGTGACCTACCAGCTCACTTCTCATTCAAATTTAACTGAATGCTAAGTCTATAATTTTTTTTATTAAAAGTAAAGTTATAAAAATCACTCTTTGAATGGTCATTTAGTCAGGTCAAGTAGATTTCACTCTTTAACAGTGATTTATTAAATCAAGAACACTCTTTTATTTATGCAAGTGTGACTAGAGTTACCCCGTGTTAGCGGCAAAAAAAAAGGTGGAATAAGTAGTTTTCACCTGTCACTAATAGCAGGGCCGGACTTAACCATTGTGACCAAAAAGTCATGAAAAGATCACTCTTTTATTTATGCAAGTCGGGCTAGAGTTACCCCACGTAACTTTATAACTTTAGCGGTGAAAAAAAAAGGGGGGGGAGAACAAGTAATCTACTCTGTATTCACCTGTCAGTAAATAGCAGGGCCTTGTGTGTAGTGAGGTCATACAGTATATCATAAATATTATATTTCCTACATAGATCACGCTCAATAGCAAGAAATACCAAATGTTTCAATCTATCTACGAGAATTGTTGACCTCAAGTAATTCTTCATTAGTTTTAGGCGCGAGAAACTTCTTTCACCAGATTCCACAATTACAGGTATCGGGTATTGTATAATGCTAATTGTATAATGGATTCCATATTGAATGACACCTTAAAATTACTTTTTTTTTTTTGTCTATATATTGTAGAAGATTTGTATGAGTTTTCAAAAGATTTTAATGATTTCCATAGATTTCCATGACTTTTTCGATTTCAGGAGATTTGCAGGAGCTCCTGGTAAATAAGGAGGCCGCGGGAAATCTGTTATAAGTTATAAAATGGTTTAATTTAATAATTTACACCTAGAATTAGCGCAGGTTCTATGTGGTGTCCACATCATTCTAAAAATTTTCATTAAATTGAAGAAACACAACATACCAGGAGCTATCCATCAATAGTGAAAAAAATAAATAAATTGAGTAGTGTACATCTTGTTAAGAATGTCAGATAAAGAGGAGCGATAAGTTGTGAGGTAAAGGGTAGTGTAGACATAAAGAGAGAAGAGTGACAAATCGGATGAGAACTCTTCATGAAATGTCTCGAAACCACTGTGATAGATTAATTCTATTTCTTTTAAGCAATCTTTTCAATGTATGAATTTTCTTAAGATCTAGGCCTGTGTGTTTGATTAATGCTGGTCCATCTCCATGGTAGGCAATGTGCGCCCTGATAGCCAGTGTTTTTCGAGCTGGTAGAGGTCGGTATACAACAGATGCAAGGAGCAGAGCCAGGGGCATAGCTAAGAATTTTCCATTGTTTGGGGGCCTGCATTTGGCATAATATTTAATTATTAATGTAAAAAAAAAACACTCAAGTGGGGGCCCAGTAGGGGGGATTTTCAAAGTATCACCCCAGCTAGGCCACTGAGCTAAACCTGGACTTGTACGCTGTCTTCAATGATCTACCAAAGATTGTGATACAGTGAGTCGCGATGGCTTGTGGAGGATTTTTATCTAAGCTATTCCAAATCTATAGCTATTTTGAAGCATATACAGTCATAACGAGTCGAATCAGGTACAATTGCGACCTATCAGCTCATTTCTCTATAGAGAATGGTGTGAAGTATGATTGCTCTAACAATGCATAATAAAATGAGGGGGCAAGCTCCCGTAAAAATTAGAGCTGATTGCGTCCTTGAACACACCAAACAGTAGCTTCAACTTGTCCTTGAATTAGCTGAAGCTGCTGCCTTGTTTAGTCTATCAACCTCAAGAGAACGTAGGTCATGCTGAAGCTGCTGCCTTGTTTAGTCTGTCTATCAACCTCAAGAGAACGTAGGTCATGCTGAAGCTGCTGCCTTGTTTAGTCTGTTTATCAACCTCAAGAGAACGTAGGTCATGCTGAAGCTGCTGCCTTGTTTAGTCTATCAACCTCAAGAGAACGTAGGCCATGCTGAAGCTGCTGCCTTGTTTAGTCTATCAACCTCAAAAGAATGTAGGTCATGCTGAAGCTGCTGCCTTGTTTAGTCTTGTCTATCAACCTCAAAAGAACGCAGGTCATGCTCCACAAATCAATGTGAATGGTCGCTTCCTGTTGTCAACCACTTTACGTACCTAAGCAACTTTCATCATCATCATCACTCCTTTGAGTTCCTCATGGAACATAGGGCCTCGACAAAAACACGCCACCCTCCACGGTCTCTCGCTAGTTTTTTTTATGGTTTCCCAGCTCTTCCCGGTCTTCTCTGCTTCTTCAAGTACCTACACTGCGTCGCCATGTTCTTTTTGGTCTTCCTCTGCGTCTTGTTCCCTGGGGGTTCCACTCTTTTAAGGCCTGCCTAGCTCTGTTGTTGGTATTTTTTCCAATGGTGTGACCAATCCATCTCCACTTCTTCTCTAATATCTGCACTTCTATATTTTTCTGTCCAACTTTGCGTCTCGCTAAGACCAATATCGCTTTTGGTCGCTTCCGATTGAGATTATGGCGGAATAGGTCTCTTCACCTAACAAAAAATAATCAATGTTTATTACGCAGTGGTTCTCATCATTTGTAAGCCTCCAGGCTGGGAGCACTCTATTGTAGCACGGTAGTGCAGTGTTCTGTAGCCTAGGGTTTGCCTGCAACCTTACAGGGAAAGACTCCCAACGGTAAGTTGAAGCTCCTCCGTGTGTACAAGAAGGTCTCTTCGCCTACCAACAAAAATCAAGTAGTGGGCTACTTACCATTGACAACTGGGATGGTCTGGACACTTTTGTTTTTTGGCGAGTTTAAAGAAGGATGGTGTATAAAGATCAACTCAGACGCCATTTTGCCCTCTTTGACATAGTCATAGGGGAACAAGTCTATAGCTGGCAGCAAATAGCTTATGTGAGAGACAGTTGGAGAGCTCTCACGAAGGCTGCGGGACACACATTAGAGTATGCCTTGATTAGAGGCACAAAGAAATGCGCAGAAGATGTAAGGTAACAAAATAGTCTAAACACTATTGCTGTTATTGTCAACAAAGCTGATAGGGATAGATGAGATTTAGGCCAGTATGTGTTAAAATCAGGTGTTGACACAAGATTTGAAAGAAAAAATCTTGTTCTAGATCTAGTTGATGTATAAAATTGTAGAATTAACAAAAAGAGAATGTAAATCTATGTTTATTATACATATCTTGAGGAAAATAAATCTAGATCTAGACTTTTAAATTGTTTCTTTCTATCAATTAGAAAATATTTAATAATAAAGGCGAATCAAGACATAGCTATACTGCGAACGCTTTACTGTTAGCTAAAAATAGAATAGAACCTGGTTCTAATTTTGGTTACAAAATAACCGGAGCAACAATCATTACAATGACTTTTGTTAAATCAAATATGCTTTTAGATTTATTATTTTCAAAAAGGCTAGCTTTTCCGAATTGGAAGGGCTATAATGGAAAATGGCGTATGTATTCTGCAAAATTCAAGAGGCATAAAGTTCAGGTAAATCTAGAAAGTCACACGTCTTCTTTTTAGTATTTTAGTCTTTCTCAATCAATTGTCAAATTGACTCAAATCATCATATGATATATCATATACTATATCTGATTATCTAGCCTCTAGTTCTAGAATCTAGTACTACTAATACTAGAGTCTAGATCTACTAGCTAGGCAGTAGAGTCTAAGTTAGAGTCTACTGTCTTGTCTTATCTTCTAGCCTAGATCTATTTTATATTATTCTAGGCACGCAACTCAAATTCCCCAAAACAAAAGTATACTAGATGTAGATCTAGATGTGAAACACAACTAATAGGACTAATTGATGATTTTTCAAAAGGTTTAGTTTTTAATTTTAACAGTGAGCAAATAGATGCTATCTTTCTAGATTTTCCAAAGCTTTTGATAAAGTTCACCACCATAGTTTGCTTAAACAATTAAAATATTTTGGCATTGATGGTCCATTGCATCAGTGGATTAAAGATTTTCTGATTGGGTAATAATAATAATAAATGGCTCTAAATCAACATCAATAACAGTAAACTCAGGTGTACCTCAAGGAACAGTCTTAGGTCCACTACTATTTTTAATTTACATAAACGATTTACCAAATTTCATTATCTTATCTTATATAATACAGACGTTACTTCAAAAAAGAAGATGATTACGTCCTACGCGTCATGCATTTAGTCATGCATATTAACCAATGACTTAAATTCTGCCAAGTCACTGTTTTTTCTGGCTAGCTCAGGCAACCCATTCCATGCTCTAATAGCACTAGGGAAGAAGGAGTATTTGTACAAATTTGTCCTAGCATATGGGACGAGGAATGTGCCTTTATTTTTGTGTCTTTCAGAGTATTTTATTAAATTTTGTTTTTGTATTTGAAGATTATGGTTCAGTGTTTTATGTATAATTGCTACTTTACTTTTGAGTCTTCTGTCCTGAAGGCTTTCTAAATTTAGTGATTTTACTAATGGTGTTACCCTAGTCAAATGTGAATATTCGTTTGTTATGAATCTCACTGCTCTATTTTGTGTTTGTTCCAGTTTCTTAATGTTTTCTTGAGTTGAGGGGTCCCACACGGTAGATGCATATTCTATTATTGGCCTAACCAAGGTTAAATAACATTTCAGTTTTATGTTCTTATTTGATTTATAGAAATTTCTTTTAATAAACCCTAATGCTTTGTTGGATTTTTTTATAGTTTCATCAATATGTGGATTCCATGCCAGTTTTTCATTTATTATAACACCTAGGTATTTTGCATTTTTAGTCTGTGTTACTGGTTTGCCATGAATAAGATAAGTGGAATTAATTTGTCTTAGTTTTTTTGTTACTCTTAACAACTGACATTTTTCTGGGTGGAAAGACATGCTCCAATTTGATTCCCATTTCTGTAATTCATCTAATTCTCTTTGTAAAATATCTGTGTCTTGTGTTGTTTTTATTGTTCTATATATTTTGCAATCGTCTGCAAATAATCTGACTTTTGTTCCTGAAGTAATGCAATTTGGTAAATCATTTATGTAAATTAAAAATAGTAGTGGACCCAAGACTGTTCCTTGAGGTACCCCTGAGTTTACTGTTATTGGTGTTGATTTAGAGCCATTTATTATTACAGTTTGTTCTCTCCCTATCAGAAAATCTTTAATCCACTGATGCAGTGGACCATTAATGCCGAAATATTTTAATTTTTTAAGCAAACTATGGTGGTGAACTTTGTCAAAAGCCTTGGAAAAATCTAGTAAGATAGCATCTATTTGTTCACTATTATCTAAACCTTTTGAAAAATCATCAATTAGTCCTATTAGTTGTGTTTCACATGATCTATATTTCCTAAAGCCATGTTGGTATGGGGTGAGGACATTATGTTTGTCTAAGTGGTTTATGATGTTGCTACATATTATGTGTTCTAGTATTTTACATGTGATGCTGGTAAGTGATACTGGTCTGTAGTTTCCTGGATCAGATTTTTCTCCTTTTTTAAATAGGGGGGTGACATTAGCTTCTTTCCAGTCCTTCGGTACTCTGCCCTGGTTAAGCGATGCCTGAAAGAGTATTTTGAACACTGGGGCTAGCTCATTGCTTAGTTCTTTGAGTAATCTAGCTGGAATACCATCAAGTCCAGACGCTTTATTTGGTTTGGTGTTGGCTAGTAGTTTTTTAATTCCATTTTCTTGTACTACTAAATCTTCTATGTTGTCTACTTGGTTCAAATTAAGAAATATGTCTTTGTCTCCTGGGGCTGAGAATGCTGATGCAAAGTATTTGTTTAGGATGTTTGCTTTAGTTTCATTATCATTATGTATTATGTTATGTTCATCTTTTAATGGCGCTATGCCTGTTGTTTCCATTTTCTTAGACTTAATGTATGACCATAGGTTTTTGTTGATATCTTTAGATATTACATTGTTTATGTATTCACTCTGCAGCTGTCTGCTTACTTTTTGGGTTAGGTGTTTAATTTTTATATACTTTTTGTAAATTCGTTCTGCCTTGGTTTCTTTAAATTTTCTATATAGGTTTTCCTTCTGTTTAGTCTATTATTAAACCAGCATTTATTTATTTTGTTTGATGTGTATTTAGTTGGTATATGATTTTCTATAATGCTTTTAAGATGGTTTTTAATGAAATTCCAGATGTCATCGACTGGTTGGTTAATGTCTTTTTCTAAAAAGAATGTTTGTTGAAAGTTTAATGCAGCTTGGTGTAATTGTGTTAGGTTACATTTATTCCAGAGTAAGATTTTTCTTTTGGGTTTTGTATTGGCTACTGCTTTTATCTGACTGTGTATTTTTATGATCTCATGGTCTGATAGACCAGGGATAATATCATAATCAACTACTAATCCAGGTCTAATGTGTTGTTTAATCTAGTTAGCTTTTTAATGATTTGATCTAAACTTAGTTAACTAAGCTTAGCATTAGTTAAGGAACAAAAGTCAGATTATTCGCAGACGATTGCATAATATATAGAAAAAAACAACACTGTAAGATAAAGAAATTCTACAAAGAGAATTAGATGAATTACAGAAATGGGAATCAAATTGGAGCATGTCTTTCCACCCAAAAAAATGTCAGTTATTAAGAGTAACAAAAAAGCTAAAACAAATTAATTCCACTTATCTTATTTATGCCAATCATGGTAAACCAGTAACACAAACTAAAAACGCAAAATACCTTAGTGTTATAATAAATGAAAAACTGTCATAGAATCCCCATATTAATGAAACTATCAAAAAATCAAACAAAGCATTAGGGTTTATTAAAAGTAATTTCTAAAATAAGAACTTAAAACTAAAATGTTATTTAACTTTGGTTAGGCCAATAATAGAATATGCATGCTTTGTTTGGGACCCCTCAACTCAAAAAAACATTAAGAAACTAGAACAGACACAAAATAGAGCAGTGAGATTCATAACAAACGAATATTCACATTTGACTAGAGTAAAAATCACTAAATTTAGAAAGCCTTCAGGACAGAAGACGCAAAAGCATAAAGCATACATAAAACACTGAACCATAATCTTCAAATACAAAAACAAAATTTAATAAAATACTCAGAAAGACACAAAGATAAAGGCACATTCCTCATCCCATATGCTAGGACAAATTTGTACAAATGCTCCTTCCCTAGTGCTATTAGAGCATGGGTTGGGTTGCCTGAGCTAGCCAGGAAAACCAGTGACTTGGCAGAATTTAAGTCATTGGTTAATATACATGATTGAATGCATGACGCGTAGGACATAATCATCTTCTTTTTTGAAGTAACGTCTGTATTATATAAGATAAGATCTAGATTTAGATCTATTAGATCTATATAGATTTAGTCTATTAGATGAGCCTAATAGTGACAATACTCATACTCATCGTCATACTCTCATTAGTCTTATTTACTAGAATTATAGAATATCTAGATATAGTCATAGTATGATCTAGGAGTCTAGAAGATATTGATAAATCATTAAATCTAGTCAATCTAGATGTCATCTATCTAGAGACTCTAGTCTAGAGCCACTAGAGGGAATGAATAGTCACTAGTTTTTATTTTTAGTGTCTAGATTGACTAGATCATGATCTAAAAATAATCTAAATCTAGAACTATATTAAACTATAGTCATTTTGTCTAAATAACACCCCACAATATCAATGTTAAAATGAGCCTTTATTTTGATAGCTATAGTATTACAAAACTAGTGTATTTTACATTGTTTTTGTTCATGGTCCATTTCTTATCTTATCTTATAAAATATAGGTGTTATTTAAAAAATAAGAGGATTACATCCTACATGTGTTCTTAGGTCAATCTAGTCATGCATGTCAACCAATGACTTAAATTCTGCTATTCTGCCAAGTCATTGGTTTTCCTGGCTGGCTCAGGCAACCCATTTCATGCTCTAATAGCACTAGTGCAGAAGAAGCATTTGTACTAATTTGTCCTAGCATATGGAACGAGGAATATAGAACACATTTAGACACATGTATATGTTTCTGAAAAACAAGGTTTTACTTGGGTTCAGAAAGCACTAGTATGACATGTCTCTTATTTTCTTCTAGGACAGAAGGAGGGTAGTTCCGGGGTTAAGGAGGTTTTTTATTTTAGAAAATTTAGGTATAGCGAAATATGACCTATAGATCTGAAATGCTTCTAAATAGGCACAAAAACACATGGCATAGCCTTTGTGTAAATAGGGGGTGTTCACTAATATTCATTTATTACTATCATTACGAACGCTATTTTAATTTAACATTGAGGCTTGAGCTGTGACTGTGAGTGAGGCAGCACTACATTTTTAATTAATATTTTATTACTATTTTGCCACATATCACTAATGCACTACAAATATAAAAAAAGCAATCTAAAGTGATAGGCCACTAATGCAAAAAATATCCAAAAGAAATTAACAAACAAACACAGTGATAGGTACAACCATTCTCTCCCTCTCTCTTATTCTGTCTCTCTTTGGTGCCCTAATTATTGATCGACCAGGTAGGTACTAAGCATGATATGATCAACACAGTATTAGAAAAAAAAAGGAAGCAGGAGGGACAATTATTGATCGATCAGGTACCAAATTTAGGACACAGTCACAGAGTGGAGTGAGCAGGCTAGACAAGCTGTGTCTTGCAGTTTTGTTTTTTTTCTTTTTTTGGGTCAACTAGACCTAGATCTAGGTAGGCTAGATGGGTAAAACTTGTGTCTAATGGCTTGGCTGTGGCATCCGTTATAAACAAAGAAGGAAGCAATTGACAGTGGGAAAATTAACACTGACCTGTCTGTCTTGAGTTGGTGTAAAAAGAAATCATTAATATAAAAAAAGAAATTTGAAGATAATATCATTTTTTAAAAACAATTACGAAGAAGTGTTCGTTAGTGCACTTAGAGTGTTTGTTAATGTTAATGCTTGACCTCATTAACCTGACTCTCTTTGACATCATATTTTATTGTAACTGTTTGTAGCGAAACAAAACATTAACAATTTATATTGAAAAATGGATGATGAGTTTATTCATTCTGCTGAATGACCTTTGTAGTAAGTTGGACCCTTTACAATTTGCTTACCAGAAGGGTAAGGCGTAGACGATACTATCATAAATATTTTAAATTGTGTCTACAAATATCTAGACTTACCTAACACTTATGTAAGATTGTTCTTTATTGATTTCTCATCAGCTTTTAATACCATACAACTTCATTTATTTATTGAAAAATGAAAGTGTTGAAGATTAGTCCATATATACTACTATAGGCTAATAACCTCTTAGTCTAATGCTACTGCATCCAGAAATAAACATTTGTATGCCATGCATTGTTATCTCTACATTTGTAATAAAGTGTCTGTCTAAGGTAAGCTGAAGGGTAAATCATAGAAAGATTAAACTTTAAATACCATTTAAATGCAAGAGCTTGAGCAGGAAACAGCTCAAGATGTGTAATAAGACTATCTAGCACCTTATAGAATTCCTATAAAACTACTGTATATATGCAATAACCTAAATAACATTAATTCAAACTTTTGGACTGGTAGCTGCTTTCAGTTTGCACATTTTTTTCCTCTTAATTGTTTTCCCTAGTGATTGATAACTCAGGAAAGTATCACCTTTCACCATTTCCAGCCAAATTATTTGACCAAGCAACTCTTTGCCCTGTCTCAATTCTGCTAATATTTTTTTTTTAATTTCTTTTTATCATGTCAGTCTCAGGCTTAAGATCTAAGTGACTCCTATAAATATGTGACTGTTTTTCTTTTGCATGAAACTGTCTTAAAGTTAGTTTTGTGTTGTTACTTTTATTTTTGTGTGTAAATTTGGCGAATATAGTTATTTTAATTCAACTCTTTTTATGACAAACGCTGAATCTGAAGAGAGTTTTGTTGTCTATTAGTCAATCCAGGAATCTAAATAGATCCAATTTATAACTTTTTCTAAATCAGCTGTGATATTTAGTCTGTCGGCCTACTTAATTATTTTCTGAATATTAAATTATACTTGTTTTTAAAAAACATTTTTCCCCTTTTTTTTTGTAAAGGTAGGAGACCCGCTGCCAAATGTGTATCTTTATGAAGGAAATCCTGGAAATGCAATCTCTGCTGTAGACCTGTATAAAGGCAAAAAAGGTGTTTTGTTTGGTGTAGTGGGTGCTTTCACTCCAGGCTGTACTAATGTGAGTTGTATCAGTTGTATATTAAGTAGCTCAGACAATACCTTTTAAGATGAATAAAGACTAGTTACTAACACATATATTGATGTATATAGAGAAAACTTTGATTTTCACATAATACCACAAGCAAAAGCACCACTTAAATGTATATAGGCTGCCTTTACTAAGCATAAACCTAATGCTTTTATTTCATGGTCATTATCTATAATTATTGGTGTATTAAAGTAATGTAGGAAATATTAAATAAATATTAAATAAATGATAAATGTCTAAGTGATGACTTAATTATAAATTAAGTTATTTTGCTGCCATCCCCCATCATCCTGCGGGAGGTTAGGACTAGGAAGTAGATTATCTTTAACTCTAACTTACTTACTTAGGTCCTCCCGAGCCGTTCAGCGCATTGGGCGGCAAACTGTCTCCATAAAGATCTGTCATTGGCAACGTCTGAAGCCTCCTCCCACCTGGTGTCCACTGTTCTCTGAGGTCCTCCATGAAGGTGTGTCGCCAAGTAATACGAGGATGTCCCTGTTTGCGATTTCCTCGTATTGGCTTCCTTGTCATCGCAACTCTTGTTATGCATAATTCATTTTGACGTAGAACATGTCCTGCAAACCTCATGCAACGCTCTGTCACAACCTTACTAAGTGTTCGACTCCCAGTTCGGCATAGGATTTCCTTGTTTGAGACCCGATCTGTGTAATTGACTCCCAAAATCCGTCTCAGCCATTTTTGTTGAGCCACATTTAGTCTTTTCTCAATTTTGACAGATGACTTCCATGTCTCACATGTATATGTAGCAGTTGGAATGATGATTGTGTTGAGAAGGTGTATTTTTGTCTCGAGCCCAATGGCTTGGCTAGTCCAAATAGGCTGCAGCCTTTGGAAAATGCTCCCTGCCTTTCCTATTCGGCACGCTACATCATGATAGGCATCTCCATCATTTGTTATGATGCTGCCAAGGTATGTGAACTTGTCCAGCTCTTCAAGCTTTGACTCGCCAATTTTGGGTACCTCTCTGTCTAGGCTCTCCGTCATTTCTTGAATGCATTTATTTGTAGCCCCGAGTAGTGCAACATCATCAGCAAAGTCCAAGTCCGTCAATCGGAGTTGTTCACGCCATTGAATACCAAAGGCAGTCTGGTTCATTGCTCTCCTCATTATGTAGTTGATGGCTAGGAGAAAAAGGAAGGGAGATAAGATGCACCCCTGTCTCACACCTGTCTCAATGGTAAAAAACTGTGTTGTTCCCTCTTCTGTTTTAATGCAGCAACTAGACTGACTGTAAAAGTGTGGTAGGATATGGACAAATTTTTCTGGGATGCCGTATTCTCTAACTATTTTCCATATTGATTCTCAGTGGACACTATCAAACGCTTTTTTGAAGTCCACGAAACTAATCGTTAGCCGTTGTTGGTACTCAAGACTTTGTTGTATTATATTTTGTAGAACAAAAATCTGCTTTGTACATGATCTGCTTCTTCGGAAACCTGCTTGTTCTTCTCTGAGCCTTTCATCTACAGACTGTTGAAGCTGTCTCAACAAAACAGTGCTGAAGCCTTTACACGGACAGAGAGGAGAGTAATGCCCCCCCCCCCCCCCCCCCCCCCCCGTTGTTGCAGTCAATCACTCCCTTTTGCTAGTCCTCGGGGACTTTTGAAGTTCGCCAACAGAGATTTAAGAGATCAGTCATTCTGCTTTAACTCTAAAGGAGCATCCAAAACATTTTACCACTTTGCTTTTACAAGACTAAAGTTAAAAGGATTCTTTCTAGTTTTCTATCTATAAATGGAACTTTCAAAGCTATAATATAGATATAGGACTCATTAAGAATAGATGTAGAACTTATCAATAACAGTGAATGGCAAAAAAAAGGATGATGATATTATCTTATCTTATCTTATATAATACAGACGTTACTTCAAAAAAGAAGATGATAGCGTCCTACGCGTCATGCATTTAGTCATGCATATTAACCAATCACTTAAATTCTGCCAAGTCACTGGTTTTTCTGGCTTGCTCAGGCAACCGATTCCATGCTCTAATAGCACTAGGGAAGAAGGAGTATTTGTACAAATTTGTCCTAGCATATGGGATGAGGAATGTGCCTTTATTTTTGTGTCTTTCAGAGTATTTTATTAAATTTTGTTTTTGTATTTGAAGATTATGGTTCAGTGTTTTATGTATAATTGCTACTTTACTTTTGAGTCTTCTGTCCTGAAGGCTTTCTAAATTTAGTGATTTTACTAATGGTGTTACTCTAGTCAAATGTGAATATTCGTTTGTTATGAATCTCACTGCTCTATTTTGTGTTTGTTCCAGTTTCTTAATGTTTTCTTGAGTTGAGGGGTCCCAAACGGTGGATGCATATTCTATTATTGGCCTAACCAAGGTTAAATAACATTTTAGTTTTATGTTCTTATTTGATTTATAGAAATTTCTTTTAATAAACCCTAATGCTTTTTTGGATTTTTTTATTGTTTCATCAATATGTGGATTCCATGACAGTTTTTCATTTATTATAACACCTAGATATTTTGAGTTTTTAGTCTGTGTTACTGGTTTGCCATGAATAAGATAAGTAGAATTAATTTGTTTTAGTTTTTTTGTTACTCTTAACAACTGACATTTTTCTGGGTGGAAAGACATGCTCCAATTTGATATTAAAATGTAGTTCTTAAATATAATATTCCTGTGCATTTGTAGTAATAGTAAAAGTGTGTTACAAACTTCCATTTTATACTAGAAACATTTCAAATGAGCAAAAGTCTTTAATAAACAACAAAGAAAAATGTGTGCTCTAACCTTATTTACTCAACTCCAAATTTTTTGTCTGAAATTCAAAATTATAGAAAATTAAGCTTTATGTTGAGTTACATAAGAAAAACAGTTCTTAATTTTTAAAAGCTGTCTTCCTACACACCATTTTGAGAGCACAGCTGAACAACACCTATGCTGTCACCATACTTTTTTTTTTATTCATGAAGGAGAGAATGGCTAGAGTGAAATTTAAAAAAAAAAAAAAAAAGAAAACTGGTACAGTTCTACTTCTGTTTAATTGAACTAATGATTCTTAGATTCTTTTACTTGTTGTGGAAAAGGTTCATACTATCAACAAGTAACAAATATATAGGCTAAATCATTTCTCCACAAAGGCACTCCTGCTGTATGCGCAATCATCCTTATTAGCCTGATCTTGAAAAAGATTTTTGATTGTACCCATTTTTTAGACAATTGTAACTGAACTATTTGTAATATTTACAATTTTTTTTGTTCTTATAGTCTCACATACCAGACTACCTTTCCCTTCATGAAAAGTTCAAGGTAAGAACTGTAAATATTTCCTATACAATTTCTTGGTCAGCACAGTCTTTCCTTGCATTACATATGCATACTTTTTTTTTTTTTTGACATAAAAATATCAAAAATATAAAAATATAACAAGCTCGCCTCAACAAGAGTCTTAATATTTTATTTGTTGTAGATAACATGTCTACACTGTATAAATAACTCATTTTTAAGGAAAAATATTAAGATATATATATATATATATTTGAGAGCACAGCTGAACAACACCTATGCTGTCACCATACTTTTTTTTTTATTCATGAAGGAGAGAATGGCAGATATATATTTTAAATGCCATTATTTTCAACATAATTTGTCTTTAATGTTTAATTATACATTATTGATGACAGGAAGAAGGTTACATGATCTCTTGTGTTTCTGTGAATGATCCTTTTGTAATGGATGCCTGGGGCAAGAGTACACATGCTGATGGAAAGGTGACATTAATTTATTTTGTTTTCTAACTCAGCTGATAGAAATTAAAGATCTCAGTGCTATAGACATTTTTGAATGTTAATGTTATTTTCAGCTTAAATGAAATAGCTAACCTACTAGTTACTTAGTAAAAAAAATAGTTGACATCTGTATTATAGTTGAGCAAAACTAAGATTTTGAAATTTAATCTTTTGCTTGACGTAAAGTTCTGCAGGAGAAATGTTATCGAGAATGTAAAACACAGTCACAAACCGTTAGTTAATAACAATGTTGACCTTGAACTTATCTACCTAGCTTAAGTCTTCCTAATGAATTGTATTTATTTAAACTGGAGCTTTTCTCTAGAACTTTTTTTTTTCTACCACAAGTTTCACCAAGTTCTTAAAATGTATTGTAATGTTTCTAGTCCTGAGATTTTATTTGTTAGAGCTTCAGTCAAATGGTACTTAAAGCTAATATCTTGTGTCTGTTGTTGTTGTTTTTTTTTCATTAATACGTATGAAGAAAAATATCTATAATTTGAATAATTTTCTCACTCTACTCATTGTTACAATTATTAATTCTACCACTGGGTGGTAGAATCATGAAAAAGTATACATTGACTAAGTAATAATATGCTTTGAAAACAATAATGTTATTATCTAATAATCCCTTGCTTGATGTAAAATGTAAATCATAGCTAGAAATTTGTATCCACATAAGAAACTGCACTCCTTAATATTTGATTTCAAAGACAATCCTTATTATTATTTTTATTATAACATCTTAATGTCATTTTAAAGAAGTGGAGTTCCTTCACAAATTCTGTTAAATTTGTTTTTATTACACACACACTGAACATGCTATGGTAGCATGAAGACAGGCCATACAACAATGAAAAGATAAATATTTTCTCATTCTCAAGCCAAATTTAAATTTCTTTTTTTACTTTGAAAATTATTATGGTCAAATATAGTTTTCTCAGTGTGGCCAATGAGCAAGTAATTCTTTTCCCAACAATATACTGACTTAGACTTGGCTCCTCCCTGGCCGTTCGGCGCATTGGGCGGCAAGCTGTCTCTACAAAGATCTGTCATTGGCAATGTCTGAAGCCTCCTCCCACCTGGTCTCCACTGTTCTGAGGTCCTCCATGAAGGTGTGGCGCCAAGTTATACGAGGACATCCCTGTTTGTGCTTTCCTCGTTTTGTCCTCCATGTCATCGCTACTCTTGTTATGCGTAGTTCATTTTGTCGGAGAACATGTCCCACAAACCTCATGCGACGCTCTGTCACAACCTCACTAAGTGTTTGACTCCCAGTTCGGCATAGGATTTCCAATATACAGCAACTTTTAAATTTCTAGGAAAATCGTTAGTGCCATGTTCAAGATGTCCAGGTTCTACCCATAAGTATTCATGAAGCTACAAGTTGAATAGATGTTAGATGTATCATAATAATGTTTTGAACTTCTTTTTACAGATAAGAATGTTAGCAGATCCAAGAGGGGAGTTCACAATAGCTCTAGGTATGGACCTAGACTGTAAACAAATTTTGGGTGGCATCCGATCACAGAAGTAAGTAGGGCTTTCTGTTACTTTCTTTTTCTTGTTAAGTGTCGTTCTTTATCTTAAAAACAGTTTTATATTTAATGAAAATTTATTGGTGAATTAATAGGAACAGAATAATTTATAGAAAGCAGAAAATATGTTAGAAAGCAATGTAAAAAAAATATATTAACAAGTTTATTTTGTTGGATGTTTTGTTTTTTTAAGAAAGGATTATTACTGAATAAAATTTTGTTAATGAACACTTTTAACTGCACTATTTTTTTTTTAACTATATAATCCAAAATTTGTTTTCTTTCGTTCTTCAATTTGAAAGATACTCCTTGGTGATAGAAGATGGTAAAATTCAAAGCATCAATGTTGATCCTGAGCACACAGGCTTGGCATGCCTGTTGTGTATAAAGAACATGCGAGCCTCTGATTCACCAGTTCCCAAGAGATGATGAAAATCTGACTAATATTTGTTGCTCATGTTGTGACCTCCAAAAACATTTTGTTTTTGATTTAGTATAGAATTTAACCTATTGTTTGTTCTCAAAATTTTTTTCCCCTGGAAATGTAAATACATAAAAGCATACCTAAGTTGATATTTTTTACACTTATGCCTAAGGCTATCTTAAGACTTGTGACAGTGAATGTTGTTGGTGATGTGGTTGTTTTTTTTTAATTACATTAATTTAAATACAGTACTTTGTATTTTGGTGTTTTCTTTCCAGTAGTAGCTTTTTGTTTAGAAGTCACTCAAGAATAGTTTCCTACTAAATGTATACTTCTATCAATTTATTTTTTACAAAATTTGAAAAATATGTTATTTAAGTCTGTGGACTAGATGTTGAAAGTTTTATTACAATACACGATTTTAGTATGAAATTGTAATATTTCCCACAGTACTATCTTAATTTCGTTATGTTTCTAAAACAACATTCAAATGTAAAATGTCTACATTTGTTTTGTAACTAAATTGGTAAATAGGCTTGATCTGTAAATATTGCACTAGTCAGTCATTTAGTTCTAAACTTTTCATGTATAGAGGAGTTGTCAATAAAAATGTCTGTTCATATGAATGTGTTCTCTTTAATGGTTATTATATTAATCAGGTTTAGTTTTTTTTTCATGTCATTTTTAATCAATGGAAATCAATTATTAACTTAAGAAAAAAACAACACAATTTTCAAAAATGTATTTTTCAATATTAGTATATTTGTTTCTTTCTGTAAGCTGATAACTCTATGTGTATATTATTTTATGTCATGATATATTTGATTGAAAAAAACACATCTTAAATCTCAAACATGGGTATATTATTTAATGTACTTTATACTGGTTCATAGACCTTATATGACCCTGTTCATGCAAGAAAAGGAAAATATGTTTAAAATACCATCTTGAAATATTCCTTAATGTTAATAATTAAGTTTTATACACTTTAAACTTAACATGCTTAAGTCTTGCTTAACAATCTCATTTTCTTAATGGGTTTCCTTGTAAAAAAAAAAATATATAAAATAGTACAGTATTTCTAATTGTATGTTGAATCTCATACTGTTTAATATTTTGAAAAGTAGAAATCACTTTGGCTGCTATTTGATTATGAATGATTCTTAGAACTTTAAATGATGATATATAAAGATATAAATACTTTTCAACAATAAAAGAGTAATTACCTTCTAGGAAAAGGTGTTTTTATTGTTTGTGCAACATAACTTTCTATTTACACAATTGTTTTGTCCACATTTTTTTTCCCATGTCATGCATTTCATTAATAGCATTTAGAAAAATTTGTAGAAATTTTTTTTTAAAGTGTACATAAATCATTTCAAACTATTCCACTGCACAAAAGTATAAAAATATCTGGTTTGTGTTATGAAAACTTATTTACGGTTCTGGTCAATGGTATATTATTATCATAAGAGTGTTTCAGTTTTTTTTAGCAAGTCTGAAATAAAAAGATGTTTAATAAATGATATAATTGTATATGCATTAGATTTAAATATTATTTTAATTAAGTAGAATAAAAGATTTCAATAGAGCAACAGTTGCTTCTGTTTATCTAACACATACAGCACTAGACTGAATCTGAAAAATTGTTTGTAGATTTCTTGCTTATTAGTTTTTGGACTGTGAGTTGAGTGCAAATTTCAACATTAATTTTGCACAAAATATGCTTTACCATCATACACAGATGGGGAGGTTTAGAAATGTATATAAATATTAATTAAATTTTTTTTTAATATCACCTTCCCATCTTTTAGACCTCAGGTTCTATCATTTTTGTATGTTGCTGAATAATCACAAAGTGATATATGAAGTTTAAAATACTGGCTTAGTACCAGTGGTAAATATAAAATAAATGTTATTTTTAAAATTATATCTCACTTTATGATGGAAATGGAGTGAAAATGTAAGTTTGGTTAGTGGTATTTTTTTTTTTTTTGGGGAAGGGTTCCTGGTGTTCAATTTATTCAAAAAATTGTGTTCACGGGCACAAGGCCAATAGGAATGGATTCTATCTTGCCGATCCGAGTTACAAATATATTGTCATCCACGCAGCAGTTGCCCTGTCTCCATGCAGCAGTTGCCCTGTGTCCAGAAGCTGATGTGTTTGTAGAAACGGCGAGTGCCGATACAGCTGGGTCGCAAGCTACCTAAGAGTTGCCGGCTCTTGATGTTTCCTCTGGGTTGACTTCTAAAGTTTACATAGACACTTATTGACCAGACAGCCAGTTAGAGGCTATTCGAGACCATGCCATTGTTAGTATTTTATACATCTACAGTACAAGATAGATGAACTGTTAGATATCATATAATGGAAGGCTAGATATAATCGATAAAGAAAACAACGAAGCATTACCTAATTAAGTTTAGGGCTGTGCAGGCGCTGGTGGTGTTAGCACTGTATGTAACTGTGAAAACAAGCCGTACGAGTGTGGCATCCAGGACAAGAGACTTTCACTTTTTAAGTAACATCTATAATCTATAAAATATGTAGGCCTAGAGACCTGAGGATACCAATATGATTCGCATCTGCGCCAATACGCTTAACAAGACTTGTAGCCTACCCGTGGAAGCCTCACAGGAAACCTACAAACAGACTTCTACCCCTACTGAACTTAATAACTTAAATAGATATTCTTCTTCGCTGAGTTGTCACCCTTAAATCTACAACAACTTTAAAATAATCTCTACGATTTTCAAAATTAGTATTTGCACCTATCATTAAAATAATTAATGTCCCAGAAATGGGGATAATGGTCTACCTTCTACCTGGTCTAAGCGAAGATAAGGGGAGAAACTATGAAAATGTCGAAGGTTTAGATCAGTCTTTCGCAACATTTGAGTTTCCTCCCCTAGAGTAAAAAGAAACAAAACTGCTTCACTGCCATCCACTGAAGCTAGCTAAGGCCACTAAGAGTAAGGGGTATGGTCATGGGGACAAGCTGCGGCTAGATCTAGATCTTCACAAAAGCATTCTCCTGGCATCTTTTGCGTACACTTCATCATGGTAAAAAAGAAAAGCTCAAATAAAGTCAAATGAGAATGTGACTGGATTGAGAGTGAGACACTTGGCGGGCCGATACTAAAGTTAGAGCTATTCGTTGTTGGGGAACATCAGTACTATCTTTTTTTTTTTTTTTTCTATCAGTTTAAATTACATCATGATCATCATGTATTAATTTTAATATATTATTAATTATGTAACACATGGGAGTCTGTATTGCAGTGTAGGCCTATGTCAGTATGTGGTACATGTGATCGATGTTAACATAAATCAATGTAAGCAATCTTGTTATAGAAAGCTAGACTTTTCATTTTTAGATTTATTTTATTTTTGCCTAAAAAAAAAAAAAGCATAATTTTTCTTTCATTAATGATTTGCAGTTGGCAGCATCCCCCCCCCCCTTAGAGCTTATGTTTGTATTGTATGTTGACCTTGTCCTAAAATTATTATTATTTTTTTTTTTTGGCTATTAATTTATAATAAACTTTTTTTTCCAAACTGGATTGGCTAGACCTTTATTTTTTTTTTTAAATAATTTTTGTACACTTTCCCATTGAATGGTTGATTTTTTCCCCACATTATTTAAATGTAAAAACTTGCACCCATCGAAAAAAAAATAATTTTTAAAATTAAATTATTAAATGTAAGAGTACTAGTTAAAGAATAGCTGCGAGGCTAGATTCTAGACCAAATCAGGGCACAATAATCTCCTTTTGAAAATACAGATTTTTTTGTTTGTGATGTCTGTTAAAAATAGAAGTTTATGGCATTGATGTTGTGTTATATAATTAAATATATAGAATTACGTGACTAGGCATTTTATTGATTGCCTGATTTTATAACTTGGTAGATCTAGAATCAAGTTTACAGTATTTACACCAATCTTAATAGTAATAATAGCAATACCATTTAGATCTAGCCAATAGATATATCTATTTAACTTAAGTTTTCTTTTTTATTTCTCTAACTTTCAGAATGATGTCAAAATTACCAGATACACGTCTTAGAGTTAGGGCCAAGAAAGTTTTCGAGAAGGAGATCTGCAGAGTAGTAAGCAAAGTAAAAGTACAGAAACAGGGCAAACATGCTGAAAAAGGATTAGATGTAGCTTCAAAACAGACTGAACCAAAAACCACTCAAAAGAGAAACAATTCAAATGAGATAGTAGAACAAAAAAAAAGAAAACTCTCATTGCATTCCGATGGTACTAAATTAAAATGTAAGGCTAGTGATGTCTTACCATACAGGCCTACGTCTAAAACATTGAAAAATAATGACTTACGACATGAATATGTTAAAAATGAAGTCAACAAAAATCAGTCAATAGGGGAACAGACCATCACTGAGAATAAGAGTAGTCATGTATTGTATATTTTCGACACCCTCAGCAACAGATTTAACTCTCACAGAAATCCCAGTAAGGCATTGTCAATGTCAAAATATATGCGAAATCAGTTTGAATTTTTTGGTCTCCAAGCTCCAGAAAGAAGAGCATTATATAAAGATGTAAGAACTGTATGATATGTATCACAGAAGTTCAAATAAGTTTTACTATTTTCTTTACCTAACTTAAAAAGGTTCTACAAGTCAATTGTTTAAAGTCTAATAATGATATTTTTTTAAATCTCAGCTGTGGGCAGAGGTAAAAAAACTCAACTCTTCTGAAATTCGAGCATTGGTCAACCTTACATGGCAGTCACCAGAAAGAGAGTTTCAGCTTTTTACCACTGAAATACTTGAGAAGGAAATGCTAAACATTTTTGAAAATGAGGCTGAATTTTCTGCAACTTCAGCTTTAAATACTTTAGAATTTATAAAGTCATTTCTTGCTGGCAATAAAAGTTGGTGGGATACAGTGGACGCATTGTCTGTTAAAGGTAATTGTTGGTTAAATATAATTCACCTTTAGTCCTTGATTCTTAGGGCACTTCTGAAAAATTTTATTTTTTGCTGTCATCTTTTTGGTCAGAACTTTGTGGAAAAAACTACCAAATTTATGTCATACAGTGGGTGAGGCTGGGGCTTAGAGTAGGCAAACAATTTTGTACATTTTTGATGGATTACACCCATTTACAATTCTTAGATTCTCACCAAACTTTTCACATTGCAACAATCAACAAATAGTCCAAATGAAATAGATTTTAGATTTTTTTTTTCTGAATTATAGAACAAAAAAAAGTGTTTGGGTTGAAGTTGTGACATGGTATCCAACATGGGATGAACTAAAAAGGTCAGACACACACACACAAAACACCAACTGCTGAATTGAAAGAATGGCATAGGCCTATATGTCTTGTTTTGAGCATTTCTAAGATCAGGTAATACATTTCCCTTCATCTATGGTACGTCTTTGAAAAAAAAAAGAGAGCAAACTTTCCCATAATATGCCAGGTCCTATCAACTTCAGCAAGCTGATTTTCAATCCAAGTTTAATTAGTTCTGCTAGCACAGGTCCAAACGAACATCTTGACAACTGTTTTTCAAGTTCTTTAGAGTTGTCATGTCTGTTTTGGTCTTCATATTGCTTTTTAAAATTTTTTGATTGCTTTCTATACAATGACTCAAGAGTTTTGTAGTTGACATTTTGTTATCTGGTAGCCTTCTGTAATAATATGAGAAGAGACAAAGAATAGACAAAGTAGGACCTGAAAAAAAAAACATCTACATTTTTGCTTGTAATAGTGTTTACAGACATGAAATTCTCATTAATTTTGTATATAGCATTTGAACATTCTCTTACTAAAACCTGATTTTCTTTTGAAATTATTTTCTATATATTTTTTTTAAATTGTAGTTGTTGGTCCTTTGGTGAAACTCTGCCAAGATGAGCTGCTTCCTGTTATGGACAAATGGAATATAGATGACAATTTCTGGCTTTGTAGAACATCCATCATTTATCAAAATAGTTTTAAAGCCAGAACTGATGAAGCTCGTCTTTATAAGTAAGTACATTTAAAAGAAATTTGCAAATATGTTCCTTCAAAAAAGATATTACATCCTAATCAATTTCATATGCTAACCTAGATGCACAAATTTATTGGCTGATTCAGGCAACTTGTTTAATGCTTTAATGTATGCTGGTGTGCAATTTGGCCATTGTAGGAACAGTCTGAGTTGCGTACCATATAACCAGGCAGCCTTCCTGGTGCAGCTAATAATTTATTAATGTAAATTAGAAACTGTAATGGGTCTAAGACTGCTCCTTGAGGAACACCTGAGTTTACTGTTATTGTTGCTGAATCAGAGCCATTTTTAAAAGGTTTAGCTATTATCTATGCAAAGTAATTGAAATTACCTGTATTTATTTCCTTTCAAGACCTAGCAATGTATGGGACACTAGTTCTCATCACATCATAATGTTGATCATTTAATAATTTATTTCAACTTTTTGTTTGCTGCAGATACTGTTTGACTCAAGTGCACAGCAAAGAATTTTTTATTCAGAAAGCTATTGGCTGGGCTCTAAGGGAATATTACAAGATTAATCCCAAGAGTGTTACGGCATTTGTGAAAAAGAATAAAGACAGACTGTCTTCACTGAGCATACGTGAAGCTCTGAAGCACGACAAATGACAATTAGTTTCATAGATTTTATTTGTATATCAGTTATAAGGATATTTTATGTAAATGAGATTATAATACATTTATCTATATAATACATTATATTTTTAAAATAGTATTTAAATACTTGTGTGTTGGAATTGTTTTTTCTGATGATAAATTACACAGTTGAAACCTTAGTGCCTAATGTAAATACCAAATAAAGTTTATGTGTGATCCTAATAGCAGAGATATTGACCTAGGAACATGTGTAGAACTTAATCATCTTCTTTTTTGAACTAATATCTTATCTTATCTTATATAATACAGACGTTACTTATGTATGTATTTGGTAAGAAGAAAGTGATACCTGTTTAATATCACTAGGATAAAGTGAACTAGACTAGTTCTTTGGCATGCAGACCAAACATTATAATACTACAAAAATAATAATAAATAGTAACTGAAAAAAAATGTATAAAAAAAACAAAAACAATGCTTATATTTAAACATACTAAAAAGTAGAAAATAAAATTTTATTTTTGCCTATTTGGTCTTCAACTTTTGCAATCATTTTGGAACACTATTGATACTCAAACAGGGTAACAATCAGAAAGAAGATTTGTGACTCTAACATTAAACTTATGTGTGTCACACTTAGGCCTTACTGTTTGCCAATACAATTATTGTTTACCATGATTTGGAGGCGCGGTGGCTGAGCGGTAAAGCGCTTGGCTTCTGAACTGGGGACCGGGGTTCGAATCCTGGTGACGACTGGAATTTTTAATTTCGGGCGCCTCTGAGTCCACCCAGCTCTAATGGGTACCTGACATTAGTTAGGGAAAAGTAAAGGCGGTTGGTCGTTGTGGTGGCCACATGACACCCTTGTTAACCGTAGGCCACAGAAACAGATGACCTTTATATCATCTGCCCTATAGACCACAAGGTCTGAAAGGGGAACTTTACTTTTTACCCATGATTTATCTCCCCTTAGCTTTGTACATTATCTATATGAAAACAAAATTAATTAATTACGACTAATTGATTAACTATAGGTAGATTTTTTACTGATTCATGTGTTGTCATTAAGCCTGAGCTTGTAGAAGTGGTCAATAGTTGATTGCTAAAATCCAAACATACAAGAAACATACTGTGAAAGACTAAATATAAGTGTTATAAGTAAAAAGAAATACAGAATTCTGTTTGCTATTTTTGGCTAGTGATGGGCCTGAACTTTGGGCTTGAGCCTAAGCTAGATGTGGCATGTTGTTGTTTTACCAGATAATGTTAAGACATGATGAGGGAATGTGGGGATTGGCTATACCAGTCTGTATCAAGATTATGTGAAAGGTTGTGCCCAATATTCTAAAAACTATAACAACCTACATTACCAGTGAATCATTCCTTGCTAAGTTATTTCATATGTTCGAATACGTTTTTGTTCTTGATGACCAATCATCATAAATTGTAAATCCTTAATCGCATTAAATATTACATTAAATTTGTTTGTTGGCTATCATATAATCTGTTTGCTCTTATGTAAAGTAAATACACAATTGTAAAACAAATTTCCCGGGTTCAAATCCTGGTTAAGACATGGATTTTTAATTTTGGAATCTTTGGGCGCCTCACAGTTCACCCAACTCTTATGGGTACCTGACATTAGTTGGGTAAAAGTAAAGGCAGTTTATCATTGTGCTGGCCACATGACACCCTTGTTAACTGTGGGCCACAGAAACAGATGACCTTTACATCATCTGTCCTATAGACCACAATGAATGAAAGGGGAACTTATATTTGATCAGTGATATGATACCAATCATCAGGATATCGTTCTTCATGTACATTTGTAGATATTAACCTGCTGTTCTTCCAATACATCTCATTTCACAATTGTTAATTTATAGCTTTAGCTTTATATTCACAATTTAGGTTTGCTTGATGGAAAAGGATTTTTACATGCATAGCCTTTGTCTTTTTTTTTATTCAAACATCTATTTTTCTTAAATAGTAACAATCTTAGTGCAGTTTTTGTTCAATCTCAATGGCCTCTGAAGTATTCTGATAGTAACTATGTAAAGAATGTTTTTTATGTGATTTGTTATTAATTTTTTTAAAAATCTATTACTGAAAAAAAAATGGCATTAAAATGCTTTGTGTTGTTTATTTAATGTCTAGAAAATAAATGGGTGCCTAAACTCATTTTGAACTATTGACCAGTTTATTTTATGACTTGACTTAAACAACTAGACAAGTATTTATTTAACATAAATGCTATTTTTGATTGCAAATCTTTTTTCAAGTTAATATATCCAGCTTATCTTAGTACTTGCGTGACACTAGCCAATTTAAATATTTATAAACGTTTGTGCATTTATAGAACATGCAACAGCAATAATATAATAATGGAATTTGGTAATGAGTTTACCTAAGGGCTTTTCACTTGTTAATTATATAATTAATCATGTTTATATTTATAAGTTCTAAATGATTAATCTCATCCGTTTTGTTTTATCCTTATTTAGTTTTTTATTACTAATGGTGTCTTGTTAACTTCAGAGGCCATTGAGATTGAACAAAAACTGCACTAAGATAAGTGTAATATTGTATGATGGCCATGAAAAACTGATATGGAAAATGGTGACCGGTCATTTCATCCCCAATTAAATATTTTCTTTTTTTATTGTTTAATTGTGCTGTTTAGGCTTTGACTTTAAGCCCTCAATTCATCTAATATATAAATATGATTATGTAGAATGCTTTTTAAATATTTTTTAACATGTTACTAATGCATTTATAGTGTTTCCTCTTCCACTTTGCATTCTTGATGAGAATTCTTATAATATATTGTAAATCTTGGTGTGTACTTAGCTATAGTGCTTCTATTGGATGTGGGGGATGTAATATTATAATAATATCCTGCGCATGACGTAATGATCAAAGGCCAAGGTGTGGTGGAAGTAGTGAAAATCATTTGAGAGATAGAAGTGCGATTAGAATAATTATGACCATGCCGCTGATAACTTATCATCAAAAGCCAAGGTGTGGCGGAAGTACGACCGTGTTTCACTTTATTTAATTTTTCAATCGTTCTTTCTTAAAATTGGCACGTCATTTTTAGCCTTGAAATAATTTATTTTTTTCTGATAAAGGCTGACTTCACCCATATCAGGATAACACTTTTTTTTACATTATCTCTATATTTATACATGTTAAATTTTTAAAGCTTATAATGGCATTTAATTTCAATTTTATTCTTATCTAATGTGTTACACTTTTTGGCATTTAAATAAAAAATGAATTTATTAAACATTGCTCATTTCATGATTTTTACAATTACTATTTGTTAGATAAAATGATCAGATGATGAAAATAACGGGATGAAATGACCAGGGGGATGAAGTGACCAGGGATGAAATGACCGGGAAAATGTGTTTTAATAATTCTAGAAGTTGAAGGCCTACAGCTCTTTTACAACTAACACTAACACCTTGTCTAATCCTACAACTAGTTTAAACAAAAAAAAAATGACAAACTCAAAATAATTATAATAAATGTGTTTTATTGTTAATGGCTTCTTTAGATGGTCTTTAACACAATTACATTTACTGGTACATTACAATTACATTGTTTGACACATGTATGAAGATGTACAAAGGTCAGTCTTGTTTTAATATTAATACTTATACTGTAAATGCAGGATGTCTAATATCAGGCTTATATTGTTGTGTTTTGATAATACACTAACTTGACCTAAACTTTCATAGTCTTAATGAAACAAGTTCAAATATTGTAAGTATCATAATAATTCTAATAGTTTAACAAATACTATGTCTCCCCAGCTTGAGTTATATTTACATTAACTAGGTCAATAATGCCAACAAATAAAAGGTGGCATTATGCTTTCAAGCTGTGTTAGCAGGTATCAAGTCAAGCAAGGGAGAAGGGGTCAGGGTTAGGCAGGAAAAATGATGGAAATAGATGTCTAATACATACATAAACTTTCTCAGGGAATGCATACAAGATAAGGCTCAATCAGCTGTGTGACAGTTTTCTGCTAATCTCTGTTATTGCATAAATTTTGTTTAAATTATTGCAGACAGCAATTTATTGGTCTACCACTGATGTACACTAAATTATGTTTTGTTTCGCAGGTGGTGAAAAAAAAAAAATCGACATCCTTCGGACAATGGTTATTCTTGCCCTGGGAGTGGCAAAATATGTAGGTCACAGCTGGGGCTGCACAGCCATGGGAAATACTGCATTCCTCCCTTATCTTCAGACTCCAAGACAAGCCTTATTATTATTATGATGTTTTGTTTAATGAAGCTCTAGTGATCTTAAGTGGTCACAGATATAGCCCAGAGTCAACAGGCTAAGAATAAGTTTACATTTTTTGCGAGGTCATTTTGACATACTGTTTTTGATGTGCATAAAAATTACATCAATAAAACATCAATAGCTATTATTTGGACAGATAAAAAACATTGGCTATTTGTGCATTACAAACATATTACATACAATTTATTTAAGCAACTTGTTTCCCTTCAACCAATGATTCTTGGGTAATCAAATCAATAAACTTATTTTTCATTTTTTAGCACATGATTTTAGAAAAATAAATGCAAATGTTCTGTTTAAAAACACAACTTCAAGTAGTGACAGTTTAATATTTATTACACATGCTCTGTGACAAAAAATTTTGAAGATAGTTTGGCATCTAACAAACACTGCAATTTAAACAGGGGGTCCTTGGGTTATGCATTGATCCCTTTCTATGGTGTAAGTCTGAATAAAGGTACATACTGTATGTTAATACTGTCAGCACTTATCCTACCCCTAACTCAGTACCCTGCATAATCAACAAAAAACAAATGAAGGAAGTAAAAATACAGTTAGAAATGAAATGAAACAGTGATCAAACAAAACAGCTTTATTGTGAGGAGGAAGCTGCAGAAGGTGGTGGAGATACTGAGGCAGGTGTATCTGAAGAGGCAGAACCTGCAGAAGATGTTGGAGATACTGGGCCAGGAATGTCGAAACAAGGCTTTTATATACATGTAGTATATGGAAGATATAACCTTGAAACCTCATAACTTGGGACTGACTAAACCTAAGGACCTCCTGTACAAATATAATAATAGTAAAATTTGCACAACGGAAAAATATATTTGCTTCTATAAGAAACAATTTCAGATATTTCATTTCCACAAAGGTACAATATCAGAGAAATTAAATAATTATGATCTATTAGTTACTAAAATTGATTTTTAATATAAAAATCCTTTTAAAAAATTATTTTCAATATATTGGTAACAAAAGTTGAGCCTTCCATTTGAACACAATTAACAACAAAACAGTTTGTAATGTTTTACAAATACTTCACATCTTGAAAGCAAAAACTGAAATAATGAAACAAAAACTTCTTGAATAGCATATAACATCCAACCTGAAACCAGTACATTAACATGAAGAAAATAATCTCAAAATCAATATTACATGCTGCTAGGTATTGATAATGTGTCCAGAATTGGCAGTTAGGAGAGACCCAAAATTTCTTCAGTGTCTGGGTCGATGTCAATATCATAGAAACATGGACGAGTTGGAAGTCCTGGCATTGTACTCATCTAAGGCATAATAAAGAAAAACATGTTTGAAGTCCATCCTAAATGCTAGTTAAACATATATGCAAGTTAGTTTGCTATAATTAAAGACTTGCTAGTTGTCATGGCACGATTAGGAGTTAGTTATTTGTTTTGGGAATAGGGGGAAGTTTTTACTTAGTGACGATGACGTGATATAACTTTAAAAAGTAAGAACACTCTAGGAGATGATATAAACAAGACGCTTTTCTTATCACAGTAGAAATAAGGATTATATAGACGGCTAGGAGTAGGCGACAGACGGTTCCCTTTATGATCATTACACGTGTTTAATGTTTAACACTAGCGTCGACTACCTATATTGATTGTTTCGCCGATGTTACTGAATTAGTTTGAGGGTCACCTCCTGTTTATTTCATTGGTTGTACTCGACACCGCGGAAGAGCCTTAACAAGTGTGATGAAAATTAAACAAATTTGTAAAACGTATGCACACCTAAAAAAACAAATATTTTAGCATCAAGTACATCAACAAAGATTTGAATAGTTATAGATGTTATAGGCAGCAGCTATTTTTTTTTTATTAATTCATCTGACCTTTGATTTTGTTAGTAAGGATATATTGTTACAAATCTCACTATCCAGGTTCTCTTCAAATTGCACCACACGACACAACGAACTTAAAGAACCTCACAAACTCAGGGCTCCAAAGTATCAGTCAGTTTAATTTCAAATACATTACAACACTGTACAGTTGGCAACAATATTACACTAACTGTCTAAAAACCTAGCCTGGCTCCGCCTGACTTCACACACCAGGCTGTTTCTAACTTCGCCTCGTACTGGTCACATTGCGAGGTAACGTGAAGTGTTGACTCAAACACACTTGCTCTTATATAGTGTCTCAACTGGCCTTCTAGAATCGGATGGAACGTTCTTGACCACTCAGAATGATCACAATCACAGTGACTTGCGTGCGTAATATTTACACACAGGTCGTTGCCGAACTGGCGTGTACTGTCACTGGTCACAGTTGACTGCTCGTCCTGCGCTGGACTGAGGCGATTTGGGTAGGCTAAGAACACACACAGCACTACCCCCATCTGTGTCATCACCAGGTTTATAACAATATTAATGATGTACATTCCCTAGGTCCTTATTGCTCTCTTAAAAGACATTCTACAAAGCAACAAGAAATAGGCTGGCTATTTTAACAACGAAATACTTGTTCCATTTCAATTGCGTAATCAGCTTTAGAATTATTCTTATCAATAAAAGATAACCATATTTTAAAGTTAAGGTAGTTGAAAGTACTAGTTGAGATTAGTTGTAACATATCAAACTATTCAAGTGAAATGTCAAATAATCATGTTGATGTCTTTAAGGATCTATCAGAAAGTGAAATAGCCAACTACACCACATGGTTAGAGTGATTCAGTATGCTAGCAAGTCAACACTACCACACTACTCTACATTCAAACATAAATATCTGCAATGAAGAGTAACAATAAAGAAGGAACAGGAGTTTGACTATTTCATACTTATACTTCTCTTCCCTTCTTCTAAGTGAAAACACATTCAAACTTACAGTGCCAACAAGAGGATAAATAAAACCAGCTCCAATGCTTGCTCTTGCTTCCCTGATGGGTAAGGTGAAACCTGTAGGAGCACCTTTTAGTTCAGGCTTGTCAGATAAGGACAGATGTGTTTTAGCCATGCATATTGGAAGATCGTTAAAACCCTATGGACAAAGAGTTTCAATGTTTAGTCACCCTCTTAAAGCCAGCAAACAAAATTAAAAAAAAAATGCAAGCACATAAATGCTTTTTCACAGTTGCTAATTAAAGCTTTTTTAGTGGATTAGACTGGAGTTACTTTTGAATCTGCTGAGTTCTTAAGCAAGATTAACCATACAGAGACTGATTGCCATTGACGTGGCAATGAGCTATTCGTCTCCACTAAGCAAGGTTGCAGCGTCACAACATGAGGCCTACTATAACCATTTGTCTCAACCAGACTTCACTCCCCCCCCCCACCACATACTCAGATTATCTCAAAAATAAATAATAATTTAAAAAAAAACAACAGCTTTGCAATTTTTTTTCAATACATTACTAAATGAAATGTTAAAATTTTCCCACAAAGGTTGTCACTAGTCCTAAATAACTTCATTGCAATGGGTAAATGCTGATATGCTTGCTTTTATTCTAATTACATTTTTCTTCTTCAATGCACATTGCTTTCAGAAGCAACCATTATAATGGAAAACATTTTCTTTGAATTATAATAAATTTCAAACTTTGAATCATTAATAAAGTGTCAAATTCAAGTAGATTTTTAATAATAATAATAAGGCTTGTCTTAGAGTCTGAAGATTAATGAGGAATGCAATATTTCCTGTGGCTACCCACATGCCTAGTACATTTATAATAAACTAGTTAACGAAGTTGTAGAATAATAAAAATAACACAAAAAAGTCAAAGCCCCATTTGGATGTTTCCAAGTTAGTTTTTAAAAAATCCAACTTACTTGTTTCTTGTACCGTTCAATTTGCTCTTGGGCAAGCGGTTCAAGGAGAATTCCATCAGCTCCATAAATTTCTTTTGCAATTGTTTCAATTTTGCTTTCAATGGGGTCCTAAAAGTAGCAAGAATCTTGTTTTATTATTATAGAACTATATAGAATTATAATGCTTAAAGCAACACTGACTGGTAATATTTTATTAAACTCTAATAGCACAGGTTGTGGACTAACAAATTCTGAGTTACCCTGACATCATAGAGGAATTTAAAATTGCTTGGTTGTTTAGTAGCATTATTCACTGCTACTGCCAAGTCTACTGCACCAAGTCCACCTTTGGCCCAGTGGTTGCAGATAACAGCATCAAAAGCTCCATTTTCTTTAGCAATACGCTGAACCAAATTTAATTCAGATAGTGTGTCACTTCTGAAATATGATGTAAACAAAAGCATTACGATAAAAGGTTTTCTTTTCATCAATAAAACATGACCATGCACTTGAGAAATTTATAATAATGAACTGACCAATACAAACATATGATGAGTTTACCCAAATCTATTGATGGCAACAACAACTGGCACTCCAAACTTGTTAGCATTTTGAATTTGTTTGATCAAATTATTGCATCCTTGTTCCACCAAGTCTAAATGCTGCCAAAATAAAATAAAAATACTTTTTTTATAAGCGGTTGACAAAGTAAGTTCTAATTTTTTCAGTCAAGCATGAAGCAGTGTTTCTCTTAATTTAGCGAAAATGCAGACTGAGTACATGCTAATGACAAATGAAAATTACCTCTTCCTTGTATTCTGCAGGTAATGGTACTCCAGCTGTCACTGTGGGGCCACCTCCATGCATTTTAAGTGCCCTAATGGTTGCAACAAGAACTACAGCACTGGGTACCAAACCAGAGTAACGGCATTTGATATCAAAGAATTTTTCCATGCCAATATCAGCACCAAAACCAGATTCAGTCACTGAAATGTGTTATAGGAAAATAAAACCATTTTTTTCTGATTTTTTAAAAATGTAATAACGATTTAGATTGCTAAGATAAGAATTCAATGCATAAACAGCAAAAGTCATAATGAAAATTAATATCAAATTTTCTTTCAAGAGGACTGAATTCTTTCCATTTCACCATCAAGTTTTCTCAAGTAACCTACTCAGGGTAGTTTTGATTGAAGTTTTCAATTAATCTAGATGCTTTTTTTTAATCATATTTGGAGCTCCATCTGTTAATTTCTTAGCCCTTCCACAAATTCATTCAAAAACATATAGCTTTTTTTGTTTTTCTCTTAAAGTGGCTTTAGCTTTAAAGAAGTTCATCTAAAATATCTGGCCTTTTTTTTCCCTTTTAAGTGACATTAGGATCCCAACTTCTCAGTAACAGGTATTAACCAATACCTTCTATAAACAATAACAATTGGGCAGTAAGTTACTAAACTAAGCACTTAATGGATATAAAATTTTGTTTAGATCTACCTAGACTATTTCAATAAAAAAATAGTATAATGCTATTAAATGGTTTATAGAAATTTGTTAATTTTAAGATGCTTATGTTAACATTTTAATTTTAATTTTATACAAATATAAATATATTTATTACTGAAAGTCATCATAATAAAAGAAAACTTAAACTATACCAACAAATCCATCTTCTCCAACCAGTTTCAATGCAACCTTGTCTGCAATTATAGATGAGTTGCCATGAGCTATATTAGCAAATGGGCCAGCATGAACAAAGACTGGAGTCCCCTGAAAAATACCTTTGTTGATCAATCAATCTATTTTGTTTTACAATATTTTTTATTTGATTAAATTAAATTTTGAGAAATAGACAAACATACAAAGCTGACCTCTAAAGTTTGAGAAAAACAAAAACAAAGCTGACCTCTAAAGTTTGAGAAAAAAAGTACAAAGCTGACCTCTAAAGTTTGAGACAAAAAAAAATACAAAGCTGACCTTAAAGTTTGAGAAAAAAAATTAATAAGCTGACCTCTAAAGTTTGAGAAAAAAAATACAAAGCTGACCTCTAAAGTTTGAGAAAAAAAAATACAAAGCTGACCTCTAAAGTTTGATAAAAAAAAGTACAAAGCTGACCTCTAGAGTTTGCATTAGGTTTGGTCTGATTGTGTCTTTCATCAACACTGCCAATGCACCACTAACTCCCTGCAGATAAATATGAAAAGGTAAGTGTTGAGTAATATTAATATTAACCCTAGAAAAAAACCTAGTTTATTTATGTAAATCAAACACAAACCAAATCATCTGCTGTAATAGGCTGTCCACTTTTGCTGCTGGCCACAACGATCCTGCCTAGCCTTTCTCTCAGATCTCGAAGATCCGTGCAGAGAGCCAGCACTGCCATGATCTCACTAGCGACAGTTATATCAAACTGGGTCTGAGAAGGCATTTCAGATATTTATAAATTTCTAATGAAAACATTTAAATATGCTTTTACTTTTTTTTAAAAATCACTATCATTCTTTAAAGATAGTAATATAGTGTTTTTAGTGTATGTAGTTTTTTAAAACTCTACCTGTCTTTCATGTCCTTTTTCTTGAGGACCTTGACCAATGGTAATCTTACGAAGAAATCTGTCATTAGTATCTATCACTGCAGAAATAAAGTCAATTTAAATTGGCTGAATGACAAAAAAAAAATTTAAATCTATAAGCTTACGTATGAAAATATTTTTTTTTGTTAAAACTATGTATTATAGAACATTTAAACAAAAGAAATACAATTTTCTCACCCCTCTGCCATGTTATGGTCTCCTTATCAATGTCCAGTCTAACAAAACTTTTAATTTCATTAGCTGTTAGGTCATTAGGGTTAGTTTGAGTGATTCCCAGTTTCTGAAAAAAAAATATTTTTTTTTGTAATTTTGTACAGATTTTTTAAATCAGCTCAGTTGGCAAAAATTGGGGTGTCATGGCCAAGTGGTAAAGCACTTAGCTTGTGAACAGAAGGCTCACCACTTTCTATCACAGTGAAGACTAGGATCTTGAGCTTCAGTTTCCTTAATGGGTATCTGACATTAATTTGAGAAATTAGAGGCAGTTGGTTGCTGCGCAGGCTAGATAACACCCTTTTAACTATTGGCTATAGAAACAGATGAGCTTTATATTTTTAAAACTATAGTCATAAATTTTTTTTTTTTAAATATTGGTATTAAAAAAATGTACTCTCAAAATGAAATAAAATGGGAAAAGTGTTTGACTAGTCTGTAGATTTCAGCACTTAGAAATGTTTATGTTCATTCATTGTGAACTCAAGCATTGGTTTGACAAATGAAAACTATTTTCAGAAGAGATCAAGTCCCACACCTCAAGTCTTTTAAGCTGAATGGGACTGAACTTTCGAAGACCTTTCTCTTCTGGTACCAGTCTCTTATAGAGAGCCTTATCTGTCTGAGTGGCCTCATGTAACATTCTAGCCTCAATGGCTGCTGCTAGAAGATTGTTGGCAGCTGTGACAGCATGAAGATCACCAGTCAAATGAAGATTGAATTCCTCCATGGGAATGACCTGAGAGTAGCCTCCTCCTGCAGCTCCTCCTTTAAATAAAAAGATAGCGATAAAAAAAATAGTTAAAAATGAGTTATGTAAAATTTAACATATAAATCAAGTTTTGGTCATTCAAATGACATTCTGGGTTTTAGTCTAAACTAATTTCAAGCAGAAATAACTAATGTATTTCACTTTCTCTCCTAATTGACCACACCATCATCAATTTAAACCTACCATTTCAGTCAAAGCTTTAAAAGTTGTTTATTACATTTTCTTTCCTCCGAAAATGTTTTTTTTTTTGCTTGAAATTTAATCTTGAACCATTTCCTTTGTAAAACATCCAGGCTTTTTATCATTTTCAGCATATTAGGACAGAGAACAATGTTTTGAAGCAAGGTGCTTAAATTTTCTAGATTTTATTTAGATGTTCAAGAACAAGACTTATACATATGACATTAAACAACTCAATAATAATCATAGTACAGCAGTACACTCTAGAGGATTCAGGATTAAATGAAGATTAAGACAAGGCGACTCAGTTTTATGTATGCTCTTCAATATGACATTGAAGTAAAGTCATAAGTATGTACACATTAACACAAGGGAAACAATTACTACTTCAGGAGAGAAAACATAGGTCCGCAGCCAACCTCTACAGTACCTTGCTTATACCAATGACATTGCCTTATTGGGGTAAAGACAAATCTCATATTGCTAGAGCTTTCACAACTGGAAGAAGCATCTCAACCAGCAGGACTTGAGGTCAATGACAGTAAAACCAAGTATATCACAATTACAAGAGACAATCAAATAGAGCAACAATATGTTAAAATTACTAACTTTCATACATCTAAGAAGTACAATAAATTTTTAAAATAACTTCTGACAGAAATAAACGAATGAATAGCAGAAGACAACAGATAATTCTAAAGCACCCAACATTTACTTATGAGCAAAACATTATCAAAGAAAACGGTATACAAAAGCATAATAAGATCAGTAGCTATGTATGCAAGTGAGACCTGGACACTGACAAAGACAACCAAAATTCCACTTAATACTTGGGAATGGAAAATACTTAAAGAAATTTATGGTGCTATACAAGAGGAAAATGGAAGGAGGACACACTAACCATGAGATATATCAATTGTAAGAAGACCCACCAATATTGACCCCCTCCCAACTCTGGTCAACAAAAGAAATTGACTGCAGCACACTGAGCACGCTATATAAGCATGAAAGTAATGCTATATAAGAGCACAATTTTTTTTTGCTATATAAGAGCACAATTTTTTTTTATTTTTTTTTTGGATCATTAAATATTTTTCTAGGTCTAGTTTGGAGCTAGAAAATTATCTTTCTTTATTTGTGTAATTGCGGTGACATAATTATCTCAAGATTTCCATTTTCTTTGTTATAAGTATTTATCTGTATCAAGTTTATTTTTTTTTTTTTACATTTGGATCCTAAAATATTACCAAGATCTAAATCCAGGAGACTTGTTCACAATTGGCAAGTTTTAATTTTTTATTTGTGTTTTTTTAATATGTATTTTTAGCAGCCCCCGAAAGGGGAAAAGACGCTATTAGTTTTGTGTGAAATGTCTGTCCGTCCATCCCGTTTAGATCTAGTAAACTAGAAAAGATATTGAAAATCGGATATCACAATATTTTAGACCATTCAAAGTTCTGATGCAACAGCTACTTTTTTTTTTCTGAAAGTAAAAAATCTAATTTTTAAAATCAGTTATGCAAGTATTTTTTTAAAGAGAAAAAGCTAATTAGTATGCATTATAAGTTAAAACTAATTTAAAATGAATAGTAATCTTATAAGCTTCATTTTCCTGAACATTTTTTTATTGCGCAATTTTAAAAAATTTTTTTTTGACGATTCGAATAAGAGATTGAGCCTTTTCAAAAAATTAGATCAATTATAAGACATCAGTTAGACCAGGGGAGGCGCTGTGGCTGAGCGGTAAAGCGCTTGGCTTCTGAACCGGGGGTCCCGGGTTCGAATCCTGGTGAAGACTGGGATTTTTAACTTTGGGCGCCCCTGAGTCCACTCAGCTCTAATGGGTACCTGACATTAGTTGGGGAAAAGTAAAGGCGGTTGGTCGTTGTGCTGGCTACATGACACCCTCGTTAACCGTAGGCCACAAAAACAGATGAACTTTACATCATCTGCCCTATAGACCACAAGGTCTGAAAGGGGAACTTGTTAGGCCAGGTTCACATCTAACTTTACATTCACTTTCACCTATCCTTTGATCTGCTGGACCGTTGGGGCACTACACAAGATCTGTTAACCTTCTTTCTCCATTCTTATCTCTCATTTGTCTTTGATATAATATCATTTGGATGTTCTTTCTGAAAATATTGAAGCCTGCCTGGGTGGACCACTTCGGGGGCCGATTTTGAGTTTGTGTTTCCACACAAACTGTCTTTGTAACCTTGTTTCTATACAAATGAATATGGATATCAGGGATTCTTTTTTTTTTTTAAAGATTCGACTTATTTTTAATGCACCAACATAATTAATTTCTACTAATGAACTTACAAAAAAAAAAAAAAAAAAGTCACGTTGGTTTACCAACCTGGTACCAACCCGCTACTCCCTCACTCTCGCGTTCTTCATTTCTAGACTAAATCTAAATGCTATTAAGAACCAATCAACATATAGATCTGGGCACATTGTGTTCACCCCAACTTTTCTGTTCCCCCCCCCCCCACAGGACGGCTTAGCGTGACCTTCGTATGCTAGTCTAGAGAGGAGAAAAAAAAAAAGGATACGAAATGCGTAACACGACAGGTTAAATTTGTATTTGCGTACTGGCTGTAATTTTTAGGAGATTTTGCATAACGAATACGCATTTTGCGTAACGGTAGGCAGGTCTGACTTAAACATGTTAATGCACTATGAATGGAATAAATTAGTCATTTCAATGGAATAAGGAAAATAATTATGGGAGTTTAAAAAGTATTTTACCTTTAATGCCAAATGTTGGACCCTGAGAAGGTTGACGAATACAAGCAAAAACATTTTTCTTCAATTCAGCACCAAGAGCTTGAGCTAAACCAACAGTAGTGGTACTCTTGCCTTCCCCCAGTGGAGTTGGAGTGATACTGTAAGAGACAAATATATATGAAATCATATGACTGATAAAATAACATATATATACACTCATTATTTTTATATCTATACACAAAATGTAATATCTATACACACATACATTGTGATTTATCTATATTTATCTACATTTATCTATTCACGGATACATTGTTATATCTATACTCATACATTATTATAACTGAGTGTTAGTTTGAGCGAAAACCAATAGCAGGCCTGAACACTGACCTGTGACGAAACAACCTGTGGCCAGTGGAGACCAATAGCTCATTGCCAATTTACACATACTGACCTGTGATGTGGCATCAATTCAAGCTATTGGTCTCCGTGTCACAGGTCAGTGTTCAGGTCTACTAGATGATTGGTTTCAGTGTAAGACACACAGAATCAAAATACTATTTTGAAATAATTTAACAATTCATAAATAGGAAATAAAAACATTAGAAGACCTGCATTTTCTAAAGATTATAAAGAAAATAAAAATGAAGACACATTTCCATAGTACACAAAACATGAACCTCTGGCTTAGCAGCATACACCCTAACAGTAAAGCAAGGACTTAGCCACACAACCAGAACAATTCATGAATATGAACTTTCCTGGCCTAGCTATAAGAGTACCAGATCTAATCTATTCTCCAGGTGTCCAAAGCTGTTTCTACTATATCAAGCTAACCTAACCTAACCTATTGAAAAGATTTGTTTTAGCATTCATCAAACACAGAACCTAAATTTTACAGTACACACATTGAAACTATACTAGCCTACCCAGCAACCACAACATATTTTCCATCTTTCTGTGTTTTTAGTCTGTCCAAAACCTTGAGAGAAACTTTGGCCTTTTTCTTTCCATAGAGATCAACTTCTTCTGGCAGAAGGTTTATTTCTTGGGCTAGTAGAGACACATCTTTTGGTATCTGAGCCTTGGCAACATCAATATCACTACAAGATTGTATATGGATTAGACATTATCTTACAGATACTTATCAAGATGTTTTAATTTTTAAAAAATTCAAAATAAAACCCTTTTTGTTTGCATTAATGTTGCAGTCATCACAAAGTTTCACTTATCATATATGCCAGAAACACTTTGCAAATATTTATTCCATTTTTCTTCTTTGTAACAGAGGTAAAATATTGGAAATATTAAGAATTGGGTGGTTGTTTTATGCCAAGAAAATTTACAGGTTTAAATTACTTGGGCCTCAAAGTATAGGCAGAATCTAAACAGCCTCATACTCAAGTTACTTTAACACATTTGATACAGTAAAATGCTGTTCCATTATTCTAACAATTATGGAACAGTTTTCCTCTTCCCCGCCAAGGTCACCTCACACCTTTTTGCTTTAAGAGCTAAAGGATGGTTGTTACTTCATGTTTCATAATGTAGTCAATTTCTTTCATTATAGAACAAACTCCTCCCCAACCACTAAGTCTAAATAACGCCAACTGAAGGGTTTCATTTTTTTTTAACAATGAACCATTTCATAAAAAGCTCTATTTTTCTTCAAATTATTTTGATAGTTGTTAATGTGTAAGAAGGTTGAAACTCATTTATATACAAACTAAAACTAGAAAAATGATCAAGAATGTAAAAAAAAAGATATATACCTAGGAACTGGATCCTTCAAATGAAGAGGCAGGTACTGGATGTTCCATTGTGAAGAATCCTGACAACAATATATGTCATTACCCATTAACAAGTGTATCTTTATTTTTATTTATTTTTAAACAAAGACAGCTACGATATAGAATTACCAAAATAAAGATTTTCTCTAGAGGCAACTTTTTCAATTATATTTTATGAAATAGTTAGATTCAACTGTCAGACTTAGAAACAAAATGACTTCAGTGCACTTTCATGTACATGTACATTTAGATAATTCAGCAGCAAGTAGAGCAATATAACACTCTTAACTTTATGAGAAATAAATAAATGCTTACTGCAAGCTTAACAAAGCTTTTCTTAGCTTGGTCTACTGTGTTTTTCAATAACATAGCAACAGTCATAGGTCCAACACCCCCTGGAACTGGGGTGATCCATGAAGCAACTTCTTTGGCAGAATTGTAGTCAACATCACCAACTAAACGATAACCTCTAGGTTTGGTTTCATCTATCAAATAGATGTTTGCAATAATGTTATCGTTTTCTTTTTCTACATTCTCAGTATTATGTTGTAGGGTTCAGATGACTAGATCAATATCTGAGATAAACTTTTACTGGTTTCCAGATTAATTTCTTTTTTTTTATAATTCCTTTTTTTAAATACAAAAATTAAATTAATAAAGCTTGCTTTATCTAGTTTGCTATTGACAGCACAAAAATAAACATATAAATAATTTCACATGATTAAAAAATATAGATAACTTTATTTTTATATTTAAAAAAAATATATTTCATTTACTAAACTAATTTCCACCCCTATTTACACTATAACATGTTTCTTTTTTTAAGTTTACTCTAACAAATTTGTGTGTGTGCTCATTTAGTCCTCAGGATTTAACTATGAAATCTTCTAATCAAGTTGAAAGACCAAGTATAAGCATTATTACACACATTACGAGTAACTCATGCTGTTACAATTTTACTAACATAACAATGACAGTTTTTTTTAAAATGATACCCCCCCCCCCAAAATAATTTTAAAAAATGATAGAATTAATTGTTTTTATAGTAAAATACTACGAATCTGAGAGCGTATTGAAATACCTGGTATAGAGTTAATACCACAGTCAATGACTATAGCTCCAGGCTTGATCCAGTCCCCTTTTACTAGTTCAGCTTGTCCAATACCAACCACCAATATATCGGCTCTTTGGACCTATTAGATATAAACACACTGTTAGATCTTTCTAAAGTTTGGATGTCAGCCAGATCATTACAAGCTAAAACAAACTGTCCTAACCTCAGATTTCAAGTCAGCAGTACGAGAATGGCAAACGGTAACTGTAGCATGGTTCCACAACAGTAGATCTGACATTGGTGCACCTACTATCTTACTACGGCCAAGAACAACTGCATTTTTACCTTTCACATCCACTCCTAAAAAAAGAAAAAAAAACAATTAACAAGTCTGTCTGGAATTTTTGTTAGAAATATCTGATAGATTAGTTTCAGTAATATTATTTTATTACGATAGATTAGTTTCAGTAATATTATTTTATTACTAGCATGCAGCATACCTGTTCTTTTGATTAATTCCATGCAGCCTCGTGGAGTGCAAGGTAAGATACAAGTATCTAAGTCTCCTCGAGATAAACGTCCAGCATTGTCTTGATGCAATCTGAAGGGAAAAAATTGGTTTAGTTTACTATGATACCTCTTGGTAATTGGTAAAATGCTCCAATCCTCAAACAAAACATTTTAACAACTAATACTGTTAGGATCAAATTTAGATTAGCACACTACGAGGGACAACTGTGAATGCAACGCAAAAAGTTAGCTTAGGGTTTATATGCATTAATTGAAATAGAGACTGTAGACAAATAGCATTCTCAGTGATAACATCTCTTTAACCGACAGTAACTTAAACTGGATATTCCTTCGATGTTACAATATATTCATGAATTGTCATCTTGAAAATATCCTTCATTATATTATATTTATTTTAAGAACTAGCAAATAGAACCATAGTATAAGAAATAAGCAAGCACAGCAAAAAGCAACTAGTTGAGCACACTTAGCAATCAATCTCTATAGATTATAGAGTAATTCATCTGATAGAAACACACTACAGTAAATCCCAATGTAAAGTAAAGTTCCCCTTTCAGACCTTGCAATCTATGGGGCAGATGATGTTAAGGTCATCTGTTTTTGTGGCCCACGGTTAACGAGGGTGTCATATGGCCAGCACAACGACCAACCGCCTTTACTTTTCCCTAACTAATATCAGATACCGATTAGAGCTGGGTGGACTCAGAGCACCCAAAGATACTGAAATAAAAAAATCCCAGTCTTCACAAAGATTTGAACCCAGGACCCCCGGTTTAGAAGCCAAGCTCTTTACCACTCTGCCTCCGTACCTCCTAGCTCACAATGAGCAACACACTTAATAACAAATACAGAGTCAAAATCTTGTAAGCTTGTGTAAGCGAAATTTTTTTTCACTATATAAACATGTAACAGGCTTGAGGGAATTTTATGATTACCAAATGTGATTACTTTTATCACAGCATTCATTAAAGGAGAAGGGAAAAAAAGACCCTAACATTCATAATATAAACATACCCATCTACATCTTTACTCTGGAGAATGGCATTAGTCACACGGTGGGCATCAATAACAGTATCACTTTCTAAAGGTAGCTGTTTGGTAGACAAAGTTTGACATCAGTTTTAATCAATTGGAAAGGACACCATTTACGACTAAAATGGAAAAAAATTTAACACTAAGAAAAAAGAATTTTTAAAGAATTCTTGATTTTAAGCAAGTTGAAAAAAAAAAAAAAAAATTTAAAGCCAAACCAATTAATTCAGTTTTTAAAATGCCAACACCCCCATACAAAGTAATATTAAAGCTATCCATTAAAATCAGTAATGTGCAAGAGTAAATATCAATATTACCTGAACAATAATGCCATGGACTTTAGGATCATTGTTTAATTTATCCACACAAGCTAATACCTGACAAAAGCAAAAGAATTTTAAATTTAATTGCATTTTGTATGTTAAAAACACAAATGTCACAAACATCTAAACAGTCGTGTAAAGCTTGGAAGCAGAACTTTAGTAGCTAGGCTGGGCTAAAAGCACATGATAGGAAAAAAAAGGTTCACTGAAGAATTGAGCTTTATAAAAAATATTTTCCTTTTCCAATATAAAATGTTAATGTCTGAAAAGTTGCAATCTTGTATATTATATTAATACTTTCAAACCTTTTAAAGTTCCTTATGGCAAAATTTAAATTGAGGAAAAGTATTAATAGTCTTATAAATTAGAATGCCATATGATATTTAAATTAAAAAAAAAAATCACCTCATACTGGGTAGATGAACGTGGCAGCTTAATATGCTCTGCAATCACGCCTACTTCTGCAGCAGACTTAAGTTTTTGACCAATGTAAACATTTGAGTCTTCTCTGTCCCCAACCTTGAAAAACATGTATAGACTCTAATGAGTAATTGATTGAAATCATGTCCAAGATAATATACTTAACAGACAAGTTCAGAAGTGGAGGACTTGTCACAACAACCAAGATGTCTAAAAAAAAAAATATATTTTATTTTTCTTCAAATGTTATGTATTGTTCTTTTTTTTTTAAAAGTTGTAAACTATGAAACTTGAACTGTCACGTAGTAAACTAGCTGCATCTAAGTACAGACAGTAACCTTAGCAACTAGCTCCACCTTCTTTCCAGAAAGTTCTAAAGTAAGTTCTATGACCTCATTAGAGGAGAGTTTTTGCCCGGGGTCTTGTTTAAGATAAAAAGAAGCATCAGTTGTAAAGATAATTTAATAGCGAGGTTGTAGACTAAAAGTTGGGAGATGAAACTCGAGTGACAAGTCATATTTTATCCGTTGTAGAATTAATATTTATTTGAATCTATTTGTTGCGGTGTACTTCAACAATAATATTGGGGACTGGTTCAAAATCACAGTTGGAGTAAGACAAGGCTGCCTACTGTCACCAACACTCTTCAATATCTTCCTTGAAAGAATAATGGAAGATGCCCTCGAGGGCTATGAAGGTACTGTTAGCACTGGAGGAAGAAGAATTACTAACTTGCGCTTCGCAGATGACATTGACGGCCTAGCAGGGACAGAAGAAGAACTAGCTGACCTGGTGATGCGCATTGACAAGACTTCCGCAGCATATGGCATACAAATAAATGCTGAAAAAACTCAAATTATGACCAATAGCCATCAGGGCTTTAAAAGAGGCTTCAGTATTGGAGGTGAAAAGCTAACTAGTGTTAACAGCTTCAAATACCTCGGAGCTATTGTCTCAGATGAGGGAACAAAACCCAAACTATTGGCCCGAATAGCACAGTCCACAGCAGCCCTTTAAAAACTTAAAATAATATGGAAAGATAAGGGCTTAGCCCTCGGCACCAAAATCAAACTGATGCGCTCTCTGGTTATGGCCACATTTTTATATGCTTGCAAGTTGTGGACAATGAATGCAGAGCTTGAGAGGAGGATCCTAGCCATCGCATTAAAAGACCGCATCACAAACCAAGAAATCAGAGACAGGGTTACTGTAGTGATCGGAGCCCATGACAACCTGCTAACTATTGTAAAAAGACGAAAACTTAAAACCTATGGCCACATTACAAGACCTACGGGGCTCGCAAAGACCTTCCTTCAGGGAACAGTGCCAGGAAAGAAGAAGAGGCAGACAGAAAAAGCGAAGGGAGGACAACATTAAAGAATGGATGGGCCTGCCATTGAGAGAGGTTCTAAACAAGGCAAAAAAAAAGAGGAATGGAGACAAATCTTGCCTTGTGCCCCAACGGTCCAACAGACTAAGGGATAGGTAAAGGTAATTTGTTAACGAGCTTGGAAGAAGATATACATTTGATACAGTTTTATTTGTATATTTTGTATATTGAATTGAAGGATCTTCATTATTTGAATCTCTAAAGATATTAGATCTAATATCTAGATCTAGTTCTATATAAGAATCCCCGGCACGTCACAGAGAGGAGAAATAATACTGTGACAGGCCTATTGCAAAGTTTTAAATTGGAGATTAATTGTAACTAATTATCTCTACATTTTATCACTATAAAGATGTATGCCCGCCTAAAGCCATTTTTTGTGTGTGTAAATCTATAAACAGTATCTGGTATTTTGTCTTGCCATTTAACATTTCAGCATAGATCCAGCCACCTGGGAGACAGAGGCACATGACAGAGCATCATGGCGTCCCGCTGTGAAAACTGGCGCACAGGTTGCTGACGAAAAACGCCAGAGAAGAAAAGCAAGGCCCCTTGGACACTAGCTCCAGCTGGAATAACCTGCCCCGTGTGCAGCCGAACATTTGAAGGCTCACCAGCCACATGAGTAGGCATAAAACCCCAGTGCAAAGCCCTCAGCGCCATGGATGACAAAGTGGTCATCATCGAACCACAAATCTCTCAAACATGTTTTTTTTCCATTAAGAGAGCCTTCTGCTACAACATCATGTGCATTTTCTTCTTGTACTGCTCTACTATGTATGAAAAGAATCACAACTGACCCTGCTTGTTATTTAAATTTTAATTATGTTTTATTTTTGTACATTTTTTGGGAGGGACTTTCACTTGGAGTTTTGCATTATAAGAAATACTACAGAACACAATGGGCTTTCTTTATTAAAAAAGCTTTTAAAGATAAAAGAAAAATTTTAGAACATTTACATTTTTAGACAGAAGTTTTAGCTTAGCAGTGAGATTTTATATTAGAGGGATGCACTGCAAAATTTTATTATTTATTTAAGTTTAAATATTTATATATGTTGAAATAATACCCAGCTTGGTTTTGTTAAATACTAATGGGAATCTAGGAGCTACATATATAAAGACAATTTTTTTGTGAGAGAAAACGGTGAATTAAATATAGCGAAATAAGGAACAGCACTGACTGGGGCATGAACCAAAGACTCTCCGATTCAACAAATTCAGCCTCCCAGCAATGCAGTACTATGGTTTGAGCCCTTATCAGTACTTTGCCTTACTTCGGTATAATTCACTATTTTCTCTCATTAAAAATTTGGTTTGTTGGTTTTCTTGTTGTTTTTTTTTTACTTTTATCTTGTCATTTCATTTAGTTTACACACAGTTTCTCTTTTCCCTTCCATCCCTCCATCAACTAAGCAGCAACATCATTTCTTCACCTTGCAGACATCCTACATTGCCCCCCTCCTTGAAATGTCTCAATCTGGGCTACAAAGTTTTTATGTCTTTTTCTATTGTTATCTTTCTAAACCTTACCACTCTATTAAGGTAGGTTCTCCATTACAGAGCCTAATATGGGTCACACAATTTGATCACTCCACTATTTCCCTTCTATAAAGGTAAAAAATAATTAACACCTCAACACCTGCATTCCAACTTAGTCTAATGGTCACAATTATCAATAATATATTTTTCAATGTGTTGGGTATATCATTTTGTTTTAAAGTATTATAAATATAATGCAACCATTTAATATTTATAAACATTTTATTGTATCAATCTACCTAAGCCTTTCTTTTTGTCAAGATCTGAAAGTAATTTATAATTCATTAAGAGACATTGCAGAGACGCGGTGGCTGAGCGGTAAAGCGCTTGGCTTCTGAACTGGCGACCGGGGTTCGAATCCTTGTGAAGACTGTGATTTTTAATTTTGGGATCTTTGGGCGCCTCTGAGTCCACCCAGCTTTAATGGGTATCTGACATTAGTTGGGGAAAAATAAAGGCGGTTGGTTGTTGTGGTAGCCATATGACACCCTATTAACCATAGACAACATAAACAGATGACCTTTACATCATCTGCCCTATAGACCTTAAGGTCTGAAAGGGGAACTTTACTTTTTTTAAGAGACATTACAGTCTATGTAATTAAAATTACTTACATAAATAACTAGTCTGTTTCTATAGTTTAAATAAATAAAATTACATTACGTCATTTTAAAAAGCTCTGTTGATAATTTCTAAACAAAAGTACTGTTATTTCGCAATTTAATTTGAAGTTTTTTGGATTTTCTAAAAATATTTGGCACAACACACAAGTCAGGCCATGTAGTGATCTTGAAGTTTTGGTGACTTTAATCAAGATTTTGATTCTTTCATTGATGCAAATGGTTAATATGACTTACAATGTTAGACTGCTTAAGACAATCATTTAAGAATAATTTTTATAAGTTAACACATGGACGTGGACACAACCAGCTTTTAACTGATTAACTACAAAAAAAAATTCATACATCTGAATGTACTTATCTCTGCTTGTTTTCATTTCACCTGATTTTGATCAATAGTCAGGTTAAAAAAACAATTCACACAAAATCTTTAGAATTTTAAAAATAAATACCTGAACTATTGCCAATCCAGGACAAAAATCAGGGTACTGTTGCTGAAATTCAGTAATTTCATCTTTGAGCTGTTTCTTGATATCGCTAACAATAGAGAAATGAGAAAAGACATAATTAAGGATTTTTCCCCTTACAATATGCATCATTAAAATCAATTTGTTATAATAAATAATATTTATACATGAAGTCAGTTGGATTTGCAGACAAATTATATTTAATTCATGGAATTAAATAATAAACCCAACAATCAGCTTCACACACACACGTACACACAAATATATCTGCACTAGGGCTGTCAGGTTTAAGCATTAATTATAGCAGTTTAGTCAATTCAATTTATATAGAACCAGATTTTGGTGGTGGAATCTCATATTGTAAGCTGTGCATTTATTTTTTTTTTGCTTTTATTTTTCTAAATATAAATTCCAAATGTTCCTTCTAAAAAGAGGATACCTCTACAGGATGATGCAAGCATTATGTGGTCAAAAGCACATAAAATATAATATACACTGGAACCAGGCAGCCATCCTATCAATATGATCATGACAGTCCCAGTAGCATGAGCAGAGATGCTGTTTGTTTTCTGTCTCATATTAAGATTGACAGTTGACACCAGTAAAAAGTAGACTTTAGTACTATATTATAGATGTCAATCTAGTAAGTTTACTTTTTTATGACCTTAAAAATGACAAAAAGATAAAGCACATTTTTAGTCCTGGCTAAAGGTATATGTCTACACAGCTGGGATGTATAAACATCAACTTTTATTATCATATTTACTATTGACTCAGTGGCTGAGTAGTATCTATAGCGCTTGACTTCCAAACCAATGGGTCTCAGATTCGAATCCTGGTGAAGACTGGGATTTTGAATTTCTGGCCTTTAAAAAAGTATTGACCTCAGCTCTGAAGAAAAGTGAACCAAACAAAAAAAACAAAAACAGACAACTTAATCTGCATTGTAGGTGTACAGGATTGCCTTCCAGAATAGGGCTCCCATGAAAAAGTGATTTAGAAGATGAACCCTAGTCATTCTATTACTGAAGGAGGCCAATGCTTACATTTGCTTGGCAGCAATATGTATTGATATGTTAATTACTTTCTCATTCCTAATACAATTTTACTTCAAACACATTAAGTACTATCTAGTGTTGCCTTATCCATTCTCCATTAGAATATATACCAAGGTACCATAGTGTTGAACATATATTGAGATAGGGGAAGAGGGTGAGTAATTATAATAGTGTGTTTCACTGCAAAAAAAGTGTAAGACTGTGTCCCTCCCTTTTTGGGGTGAATCAAAAGTATCTTCTTTTTTCCTTTACTATAATTCACTTGTATTTGGGGAGCTTCATGCATCATGCAGGGCCAATTCATAAATGAGAGGGGTACTTCATCTCAAACCCCTACTGCCTTGCAAACATTATCAAGACTTCATGAGACAACCTCATTTAAAAATCAGTTGTGGAGTCCTGCGTCAGAATTATCAACTATGATTTTCCCTCCAACAGCTCCTTTAACTAAGATGGCGCCTAATAAAATGCTTAACATTCCTTTACTAAGGCTTCAAGAGACAACCTCATTGAAAAATCAGGTGTTGAGTCCCTTAACCGTTGGAACAATCAACTATGATACAGCTCCTGTAACTAAAATGGTGCCTCATAACAGAGGGACCCTGACTCATAGGCAACCCATGATTCCATTATCAAAGACCCAGGAATGTACTGTATTCCAGTGTTAAAAAGCAATAATCTGGGTACATTCATTTTCACTCAAAATAGAAGGAATACTCCAAAGATAGTTAACTTATAAGCCAGGTTATAAACAATGGAATTTTTGCAGAAAATTTAATGTAACAATTTAAAAGACACAGTACACCCTCATACCAGACTTAACTAGGCTATAAATAAAACTTAGTGGCTCATGCAAATTTTTTTAATAAACTTTCTTTACAATAAAAATTTGACAAAGACAAACAAATGTAAATTGATGAATTGAGCTAAGACAATTATAAATGTACCTTCGCTACCAATTTTTATGTACACTCAAAAGTAACGACTACCCTGTGACATCCTGTCCTAAAGAGCTTTCCCTTTTTATTTTATACTATAGTAAAAAATCACTAATTTTAATGACAAGTCTAATGAAATCACATGGCATTCTATTTAAGTATTTTTATTCTAGGGCTTAGGGCTAGATTCTAAAAAAGTATATATATAATTAAATTATTATCTAGAGATGATACAATAGTTCAGACTAAATTCAGACTATGACAATAGATTATGAATTTTTAATACTACATCTATTCCAAGTATAGATATAGTAATACTAGATCTAGAAGAGTAACATCAGCTTCCCAGTAAAACTGTATTCTTCCCTAGTGATTTCTGTACTATTTTGGTTTTGAAAGTTGGACACTGAATCCTGAGACTGAAAAAGAATGCTACAGAAAAATGCTGGGTATCAGATACCAGGAAAAGAAGACAAATGAGTTTGTATTTTTACAAGTCAACACTCTGTCTCTGGCTGGCAAAAAGGAAGAACTCAATACAGTGAAGAGACGAAAGCTGGTTTCGTCATATTGTTATTCTTCAAGGTACAGACCTACAGAGGCGGGTAAAAAGGGTCAGTCCAAAGAAAAGCTGGCTCGATAACAAAAGAATGGACCAGCAGCAAACAGCCTCTGTTTTGAGTATTGATATCCCCCTAAGTGCCTAACCCTAAGAACAGCTGCTGAAAGGGAAAAGTGGAGGGATTTGATTTTTTTACAGAGTTATGCAAACTCGAGCTGTCACAGGACAGATGATTCTTAGATCTATATAAACTAATGATACTAGAAATCTAATATCTAATCACTACAGTCTCGAGTCTACACTTATTACACAGTCTACATCGACATCAATTGAATAACGTCTACTACTCTCTCTAGTCTCTAATGACTCTAACTCAGACTGTCACTGTAATGTGACAGTATGTTTAGAGGTTAGATTTAGAAGTAGAAAATCTAGATCTAGAGTCTTAAGTGTAAGTCTAGAATCTAGATCAGTAGAACTAGATCTCTATATTAATCTACGGATGTTCTTACTTAGCAGTTTTTGTACCACTTAAAACCTGTGCCATTATTAAATCTATGGGAAAGTCCTGCGATACGGCTAGATTTAGATCTAGCTTATCTAAATTCTAACAAATGTGTCTCTCACGATGCAACAGTTCAAAAACGCGTTGACTAAAAGTTGCGGAAAATTTTTACAACCTGCCCCGTTATAAATAGGTCACTGACCTACAAAACAAAACTGTTGCCAATTTAAGATATTTGGATCTAGATTCTAGAATTTATATAAATCTTTTTTTTTTTTAAAATTAATCCTATTAGCATGCAAACACTTCTAACGATTTATTTTCCTCGAAATTTGATGTGAGTACCTTGTAAGGTGTATTGCAAGTATTACATATGCGAGTACTTCATGCAATCCGTCACAAAACAGTATAAGATAACAAACAGGATCAAAGGCCCAATGACCAAAGTCACTCCAGATGAAAATATATATAAAAGTCGAGTCAGTCAACACAGCGATGTTATCCCTTTGAGAGCCTAGCAATAGCTGATCTAAAAGTCTACACTAATCTGTAGCCCCAACATCCATGTTGTCACTATAAAATGTTCGTTCACAGGCAGTCTACTATAATACATAACTCAAGTAACTAAACTAATGGTGTCTAACAACTGTTAAAAGAAGAACTTGATTGTGCATAGCCATAGCTCACTAGAAAGATTCCTTGCAATAATGAAAATGATTATTAGAGAAATTTTTACTTGTTTTAATGATAGAAATTATTAGAAAGCATTTCATACCATACAGGTAGATCATCGCTTTCAAATGGTTAGTATTGTGCATCGATCTATACTTTCTACACCGGCCTCCAGCAAAACTCCAGCAAAAGTAGTCTCGCCAGTGCAAAGCCATAATATAGGGAAGCCAGCGTTCTATGAGCCTTAGAAGTTAGATGCCTTCTTTAGATCACCCATTAGCCATACAAAAGTGTGGTGAGAACCATTGCTTTATAAACATTGATTTTTGTTGGTAGGCGTAAAAAAAACCCTTCTTACACACGGAGTAGGACATCAATTTGTCGTCAAACAATTTTCTGCAGTCACGTTTGGTCTATCAACCTGAAAACAGACAAACAAACAAACAGAGGTCATGCCTCATAAGTAGCCCCCCCACCCCCCCAAAAAAAAACAAAAAAACTCAACTCCACTAATCAGTCTGAATGACCATCTCCTGAAAGTTGTCGACCATTTCACGAAGGCCTATCTGCCTCTTCATCGGCGGCACTATGTCCAACAATGCATCACTGTCTAGAGAAATACAAAACCTGCTACTCGCTGACGCCAACATCGCTTTTGATCGCCTGTTATTGGGAGTATGGCGGAATAGAGGAAAACATAAGACGAGCACTTGTCCTGGAAGAGATTTGAGTGTAGTAGGACAAAAAGAATATCTTAATACAAGGTTTACAATGTATTTAAAGAACAAACGTCCTAAAGACGATAAAGACGTCTAGATCTAGGTGTAGCCTAAATGTATATTGACCTAGTCCCAAGCTGTAAAGCGTTTATGTCCATTACTCGACCTACTTTAGCCTTTGTTTCTTTCTGGATATGCTCTAATGGCCGGGAATTAGTGCCCTAACTACTAACTAATGGTAGCTTCCATGTTTTGCTGGATACCGAAACACTGCTTAATATTCGGCATGAGAGATGGAGGTGCCCTCCTTCCAGAAGCAAGATATCCAGATGATCTACTTGGTGGTCAGTTTGCTATCAAGAAAGCAGATGGGAGAATTCTCTCGATCTGGGCCAAACTATTAGGCCTATTGCGACCAAAATAAAAGTCCTTATCAAAAGACAGGCACAAAGTGCGAAAAGAGAATTTAAATAGACCACCGGCGGACAACTGCAGCACGACTTGGTGTGGCAAAGTCTGCAGGTTGCTACAGAGTTTACTGCACTAACCCTAGCTTCGAACTGAAAAACAATGCCATATTCTTTTGAATAAGAAAAAAATCACAGATCTTAATTAAGATGATCTGAATAACTGTTTTCTTGAATAGACCTATAGGAAGTAAGAACATATAGACAGCATAATGAAGGAGGTTGTCAAGAAAGTGTCTTCTTTGTGATATGTATGTATGAGTTTGCCTATTTAATTAAACCAGAAGATATGAAGAAAAGAAGATTGAAGGATGGTACACAAAAGCAGAAAATAATAGCGTGAAAGGGCGGACATATTCAAATGTCGGACGAAGGACACAACCCCTCACGACGTCTAGTAATCCTCTAAGTGGCATTTACTTTTACCTTTACCTATCCCTTAGTCTGTTGGACCGTTGGGGCACCAGGCAAGATTTGTCGACCGTCTTTCTCCATTCCTCCCCTTTTTTTTTTGCCTTGTTTAGAACCTCTCTCAATGGCAGGCCCATCCATTCTTTAATGTTGTCCTTCCATCGCTTTTTCTGTCTGCCTCTTCTTCTTTCCTGGCACTGTTCCCTGAAGGAAGGTCTTTGCGAGCCCCTTAGATCTTGTAATGTGGCCATAGGTTTTAAGCTTTCGTCTTTTTACAATAGTTAGCAGGTCGTCATGGGCTCCGATCGCTGCAGTAACGCTGTCTCTGATTTCTTGGTTTGTGATGCGGTCTTTGAATTTGATGCCTAAGATCCTTCTGTAGCATCTCAATTCCATTGCTAGGATCCTCCTCTTTAGCTCTGCATTCAACGTCCACGACTCGCGAGCATATAAAATGTGGCCATGACCAGGGAGCGCATCAGTCTGATTTTGGTGCCGAGGGCTAAGCCCTTATCTTTCCATATTATTTTAAGTTTTTAAAGGGCTGCTGTGGACTTAGCTATTAGGGTCAATAGTTCGGGTTTTTATTCCCTTATCTGAGACAATAGCTCCGAGGTATTTGAAGCTGTTAACACTAGTTAGCTTTTCACCTCCAATACTGATGCCTCTTTTAAAGCCCTGATGGCTATTGGTCATAATTTGAGTTTTTTCAGCATTTATTTGCATGCCATATACTGCGGAAGTCTTGTCAATGCTCATCACCAGGTCAGCTAGTTCTTCTTCTGTCCCTGCTAGGCCGTCAATGTCATCTGCGAAGCGCAAGTTTGTAATTCTTCTTCCTCAAATGCTAACAGTACCTTTATAGCCCTCGAGGGCATCTTCCATTATCCTTTCAAGGAAGATATTGAAGAGTGTTGGTGACAGTAGGCAGCCTTGTCTTACTCCAACTGTGATTTTGAACCAGTCCCCAATATTATTGTTGAAGTACACCGCACTGGTGGCATCCTTGTAGAAGTTCTGGATAACTTTGATTATGTTTTTATTAATGTTGTACTTTTCCATTGTCGCCTAGAGTGCTCCGTGCCATACTCGATCGAAAGCTTTCTTGAAATCAATACAGACATGGAAAAGATTCTCTTGCTGTTGAGATATTTCTCACAGAGTATTCTGAGGTTTAGGATTTGTTCTGTTGTGCTGCGACCTTGTCTAAAACCCACTTGTTCTTCTGATATGATGTTCTCTGCTATCGGTTTTTGACGGTTTAATATAATTTTTAACAGTACTTTGCTGGGATGACTTATGAGGCTGATGGTGCGATAGTTTTGACAGAGTTGTAAGTTGCCTTTTTTTGGAAGGGTTATTAAGAGTGATTGTGACGATACGAAACTTGCATGCAAAAGTTCATTTGAGTTTTTCCCAGCCAATCAAGGGAAACTTTCATTTTCAACTTAAACAAGTATTTTCTTGTCCACCCATAACTAATTTCTTTTAGGATTTATCTCCCCTCGCAATGTTTCTCACCGGACGAATCTCAACATAAAACATTAACTAGCTTCTCCAAGACTAACTTTTAATTTTTGACTGCTGGACAGGTGACCAGCACACAATAGTCGCTGAAACAGCGCTACACGCAGCGGCCTAATAACTTTTCACACCTATTTCTTCCCCCCCCCCTCTCAACCGCAGAATACGCATCGCTCTAAGAATAGCGTTGCACTCGGGCTGGACAAATGCATATTCGCCTTAGTCCCTATTCTCACGGTACGGGCCATAAATCGGACATGACGCCTGGCATGTCCAGTACATAGATACATGTGAGAAAATCACCTAGCTATCTTCCCCACCCGTTAAACAAAATGCCCCAACTATATATATAGAGAGACCAAAGCATTCTAAGTTAGGCCCGCTTGGATTCATACAGTCTCCTCTGTTAGGAAGTTTAGTTGTGAGGTTTCATTAGGGACAAACGGCCTGGTTGATACCCCTGGTTGCTACACACGATTGCTACAACTACCAGATCTCCATAGAAAGCTGTAACCGGAGCAGACCACACCAGGTACCTCCCCTCCCCCATTATATACCTGTTAGCAAGAAGGCATTGCCTACTTTCCTTGGCCTTAACATATTGCCCAGTGTCCACAGTGCCTTATACTGCCCAGTATCATCTGCCCAGTACCCGGCCCAAACTGTCCACTGCCCAATAGCTATTGCACAATGCCGACTGATTAGAGCAACCTTCGCTGCAGAAGATAAACTGGTGTTGAGTTAGCACGGCTCTCTACAAGCTAGAGATCACAGCAGAGAGATCGGCCCCCTACAACTTAGTCTGCAGCACCAGCCCTCTCTACTGCTAAACAGGCAGCGGTCTCACCCTAAAGCCAGATTGCCTACAGCATAGAGACTATCCCGACGTCCTAAGACAGAGCCGGATGAATCATCCTTCTGAGTGCCAGTCCTTCGACCGCCAGAAGACGACCCAAGACCCACGGGCTAGCAGCTAAGAAAATAAGTAGCCAGACATAGGAACATTCTTCTCTTCTAATCACTCACCAATTAGCAATCCATGATGAGCAGTTATGTTAGATATTAGCACCTTCATTTCATTTCTTAATTATACTTTTATCTGATCATTTATCTTTTGTAAACTTTCATTTATTAAATTATTTTATTTATAAACTTAATATACTGGTCTGTTCTTACTGTTAGTTGCGGTGTGCTTGTACAAAATCTTATGTGTGAGCGGGATAAATTAATAAAATTTCCCCCTAGACTTAAATAAACAAGCTAAATAATAACTAATTAAATATCTCGTCACAGTGATTGGGTCCAGGGTTTGGGCCATTCTCCTGATTGCCAGATCTTGTTGCAAATCATATAGAGTGCCTTGGGGGAGCTACCACCTTCTACCAAGCGCGTCCCCAGGTGGCGGATAGGGGAAAGACCCTTAGATATAAGGGCTAGCTGTGAATAGCAAATAAACAGCCGCGGACCAACTGGTTTGCAGTCATGGAGGATGAGGTGAAGTATTCCAGTGGTTAGAATATTTACTAAAAACATCTCAGAAATCCAGGGAAATGATTGCAAAAAGCGAGTATAGGGCGCTCTAACCCTTAACCCGGGTAGATGAAACTCGTTAGCTAGGGATAGCAGTTCATCTAGGAGAGAAAACTCCGAAAATAAACACCTGCTGCCTTGCAGATGATCTTGGATGATCAAAGGCTATGGGAGCACACCCAGAAAGAAAAGCAGGCTGAAGTCGGAGTCAATGGGCCTCCTGGCGCAAAACATATTGACACGCAACCTCATCTATGTTGGAGTTCAGTAACGATTCTAATAGATGTGGCGTCCTGCCTGTGGAATCCCGCCGCGCAGGTAGGGGGCCGGGCTCTCCGCCTCGAAGGAGCCCACACAAGCGAGCTGGTGGTTCTTCTATCTCTGCCTGTGGAGCCAGGAGCAGGGACAAGAAAGTAAATACTACTGGCCAACACTCCAAGACCAAAAGTTTAAAAATCCTACAATGGAACGCAGAGGGCATCCAAAAGAAAAAAGAAGCTCTAAAAATATTTCTGCATGAGAAAGAAATAGATGTAGCTTGCATCCAAGAAACTCATTTGAACAGTAATCTTCGTTTCTCCATTAGAGGCTACACCTGCATCAGACAAGATAGAGAAATCAGACCCAAAGGAGGAATCCTCACCCTCATTAAAAATGACATCCCTACCACAGACATAACTATGCCCAGCTCCTCAGAATCAGAAATAATGGGAACTAAGCTAATTCTTTCGGATGGAAATATTAATCTTTTTAACTGCTACTTCCCACCAGACAAGGAAATAGAGATTGATCACATACAAATACCTGACCAAGAAGACTGTCTTATCTTAGGAGATATGAACAGTCACTCTCAGAGCTGGGGATACCCAGACCTAAATGCCAGGGGAGAAGAAATTGAAGAATGGCAAGCAGAGAACAGACTTATCCTACTTAACAAACCTGAGGATAAACCAACATTTTTCTCAAGAGCCTGGCTAACATCAACCACTCCAGATCTAGCCTTTGCAACTGACAACTTATCCAAAAAGTGCACCAGAGAAGTTGCAGACCAGCTAGCCACCAGTGACCACAGACCCATATTGATCAGTATGGATAGCTCCTTCAAAATATCAGAAAACTCCACCATCCCCAGATGGAACTACAAAAAAGCCAACTGGCACCTATTCTCAAAGCTCACAGACCTATACACAACTTCAATAAACTGCAAATCAAATCAGGTTAATAAGTCATACTCAGCTTTCTCCAAAGCAATCCTCCTAGCAGCTAAGGAATCAATTCCTAGAGGAGCAAGAAAAGATTATATTCCCAACTGGTCTGATCACCTTCAACAACTCCACAATGCCACCATTGAAGCCAGAAACACAGTAGAAAATAACCCTTGTACAGAAAATAACATAAATCTAAAAGCAGCTAACGCAGTTTTCAGGAAAAATTACCTTTCCGCCATGAGGAAAAGTTGGCATGAAAAAACAGAACGGCTAAACGTAGATAGAGACGGCCACAAACTCTGGCGTATAGCCAAATGTCTCAACCAGGAAGAAAACAGAACAACTCCTATAGTAATAGAAAAGGACAACAAACCCCTGAAAGGCCAAGAAGCAGCAAATGAATTCATTAAGTTTTTCCAAAGCGTAGGAAAAATACAAATCAGTGAAAGTAGAAATAAAGATGTAAACTCAGAAATCCAAGATAGAATTAAAGAAAACAATCCAGCTTACTCCTTGGGAATGACCACTAATCTTAAAATGAAGGAGCTTGATGAATCCCTAAAAGTCCTCAAACCAAAACAAGCCCCGGGCCCAGACAAAATATCTAATGACATGCTTCTTCATTTGGGTCCTCAAGCCAAAAGAAAACTGCTACAAATATTCAATGCTAGCTGGAAATCTGGCAGAATTCCAAACATCTGGAAAAAAGCCATTATGATCCCTATACTAAAGCACGGCAAACCAAGAAACAAACTGGATAGCTACCGCCCCATCAGCCTCACTAGCTGTTCCTGCAAATTGATGGAAAGAGTGATAAATAGAAGGCTGACATGGATCCTTGAGTCAAATAACCTACTCACTGAAGCCCAGGCTGGCTTTAGAAAAGGCAGATCAACAGAAGATCAAATCGCCTTTATCACACAAGAAATAGAAGATGGCTTTCAAGAAAAGAAACCAACAACAATTGTGTGGGTTGACTTAGAAAAAGCATTTGACAAAGTCTGGGAACAAGGTCTCTTGCTCAAACTAATCCAGCATCACATATCCCACAGAATGTACAACTGGATAAAGGAATATCTAAATAATAGAAAAGCCTTTGTTTGCATGCAAGGACAAAGAAGCCACACAGTGGGTATTAAAAATGGTGTTCCCCAAGGAGGAGTCCTATCCCCAACACTTTTCTTAATATTCATAAACGATCTAAATCAAAACCTACCCAGAAAAGTTAAAAGCAGCATGTATGCAGATGACCTTGCCTTAATTAGCACAGAAGAATATGTAGGAACATCGAAATTCCGATTACAAGATGCTCTCGATATACTAAATAATTGGTCCAAAGACTGGGGCATGTCCATTAACACAAAAAAGACCACCTATACCATATTCTCACTGTCAACAAAACAGCAAACAATAAAATTAAAATTAGATAAGGAAGCTTTAGAAAAAAATGACAGCCCTACATACCTTGGAGTCACCTATGACCCGAGACTAACCTGGAAAAGCCAAATAGATAAAACACAGAGTAAAGGCATCCAGAGACTATCCCTCTTGAAAAAATTAGCTGGCACAGATTGGGGAGCAAATCACAACATCCTGAAAAAGACCTATACCAGTTACGTGAGACCTGTACTAGAATATGGTGCCACAGCATGGGGCTCAGCAGCCCAAACCAACCTAAGAAAAATAGACAAGGTTCAAAATATTGGTCTAAGGATAATGACAGGAGCAATCAAAACAACACCCATAAGAGCTATGGAGGAAACCGCTGCCCTGATCTCTCTGGATGAAAGAAGAGAAATAAAAATCCTTTCCCAATTCACTAAATTGGAAACCATGGAGAGGCACCCACTCAGAACAAAAATCCTCAAAACTGGCACCAAAAAACGTCTCAAAAGGACTAATTTCATACAGGAATCTCTAAACCTAAAAAAGAAACACCAACTTGAAAATATTACCCTGAAATCCTCGATACACTATAATGAATCCCCACCCTGGGACGAAAGCCCTCTTCCTACTATAAGGGACCATATTGAAAGCATTAAAAGAAAATCTGATTACAGACCAACAGAGCTCAAGAAAATAGTGAACTGTTTTCTACATAATAATTATCCTAGCAATCAGTGGATCAGAGTTTACACGGATGGCTCAACCCACAAAGCCACCACAAATGGAGGAGCTGGAATACTTATCGAATGGCCAGATGGAGGAAAACTAGAAAAATCCATTGCAACTGGAGAGCTCTCTGACAGTCACAGAGCAGAAAGGGAAGCACTAGCACTAGCTGCTACCATCCTAGCAAATCATCCAAGTTCCCCACACAGTCAGATTGTCTTACTAACCGATGCAAAAACAACCCTCCAAAGCCTGCAAATCTCTGATTCCTCATATACTAATAACCTCAAAACAGCACTTACAAAGCTCAACAACAATAGCAAAAAAACTGTAATTCAATGGATCCCAGCTCATATAGAACTAGAAGGAAATGAGAAGGCTGACTCACTCGCCAAGAGTGGGAGAATTAACACACTAATAAACTCTGCACTCTATCCAGAAGAATTGAAGGAATTAATAGTAAATAAAATAAATGAGAAATGGACGAGCTCTCATCCAAATCACAAGAAAGATGACGCTTACTATAAGCTATCCCGACAAGACCAACGTCTAATCTTTCGACTCAGGACCGGACACAACAGAATGCGACAACACATGTACCGGAAACTCAAAATTGGAACCAGTGAAATCTGCCCATGTGGAGAATCACCAGAGAATACAGACCACGTCCTCCAAAACTGCTCTCTATACCAAGAGGCTCGTATAAGACATTGGCCCCAAATCACCCCAATAGAAAAGAAACTATATGGAGAGCTCCCTGATCTGGAAACCACTGCGCATTTCATCTCATGTATTGGTCTACTCATCTGAACACTCCAACATAATCAATGAGAACGAAGAAGAAGAAGAAATATAGAGTGCGTTTATCATAGTTTCTCCTCCCGCCTGAAGAAGTTCACCAGGAATGTTTTCAACTCCGGCCGATTTTCCCCTTTTCAGGGCTTTTACTGCTGCTGCTACTTCCGAGCGAAGAATCGGATAGTCGTCAATGTTGGAGACTGCCGGGACATTTAGTATCTCTGGATCTCCTGGCATAAGCCTTTTAAATGAAAGTAACCTTAAACCAATGAAGTTTTTAAAAACTATGGGGTACAGAAGTCACATACACACATGTTATAAATTGGGCACGCACTTCAACTTACTGTAAGTAAAATAAAGTTCCCCTTTCTGACTATAGGGAAGATGATGTAAAGTTCATCTGTTTCTGTGGCCCACGATTAACGAGGGTGTTATGTGGCCAACGCAACAACCATCCGCCTTTACTTTTCCCCAGCTCAGAGGCGCCTTAAGAATCCCGAAATTAAAAATCTCAGTCTTCACTAGGATTCTAACCCCCGGTTCGGAAACTAAGCGCTTTACCACTCAGCCACTGCGCCACACTTACAAGTATTAATAAAATGTTGTTGTTTTTTTTTTTATTAAAAAAGGAAATCTGCTGTAGGCTATTTAATAGGCCTACTTGATTTTTTTTTTAAATTTAGGCCTATATTTTGTTGTATAAATGTTTTCCTCTTGAACATTGGGGGTGTCGGTGAATGCCCTATGATTTTGAGAACCACTTTTGTGTGAACGTCGACCAAACGTCAATCAAGATTGTACGTGAACCATATATCAATAAATCTATTGTTAAATGAACCATTCTTAGTTATTTTTCGTTATTCACACAACACATGAACAGATGCCACAAATACTAAGTCTTACACTATAATATCCTGCTACTCCCCCATCCCATCACCAAAAAAAAAAAAAAACCCAGTAAAAACCTAAAAAAAAATACAACGTAGAAACATTAACCCTTATCCACAAAGATGTAGGTTTAAATGCTCTTATTCTTCAATATACATTATATGTGAGCTTTCAACTCCGTGTCTTTTAATAATTTAGTGTCTTTAAATGCGATCTTCTGTTGATTTGCTGTTAGGTGTTTCTGTAGCTAGTGGTTTTTCTACAGAAATCTACAAGGTAAGCTAGCCCTACGTCCAATATCCTTCTCCTTTCTCAGCCGGGCTTGGGACCGCCCTATGATGGAGTTAGAGGAAGATTCTTAGGATCCGCTGGCCAGACAAGATCTCGAATGGGGAACTGAGGCAAAGAACAAAGTAGCAGTTCATTGAAGTAGATATCTTTCAGTGATGCTGGAGATGGAAATGTCACACCCTTCGTAAGCTTGCATCCAACATAACAAGGCAAGACCTAACCTGGAACCAGGAATCGGCCGAATGCCCTTAAATCTATTGATCTTTCTCTAAGTAGCCAGGAATGGCTCCTCACTTACCCTTCTGCTCGAAGGTTCGCCATGGTCATTTTATCCGTTTATTGCGATGTCACACTTTCTATCATTAAGTTTGTCTCGTCGCGTTGTCGTCTTTTATTTTCATGGAAACGTTCCAATTATAAACGTGCACATTGTGGAAATGTCTATGTAGAGGAAATGGATATAGGCCGATTAAAAAAAAAATAGAAAAGGGGACTATCGGTGGGGTGATTAATAGAATCAAGTTCATTGCACTGGCTAGGATGAAAAAAAACTCCGTAGGTATTACGTATGTACCACAATCCATCACTGCAATGATGATACATAGAACAAAAATAAGATGTAATAAAGAAGGTCCAGATCTCTAGTCATAAATTTGACAGAATGGTTGCTTTCATACATGCCAATGAAGAGAAGGAAGTTTGTGAGGCCTAGCTAGCTATCATTTGCCTATACAAACTAAAGTGACTCTCATAAACAATCGCAAGCTTCAGTAACACGCTTTCTGTATTACAGTCTGTAGGTCGATTTCTTTTTCATAACAAAATCCGGAACATTCTTTACCCGATTACACAACTTTTGTTATGTTTTGGCACGAAAACTAGCTGTAGAATAAGTCTAAAAAGTGATTTTCAATAATCGTTTCTAGTAAATTACTTTCTTATTTTAAAATCCTGAACAACCTATTGTCGATATTTTTGAAAAAAATAAAGTCATTTGACATAGATTTGTTTTAAGTTGAAAATACGGAACAATTTGATATCGATAATTAAACTATAGTGCGTATCGTCAAAGAATATAAGTGTAATATTAGTCAATTATGCGATTTCAAACACTCATTTGACATAATTTATTTTTTATAAAACAATATCCAAAACAACTTTATTGTTAATGAAATATATAAGTCAGTATAGAGATTTTCATTTAGCATTTATATGCTATTTACATTAAAAACCCGGAACAACATATTAATTGATCATGTGTTTTTGCAACGTTTAAGCATAGCAATTAAATGTAATATAAGTCAGAAGAGCAAACAAACATTGGTTGGCATTGTTTTTTTTTTCACAAAAACATCCGGAACAATCTATTATATATACTTAAAACTTTTGAGATGTTTCAGAAGGAACATTAAAGGTTAAATCAAATTTTCAATAGATTTTGAAGTTGTATTTGTTATCTAAACGTGACAGACCGACCCGCAAACAAAGCGCACAAAAAAAAAGCGATTATTTTAAAAATTTTGAGGAAACTGATTTGTAGTAGCCTATGTTTTGCCTCTATTTGATAAGCTAGCTACTGCACGACAGTCGCTGCATAAAAAGCCCATTTTAAAAAATGTGATATTTACATACAAAGTGCATTCTTAGCCTTCATAAACAAAAATAAATGCTTTCATTAAATATTAACAGCTAGTTGACCAGAAAAAAACACACCTTTAACTAATATTTATATTTGTTGTGAACATTTCTTGTACATTTAATAAATATATTCGACTTATAGTGATACTGTAAATACACAAAACATTGCCATTCTTTGTTAACATACCTCCATTACATTTATGTGATTGTTTTAGAATTGGTGTATTTTTATGAAATAATCCCATGAATAATTAATTTTATAAATAAAACGGTTTGCTTTAAAAAAAACAAAAGTAGCCGTTGCACCTAAACTTTTCAAGTACGCACCAATGGAGCAGAGTCCCGTACGCCACTGCGCTATTATCGATTGTTCCGACGTTTTTAGCCTCCAACACTGGTCCTCTCGATTTGGGCGGCGCGTATGCTTCCAGACTCCCCTGGCAGTTTCGGAGTCATCTCAGGATTTCAACCATTTGTCATGTACCCACTCTCGTATAACTGTGGTAGCCTGTTGAAACGTACTTGGTGTTTCGAAAGTGGGCACGGCCAGCGCTCCTTCTCGTGCTAGAGCATCAGCCACGGCATTGCCCGTCACGCCGCAGTGCGAGGGCACCCACTGCATAAAGATGACAGCCCCAATAAGTAGGCGGATGTTATTTGCGGCGCCTAATGCCTCTTCCACCAGTTGGTACTTTCCCCCTAAGCCAGCCATGGTTTGGAGGCAGGACTGGGAATCGGTAACCATTACAACGGTAATCACAACGGTTATGTTTTTACGCAGTTTTTGGAGAAAATGTTTGAGTGAAGTTGTTATCGCCGTGAGTTCAGCGTCAAAGCTAGATCTATATGCTGCGAGGCCACATGTGCCTGACAGCTTGTCTGGTTCGTGGTCTGGGTAGCAGATATAGGCCCCATACCCAGCTGTTACGGGGTCCTTCAATCAAAACCCTCTCTTCTATAAAACAAAACAAAACAAAAATAATGCAAACGACAATCCCCAAAATCCAAGAGCATAGCTAAGGAAGATATTGATTTTAAACCCCCCTCCGAAATCTACGATAAAAAAAACCTCTTCAACATAAGACTAACCATACATCAGTCACCAGATTCTAGCAAAGAGGAGTTTTGTGTTCAACCGCTTCCGCCTCCAGCGGGGTTTGCAGCTAAAAACTAGATCTTCAATATGAAAAAAGAAAATTACACACTCAAAATTCTATGAGCGTAGCCAAATGGATTCTTTACTTTAAACCCTCTTCAGCGGGGTTTGAAGCTAAAAAATATCTCTTCAATATAAAAAAATTGAAAATTACTCAAAATGCTATGATCGTAGCCAAAAGGGTTTTGTTTTAAACCCTCCACTTCCAGCAGGGTTTGCAGCTAAAAAAACCTCTTCAATATAAACAAGGTTACAAAAGACAGTTTGTGTGGAAACACAAACTCAAAATCGGCCCCCGAAATGGTCCACCCAGGCAGGCTTCAATATTTTCAGAAAGAACATCCAAATGAAATTATATCAAAGACAAATGAGAGATACGAATGGAGAAAGAAGGTTGTCAGATCTTGTGTAGTGCTCCAACGGTACAGCAGATCAAAGGATAGGTGCAAGTGAATGTAAAGTTATATGTGAACCTGGCCTAACCTTGTGGTCTATAGGGCAGATGATGTATGGTTCATCTGTTTTTTGTGGCCTACGGTTAACGAGGGTGTCATGTAGCCAGCACAACGACCAACCGCCTTTACTTTTTCCCAACTAATGTCAGGTACCCATTAGAGCTGAGTGGACTCAGAGGCGCTCAAAGTTGAAAATCCCAGTCTTCACCAGGATTGGAACCCTAGACCCCCGGTTCAGAAGCCAAGCGCTTTACCGCTCAGCCACCGCGCCTCCCCTGGCCTAAATGATAATTTAAATTGATCTAATGGTTTTGAAAAGGCTCAATCTCTTTTTCGAATGCTCAAAAAAAAAAAAAAAGAAAAAAAAAAATTACGCAATTAAAAATTTGTAAACGAAAATGAAATTTACAAGATTAGTATTTGTTTTAATTTAGGTCTTATTTATAACTAGCAAAATACCCGCGCTTTGCAGCGGGAGGATTATTGCATTAACATTTCAAATTTGCTTTAATTAATAGGCCTACATGTAACAACAAAACATTCTAATTTGTGCCAGGAGTGTTACCGCAGGGAATGTAGCGCATGTATTTTTGGAATAACCGGAACAACGCAGTTTTTGTGTGGCTTTTTGCAATGTTAGTCCGATAAGTAAAAATAATGTGTCATATGTACTGCCTTAAATATTTCATTACTAAGAAGAAAAGTAAACCTTTTGAAATAGAGAAGAAACATACATGTACCAATACACAGTTATTTGTTGAGGATCTCTTTGTACACCACGTTGTCAGTTCGGCCCTCCGGCTGCAGTATGACCAATCCCTGCGCCGAGCTTACTCTTGAGCATGCGACGTACAGTTGCCCATGTGAGAAGCAGTCCTGTCTCAAGTCAATGCCAACCTTTTGTAGTGTCTGTCCCTGAGACTTGTTGATTGTCATGGCGAAGCAGAGCCTTACTGGGAATTGGAGGCGTTTGAATTGAAATGGGAGGTCAGAGGGGATGACGGGGATGCGAGGAATCAAAACTGTCTCTCCTGAGCCACTGCCAGTGAAAATAGTTGCCTCAATGAGGTTATTCTGCAGAGACGTGACTTGAAGTATGGTGCCGTTGCACAGTTTAGGTGGCTGCAAGTTCCTCAGCAACATTATCGGTGCCCCAACCTTCAAAATGAGACGATGCTCAGGAGTGCCTGGAGGATTCAGAGAGTTGAGAAACTCTACCGGATAGTGCACCGCGTCTTCCATTTCCACAACTGAATCCATAGACTGGTATGTTTTAGATTGTGAGGGGAGTTCTTGGAGTAAAACGTGGTTTATGGCCGTGGTCATGTCGTTTCGTGGTGTTAGGATAGCTCTCTCCCTCAACCATGACACGTCTATATGCTGGAAAGTTCTTAGACTGGGATAAACATTGTAACGAAGGTTTTGCAAGGTCTTCACCAGGAGACAGAGATTTGAGGGAATTGCTATTTTAGAATTTTCTTGACTGAAGCTGCCATCACCAATACTCATCAGAAGATCAGAGAACTCTTCGGCTCTTGTGTCGCCATTCAGATGAACCCTCATGTTTATTCTTAAAGTGACAACAGTGATTTGACGCCACAGGTACGAAGACTTCAGACAGGCTTTCACTTCGTCGGCGCGTGTTCCTCTGGGCACGACTGGTAGGGTTTGCCGAAAGTCTCCAGCCAGCAACACTGTCAAGCCTCCCATACGTGTGGTGGTGTTTCGGATGTCTTGGGGGGTCCTGTCCAAAGCCTCGACACCCCTTCTGTGTGCCATGGTGGACTCATCCCAGACAATCAGCTTGCACTGTCTTAGCTCTTCAGCCATGTTGCTCTGCTTTGATATGTTGCACGTGGAGGGCGAATCAGTGGTGTGGCTGAGGTTGAGAGGTAGCTTGAAAGCTGAATGAGCAGTTTTCCCACCCTGAAGAAGAGTTGCTGCAATGCCAGAAGAAGCCACAGCTACAGCAATGTCACCTTCCGCTCGGACTTTCGCAAGCAGAAGGTTTATGAGGAATGTCTTGCCAGTTCCTCCTGGAGCATCAAGAAAAAACACCGTGCCAGTGCCCGAGACAACGCTCCTCATGACTTGCTCGTAAACTCTCTTTTGGTCACCATTCTGCAAAGGCTCGTTGTTTGAGACTACATTGGCCAACTCCGAGGTGTCGTAAGAGGTTTCCCTCAAGTACTCGGGATTCGACGTAACCTCTGCCAGTTCTCTCGAATGTGAAGGCAGCCCGTAATGATCGACAGAGAGACCTCCGATAGCAATGAGGTAGTTCTCAAGCAACTGAAGACACTTGTTGTAGATCATAGGCAACCACTGTTTGGACTTCTGTTCCTCCATGATCTCTTTCAGTCTGTCTCCTAACATCTTCTGCCATGCTGTCTCTATGTTTTTCCCAGAGATTTAAGGGGTTCTCCATTTGGCAGAAGACCAGCATTACAGCGAACAGTTCACGGATCTTTTGAGGTGAGCGAGACAGAGCAGCTTCCTGGAGAGTCTCGTCCCAGTTGACCTCGTCCTGTAACAAACCAAGTGCCCTGCAGGCCGACTTGTAGGTTGGATGGACAACACCGTCAACTGTTTTGAGAGATTCGAAAGAGGTGGGACCTATGATTTTGTAGAGCAGCAATCGAAGGTGGTAACATTCAGAGTTGTTCGGGTTGCAAAGATCAAAGAAGGCTAACAGAGTCGTCTGTGGTGGATTGCGTACTTTTTGTGGCCGTGCAATGTGTAGCACAGAGCGGACGTTGTCGACCGTTACGACCGTTACGCGTACGATTGGGAAACGAAACCTGCTGCACTTTTGTAAGTAAGCTGTAGGGAATGCGCCTGCCAAATTTCACCCTTGTACCTACACGGGAAGTTGCAGAATTAGTGATGAGTCAGTGAGTCAGGGCTTTGCCTTTTATTAGTATAGATGCATACTAATTAGCTTTTTCTCTTTAAAAAACTGCTTGCATAACTGATTTTTCGCTTTGAGAAAAAAAAAAGTAGCCGTTGCATCAGAACTTTGAATGGTCTAAAATATTGTGATGTCGGATTTCAATATCTTTTCTAGTTAACGAGATCTAAACGGGACGGACGGACAGACATTTCACACAAAACTAATAGCGTCTTTTCCCCTTTCGGGGGCCGCTAAAAATGCAAATTACACACTCAAAATTCTATGAGTGTAGCCCAATGAATTCTTTAGTTTAAACCCCCGTTTAGCAGGGTTTGAAGCTTAAAAAAAAAACCTCTTCAATATTAAAGAAAAAAAAAGAAAATTACGCACTCAAAATGCTATGAGCGTAACCAAAGGGGTTTTGAGTTTAAACCCCCTCCAGCGGAGTTTGAAGCTAAAAAATACCTCTTAAATATAAAAAAAAAGCAAATTACACCTTCAAAATTATATGAGCGTAACCAAACCAAGGGTGATTTTGATTTTAAGCCGACACTCCAGAGGGCTTTTTAAAAAAAGTTTAAAACCCCTCCAGACGATTTTAGTTTAAATACCCCCATGCAGAGAGTTTTGAGGTTGAAATATGCATTTTGTTGGCTTTCAATACTGAAAATAGTGTTTGGCGGCGGGGCCGCGATAGGGGAGCTAACAGCGCTCCCCCAGACCCCCTTGCTGGCGATGGCTGGGAGTCTACAATTTTTTACTAACTCCAGGAAGAACCTATTATAGGTGTTACGTGCGCATCTTAGTGTAAATGTGAAATGGTGCGAATGCGTGTTGAAAATAGGAAGAAACCAAAATGGAGGAATATGAACAAGAAAGTGTTTTCAGTGTTAATAAAGATTAAAGTATTTATAAACGGTGATTTGTCGTTTTCCCTGTCTAAAGAGTTTCATCTAATATGAAGACGTAACAAGTGGCGCCCAACGTAAAAGGTAAAACCCACATATCCCTCTATACACAGTGGATCTCCTGTCAACAGACAGTAGAGATAGTAAAGCCTAGATCTAGAGACAGGAGAACATTCGAGTCGATATTATTAGAAATAGACTATGGCGGACAAGGCTGAGGTAGCAGCGTTGAAGGAAGAGGGAAGGTTGTTGGAGCTGGAAGGGGCAGAACTAAGAAAATACGTACAAGAAAGGTTAATGGAGAGGGAGAGATTAGCGATGGAAAGAGAAAAAGAAAAGGAGAGATTAGCGATGGAAAGAGACAAAGAAAAGGAGAGATTAGCGATGGAAAGAGAAAAAGAAAAGGAGAGATTAGATAAGGAGGACAAAAGAGAAAGAGAAAAAGAAAAGGAGAGATTAGCGATGGAAAGAGACAAAGAAAAGGAGAGATTAGCGATGGAAAGAGAAAAAGAAAAGGAGAGATTAGATAAGGAGGACAAAAGAGAAAGAGAAAAAGAAAAGGAGAGATTAGATAAGGAGGACAAAAGAGAAAGAGAAAAGGATAAGGAGATAGTAGCAATTGAAAGGGAAAAGAAAAATGAATTAGTTGCCATTGAAAGAGAAAGATTAGCGTTTGAAAAAGAGACAGCAGAGAAAAAGTTAAAAACAAACCAAGAAAAAGAAAGTGATAAAAGAAAGAGTGACACTACAGGTAATAAACTAGCAAAATATAAAGGTGCGATATTTGAAGAAGCTAAAATGGACATAGACATTTTTTTGAAGAAATTTGAAATTGAAATGAGAGAACTGGAATACCCCGAAGACAAATGGTCATTCTTATTATCAAAGTCATTTGTAGCAGAGGTTCCATCAAAGATATGCATGAACCAGAGCAACTATAGCGTGGTGAAAGAACAATTACTGCGAACGTACGGAAAAACAGAGAATTTAGATTATTTTTTTAAACTTGGAATAGGCTGATAAGATATGTGGTGATTTGTATTTTGGACGTTCGATGTACATCAAACTTGTCAAACAGGGGGGGTGTTACGTGCGCATCTTAGTGTAAATGTGAAATGGTGCGAATGCGTGTTGAAAATAGGAAGAAACCAAAATGGAGGAATATGAACAAGAAAGTGTTTTCAGTGTTAATAAAGATTAAAGTATTTATAAACGGTGATTTGTCGTTTTCCCTGTCTAAAGAGTTTCATCTAATATGAAGACGTAACAATAGGGTAGGCCTACAATAAACGTCTTCAGAAAGAATGAAGTGTCAGAATGTAATAAAGATTAATTATGTACATAAATACATACACACTCAAAGTTACATACATACACACTCAAAGTTACACACACACACACATAGAGATCTATATATTTTTGCCGGGGGGGGGGGAGAAAAATATCCCCCCAATCCCCACCCCACCCGAAAAAAATCCTGGCTACGCCGATGCCTAGAGCTATTAGAACATGGAATGGTTTGCTTGAGCCAGCCAGAAAAAAACAGTGAATTGGTTAACATGGAGGACGTAATAATCTTCTTTTTTGAAGTAACATCTGTATTATAGTAGAGTCACTATTGCGGAGCAGGCATGTTTGAGGAACAGCTCGTCAAAAATTAGTTAAAAATCTACTTTTTAAAAAAACTTTCTGCTAAACTACTGTAACGGTACTGCGCATAGTCCATTTCTCTACATTTCCAATATAAGGGTTTTCCTTTCACAACAGAAAATTAATTTTGACTCCAGGCTAAAGTTGACAGGTGTGGAATCGTCCATTATTTTTCAGGAGAAACGCATAGGTCAGGCTTAAGGCTTTTTAAAAATGACCTGCATCACCTGCATGATACCCCTTTTTTTCGGTTTATAAATGGATGTGGAAAAACTTCATTTAATAGCTATCTACCAGAAATTCAATTTAAAAAATTCGGAGGTTTTCACCCAGTTTTTACCTTTTTCAAGATAGTCACAATCAGGATTCCCCCACCATTCTGAGATTAGGATTTCAGGAGTTTTCCAGGAGAAAATATTAGATTTCAGGAGCGTAAAAAAAAAACTTGATGCGAACTATATATTTAGTAATAAATATAAGAACCAACATATGTATAAATTAAAAGTTTTTTTTTTGTTGTTGTTTTTTTTTTTTAAATTAGCAAATTCAAAAGTAACTGGTTTAGGAAAAAAAGTACTGGTAAACCAATAAGCCTATTTGCATTACTCTCTCTCTATATATATATTTCCTTTTCTAAGTCAGCATTAGGAATTAATTAAAATCTATAAAAACAAATGGCAATGTATAACACACTATCAATATCAATTCAACTCAATCTATAGAGTTGATGAGAGTACTCAGAGGTAGAGTTTAGCTAGACATCTAGATCTATATTATCTAACTAAAATCTAAATTAGGGTCGCAATTAATTTATGTCTTAGTGGCTAAGCGCTCGGTTTTGAAACCAAGGGTGCTGGGTTCGAATCTATGTGAAAGACTGAGATTTTGAATTTCGGGATTTTAGGCCCCTGTCCCCGAGTCCACCCAACTCTAATGGGTACCTGACTTTACTTTAGCTGGGTAAAGTAAAGGTAGTTGGTCATTGTGCTGACCACATAACACCCTGCATGTTAACCGTTGGCCATAGAAACAGATGACCTTAACATCATCTGCCCCATAGATCGTAAGGTCTGATAGGGAAACTTTAGTTGTCTTTTAAATAAATTGATTTACTCTATAAATTAAAATATTATAAAACTAACTTTGTAGCTAGATCTAGTCCTCGATTTAAATCTTGTCTAGTTTATATCTAGATTTATATCTTTACTATAGGTCAGGCTATGTAGGCTAGATTAGGCTACTAGATCTTTAGACTAGTACTAGACTTATTACTAGATGATAGATTGTATATACATTAGACTGCTATTTAGTAAAATTTAGTATTTATATAGAATCTATAGAGTCTAGTATATAATATACAGATCTAGAATTCTAAATCTAACTCACTAAGTGTGACTAACTGTCACTCACTAAGTAACTAAATTTAAGTCTAAGTCACTTAACTTAATATGTAACTATGCTAAGTTTATATATAGAATATAGTATAAATACTATATAGCTGTATAGCTAGTCACTACTAGTGATTCTTTTTTTTTTTTTTTGTGAGTCGTGTAACAGTTACAGTCTTGAATTTAAAGACTAACATGTTTAACAGTTAAAATCTTAAATTTAAAGACTAACTTGACTAAGTCTAAGACTGTACTTACTAGTTAACTAGATCTAGATTAAAATCTAGATCTAGAGACACTAGATTAGTATAGTACTGTCACTGTCTAATATGTCTCTATAATTAGTATAATTAATAATGAGTCTAGAATAGTCTAGATAGAGCTAACAGTAACTTTTATCTAACAATCTGTCTAAGTCTGTAATCATTTGACAACCAAGTCTAAGTCTAACTCCTAAGTTAGACATTCTACTAGTCTAGATCTAATCTATTCTAGATTTACGGTCTAAATCTAGGTCTAGTCTTAATTTTAAATTACAATTTTAATATCAATTTAATCAATTATAATAATCAACTTTAACTCAGTTCAAATTCAAGTCTTTCTAAATTTAGAATTAGATCTAGATCATCTAGATTTATATAAAATAGATCTAGCAATTTCATTCTAATTCTAATTTTAATATCAAGTCTTTATAGGTTTAGATCTAGACTCTGTATAAAATAGATATAGTAATTTTAGGTTTGAATTCACCATATTATTACATTTTTATTAAATGAAAGCCGACAATGCAGTTTTTTTTCTCTAAATCGCCCGTAGGATCGGCGTTTTTCATATTGAATGACACCCAAAAAGAGAATTTTGTCTATTTTTCAGGAGATTTTTATGACTTTTCAGGAGAATTTTAATAATTTCAGGAGATTTCCAGGACATTTTAGTATATTTTGCAATTTCACGAGATTTCCAGGAGCTCCTGAAAAATCAGGAGGCCGCACGAACCTTGCACAATTGTGGAACACTATAGATGTCATTTATTTGACCTGCGCATTTAGCTTAATATTTACATAGTGATTTAAATTATCGGAATTTAAATATGAGTTTGTATTAGTATACATAAATTTAAAAACATTTAGAGAATAATATTATATACAATATATAATTTATGTTTACCAGACGTCCAGCAAAAAGAGGACAAATCATAATATCAAATAATATCATATAGGCCTATATAATATAAATATAACAAAAAAAAATAGTGGAAAATAAAACCTTGTAAGGAAAATCAGGGTAGTGTGACGTCAATTAAATTAAAGTGTTAAATAATCAAAAAGTGGCAATGTGTCTCTTTAGCTTTAATAAAAATAAAATTAATGTAAAGGATAAGGAGTTCAAGTATTATATAAGACTAATAAATATATGCTTTATATAGGCTTTGTTCCGACATTTTTACCGTGTTCCGCAATAGTGACTTCTTAAAAAATCCTGTTCCGTAATTGTGACTGACCATATCTCAGTCGATTTGAATGTAAAATTTAAATATCTGTTGAAAAAACTAAACAATGCGTCTATTTTAATCGGAAAATGGATGGGAAATGCCTAGATACTTTTAGTTTTTCCATAGGTCTAACCATTACGGAGCAAAAAATTAAAAACTAAAAGTAGCAGCAAACTGTTCCGCAATAGTGACTCTATTATTCGCTACTATCTATAAGATATAAGAAGACGACTCTTTCCAGATTCAATGACGACATGCACTTTCATTTCGAATTCAAAGCTGACTTTCGCGTCATTTCTTTATCTTGTTTTGCTTTGTAATTTGAAAAAAAAGACTACACTTTTTTTTTTAGTTTTAAAATTCTAAATATAATAGACTCTAGTCTAGACCTATCTAGATATCTCGATCTATATTCCCTATAGAGTTAATAAGAGTCTATAGATCTAGATCACCAATGGAAATTATCTAGATCTAGTATTTTCCGATTAAGCTTTTGTGTTGTTTTGGCTGTTCTGTCATTACTTTAAACTGAACTGTTTTAAATAAACGCATTTGCATTTCCACATGCATTAAGATTTATAAAAATATCTATACCTGTTATTTATAACAATAAAAAATTAAATTATTTCATTAGCATAAAGGAATTAAGTTAGAAGTTATCATTTTTTTTTAAATTGCGCATTTTCTTTGTCTTACCGCTTAAGAAGTTTACTTTTATGATTAACCATAAAATGGCGGCTTTATAGATTGAAGAGGCAGCTACCGGCATTTAAAATAGGAATTATACCATTCACTAGCCCTTTAATCTCTTAGTCTGGTAATATTTTTAATGTGCATTTACTAATTTATCAGAACGCATAGTCATTTTCATTATAATTTAAATAGCCAACGCATTGTGCACTTCTATTGATCAGTAGCATAAGGACATGCGATTCGATCATTATTATATCATTATGATTATATTCTTTATATTTATAATTTTATTATTTTTAATTTTATAGATACTCGTCTCTTCTAGTCTAAACTCTAAGTCTAAGACTTTGAAGATAAAAGTTCAAGCTGGTAGCCAAATTTTCCCTTTTAATTTAATAAAATAAATGGGTCGTCAGTTTAGAGATTATTTTTATAGAATAGATCTAGAATCTAGTATTCTAGATCTAGAATTTATAGATAGTATTTTAGTATTAGTAATCTAGATCTAGACTAGATGTTCACTAGATCTACCAGTACCAATACTACCATCATTATCATAGTAAATATATGCTTAAATCATACTACATAGATCTACTAGATCTAGCCTAGTGTCAGTATGTGTATATTAAACATCTATAATAATACGACTAGCCACTAGACATTCTAGATCAAGTAGATCTATGTAATTATAAATGTAGATTATTGTAGATCTATGTAATACTATGTAGAATCTAGATTTAGATTATTTTAGATCTATGATTAACTATGATTAGTTTGATTAGTATGACTATGATTTTTATGTTATTCACAAATTTGAAATGACTACTACCTACTCACTAGTGTAACTAGTATCTAGATCTATATCTAATTTATTCTAAGTAATACTTCAAAATAGATTAATATTACTTAATATTAGAGTTAGAGTTATAAAATATAAAAAAAGATCTATCTATGTAATAATAATTATATCTAGACCATTTGGCATTTAGATCTAGTAGTCTAGTCTTAATGTCTAAACTGTTTTAAAAACCATTTCCCAACCATTATTTATGTTTCGATTGTCATAGTTCTGTAATTGTCTGACCTATAAAAAAAAAACTGAGCTTGTCATTGAATTTGTCATCCTTTTTTCAATAACAATAGCCATGTTTTATTGTATCCCTACTACTCGTAGTTAAAATTATATCTGAATTGAAAGAGGTGTGGGTTGGTATGGTCATGCGTAAAAGTGTTCAAAGTGTTTGACATGATTCTTCTTCCTTGAAAAGTGGTCTTCCAGTATGGAGATTCATTGGACAAAATAAAGGAAATATATATCTAAATTCTAAACCATGTTTTTTTGTTTGTTTTTTTTTACAAATTTCATCCTTAAAATATTTTTTTTACACTAGCACAAGGAAACAAGCCTGTCATTTTTCTCATGCTTCACATTCTCATTCTCTTCTTGCAACTAACATCACACCAAATTCACTACAGTTTTTACCTCTATGGCATAGCCTAGCTGGTTGTGCTTGGGAAAAAATATTCCCTGATGTGAGCAAGAAGAGGAGTCATGCAGGTAGTCTACACTCCACTATACCTTATTGTCACTACTCCTTTATTCGTTTGACAATGAAAGAGCGAATCCCAATTTTAAATAATCAACATTGTATAATCTACATTTGTTTTTTAGACCATACATTGCATACCGCATGTACCCTTCTCACAAGCTTAGTACATGTAACTGTTTCACACCAATCCCTCTAACACACCTGGTCGATCAATAATTGTAGTCTATTGGTCTACATTTTTATTGTTTCTGTGACATTTTTTTTAGCCATCTTAAAAAAATTTTTTGCTACCATTGTAAAGAATTTTGAAGTGTAAAAAGCATATCATTTGTACTAATTTGTTGCAAGCTGCTATTAAATGGTTTAAAAAAATATTAAAGACTTTTCGAATACATTGTATTAGCTTTAGAAAAATTAATTTTTAAGCTTTTTTTTTTCTGTGAAACATGTCATTAACACATTCAAAAACACATACATAGCTTAAATATAATATACATTTTGTACTACGTTATTTTGACAAACAACACAATTTAAAAAATAAAACCAAAAAAAAGTTTGTATTTCCCCTGCATCGAATTATTTCCCTTTGATGAGTCATGGCATATTTTGATGCATGTACAACTATTAAGAAACTTAAAAATCATCTACCTTCCCTTTTAGTGTGAGATAGCCGGTGATATGAATGTGTTTCCCAGTCTATTTAGAAGCCTGGGTTTTGTTTGGCTAATGTATCTTGACTTTGACTTACTCCTCACAGTGGAGCATAGGGCTGCAACAGCACTTCGCCATCAGACTCTGTTCTGGGCAATTTCCGTCAGCTGGGTCTATGTCCATCCTGTTTTCTTTGCCTCTTGGTCACTGATCTTCTCCATGTTTACTTTGGTCTTCCGTCCTTTCTCTTCCCCTGTGGGTTCCAGTCTAGAGTCTGTCTTGCAATGCTTTCTGTTGTTTTTCACAATGTATGCCTAGTGCATCCAGGGGCTTAAAAAAACATGTTAACCACAGACCCATCTCCTTCTTCCCTAGGAAGAAAAGTCATTCTTTTCTCAATAAAAAAAAAGGAAGGTACATGTGTCAGAAGTGTGAAAAAAATGCACAGGTTCTATAAGGACGTTGGGTAGTAAACATTTAAACAAAGATGATTTAATAATAATTATACCGTAAGGTGTTCTTGATGAAGCTCTGGGTGCCAATGTTGCAACTTTACGTACTAGTAGCTACATCTAGATAATAATCTGTATTACATACTATTTAGTCCTTAATATTTAATATTATATAGTCCTTGAGAATCTAGATCTATATCTAGTAGATTCTATACATGTAGATTTGGTCTAAGGGCACTCAACCACTTATCTCACACTAACACAGCCACAGTGACTAATAATGAGGCTAGTTTAATTTTTATCTTTACACATATGTACAGCTAGAGTAGACCCATCGAGATAGATCTAATGCTAATTTATAGTGTTGTTTGAACACAGTGTCAAAACTCCTTCTTCTTTAGAATCTATAGTAAACACCATTAAAGAGTACTTTAAATAATTAATTTTAACCCAAGTGGAGTTACCAATTTTTTGCATACACAGTTTTATGGTAAGACCTAGGAAACAAAAAAAAAAGAAAGTATCCATTGTACCATTATATAAACTCCTTATCCATTGGCAATCAGGCTTTAAAAATATTATATGCTATAATCAGAACAAAAGAGGGATAGGTCAGGTATTACTTTCACCCAACAGATTTTTTCCCTGAATACTTTATTCTTTACAGAATATTTCAAAACCATAGGAAACACATCAAAGAAAATATTTTAAAAGTGTTTTGATGACTGGAAGGGCTACTTCTCCAGCATAGATTTGTTGTCACCTCATTTCTATGCTCTGAACGATGTCCTTAAATGGTCATCTGTACATGGCTGATTAATATTTAGTGGTCTCATCCTTGTGTCCTTAGTTGTAGTTTAATCTTTGTTTTACATTGTTGCTGATGTAATTTTCTTAGGTCCAAACTCTTGTACACTATTTGAGGGGTGGGTCTCTGGGGCAATGTTTTCATGATACTTTAACACCTATTGGTATATGCCATTCTGTCACACATCTTATATAACTTTTTCTATACACTCCTCATTGCCAGTTGAAAAAGGATTCCAAATCCCTTTGTTTCTAAGATTAATCCATCCAAATAAAGTTCTGACATACATTTTATAATCAGTCTATATCCCCTTCCCTCCAATTTATAATCTTTTCTTCAATGTACAGCATAAACTAAGAACTATGTTCCCCCCACCTACTTATAAACCTAATATATAGGTCCTCTTTAGCTGATTGGTTATCAGAACACTCTCTATAATTTCATACCAGTCAAATTTAACCTTATTAGAGTAGAACTTTGTTTTAACTTGTACATTCTCCATTTTTTTTTTTTACAAAGCTTTACAACTCACTCTGTCTGTCTGGCCAGAAGTTTGTACGCATTATTTTCTCTGACACCCTATCTCAGATCAAACTGAAATTTTGAAAAATTATTTCTTTTACCTGACAAAACAAGGATCAATTTAAAAAAATTAAACAATTAGTTAATTAACTATTGGTAATAAATTATTTTGTTTGGTATTTCAAACAAGGGAAAGAATTTGTACTTGACTGAAGTGGTGGTATAAGCTGAATTAGTTCCCTTTATAGGTTCTCGTCTGAGGCTTAGTGAATACAAACATGAAATAGAAACAATAGATTACCATACAATCTTCCATGTTCATGTTCTTCGCTGGTAAAGTGGTTACTGCATTGTCTTGAGTAGCCTGTGGAGACTTGAGCAATGAGTTCAAATTCAGGTGGTTCCCTTTTTTTTTTTAAAAAATAAATTTAAAAAGCAATAACCCAGATACCCCGTTCTTAATTACCCTTTCCAACTGGTCCAGACAATTGATAGCTAAAAGTATGAAATTGCACTAAGCAAAAACAATTGGTAAAAAAAAATATTTTTAATCACACAGATTTAATATTGTTAGTCTAGATCTATTACAAATTTAATTACATGACTGATCCAAACTTATTGATACACTTAATGTAACCTTTGTTTGTTTTCCATCAGAATTTTTTTTTTTTCATTAAATGCATACAGCAGCCAGATTTCTAGTTAGAGCCTCCCTTTGAAGTTGTGTAATTTTTGTCACCTTTGTCACCAATAAATTGATTAATCCGCTTAGCAATTAGTTTCTAAATATTAAATATTTTCTTTTACCATCTTTCCCTCCCAGCTGCATGCAGTCTAGGTCTACATAAAAATGGATGCTAAAGATGAAAAAACTCCAGAAGATTCTCCTGTTCCTTCAGACACAGCAGCCTCAACTTCTGGGAAAAAGGTGAGCATTTAAAAAAAAAAATTATGAGTACTCTACAGCAAAAAAAATGCTGTCCACATGCACATGTCATTGCATTTTCTTAGAAGACCTAGTCTCTAGGCACTAGGTACAATCTGTTGGCACCAGGTGGAAGAGGCTATGGAAGTTGCTTGTGACTCATCGGTGTGGAGAGAGCTTGCTACATTCAGTGGAGGGTGGATTTAAGTCGAATTCTAAATAAAATATTAAAAATGACATTTTACCATTGCCTCTATCATGCTTGGTATTGGTGCAATTACCACTTTTTTCTAATATTTCAATTTGTCTTTATTGTTCTTTAAATAGCAGTTCCTTTGTGTATCCATTGTATTTGAAAATAAAGCTTGCATATTGTACACACATAAACAATTAGTAATGGAAATTCGAATTAAACATTGTCTTATCTTAATTGCATAGTGTGCTGTTACAGTCTGATTTCATTCTTGTCTTCATTACTATGAAAATAATTGCCATGGCTGCTTAGAATATAATGCAAATATATGTTTCAATTTATTAAATGAAGTCCATAAATATCCTAGTTAAGAAATTAAATCTGCTTGTCTTTCTTTTTTTGTGAATATAACTATGTTTTGTTGTGGTTGTTTAGTAAAAAGATCTAGAGTAGATCTAGGTCTAGATGAAGTAGTATTTACTAGCTCCTGGAGTTCGTTTTACAACCCGGCAACATATAATAAATTCTAAAACATACTTGAGAAAACTATGAACAATCTTTAATCCAACATGAAGGGGCACAGTCCAAATGTCGACAGTTACTAAAGATGATGTCTCGTCCCTAAGAGGCGTGAGTCGATCTTACTACCTATAATCTCTGTAACCGTTAAAAAACTAATCCCATCATCCTATTCAGTTATATCCCATAATTTCTCTATTTCCGTCTAACATAGTCTATTTATAGTCTTGTCAAATTCCCAATGTAAGTAAACCTATAACAGTCTTTGTTTTTAAAAAAATGTTTGAACCTATTTCAGCGCAAAGCTCGTGTTTCAGAAGTTGTAGAGCCCAGAACTCCACTCAAACGCCAGCGAGTGCCTGTTTCAAGGTTTCAGTCACCTCTTGAAGATTTAAACTTTGTCCCAGACAAAGAAGAAAAGAAAAAGGAAGAAAATGTGACCCTGTACAAAAAGGGTGCTTTTCTAGCTGTTAGAGGTGCAGAAGGTAAAACGAACTACCAAGATTTAGTTGATTCATTTGTTAAGATAATTTTTATTCTGTTATCCTCATTTCAGAAACGAGAAAAAAAGTGACTTGTAGCTAACACAATTTTTTTTATTTAACATAAAATGGGGGGAAATTTAGAATAAATTTAAGTAGTGGTTGCAGATAATTGCAAAGTTTTCAATTATTAATAATTTTTTTTTGTATTGCAGGTACATTCTATTTGTGCCGTGCTGCACAAAATATCTACAGCAAGTCAAAACGTTTGCGCATTCAGTGGCTGAGTCTTGACAAGGCCCCTGATGTGTATAAATTTGATTATGTTGACTCTACAGAAATGGAGACTGTTCTCACAGAAATACAGATGGAAAAAATCTCCAAAGATTGCTACAAACTTCCTTCTAGTGAAAAGAAAAGAGCTGAAAATATTCTGGACCGGGCAATCAGAGTGGAACAAGGCATTGCCACTGCTGATGAGGTGGAGGAAGAAGCTATGGAAGAAGTAGAGAATGCAAAAACAGCAAAAGAAGAAGAGGGTAATATTCAGTCTTTACACATACCTGCACATTTAAAAAAAAAGAAAAAGTAAAATTTCTCTGCAAAGAAAAAAATCAACTTTAAGGTCAACACATTTTCAGAATGCAGTTAGAAGCATAAGTAGACAAAACGTTGCTAATGAGTATAAATAATTGAGTCCTCCATTGTAGACAGAAAATAAATATTCAAGTAAACTGATCCAATCCTTTTATGTTGTAAAAATGGTATGCCCTTCTTTCAATGACATGTTGGTATTCTGGTTAAGGTTATTAAAGTTTTTTTTGCCTTACAATGTGTATTTTGCAATACATTATTTGTACCATAGCTCTTCCTACTTACTTAGTTTGTAGTTTGACTAAGCTTATTAAAATCGTGTATTTGAAAATCACTCATTTTTTTCTACTGTCATTATTTCCATAGAAAATGATGATGATGTTTCAGATGAAGATGATGAGGAACCAACACCAAGGAAAGGTCGTGGAGCTAAAAAATCTACTAAAGGTATTATATTGTTGCTTGTATGTGGTTAAGGAAGATTTATTTTTAGACTTTATTACACTGTTAAAGTGAATCCAAGCTAAAATGGTTGTTGAAGAATCTAATTGAATGTTTTTGGGCCTTAAAATTTGTTCAATCAACAAAGTAACTCTCATATCTGTGAGAAACATCAAGAATACTTGTAATCCAATTTTTTTTAATAACAGGCAATATTATACTTATTTTATCTTTTTTTTTTCTTTTAAAAAAAAATTATTTTTTTTCAGGAAAAGGAAAAGCTAGTACTCCTTCTCATAAGAAAAAAGGTAATTTTCCTTTACTGTACATTTATGATTTTTATTTATTAATTAATTGAAAAAAAAGTGTTTAAGATGGTTTTTTTAATCGTGTTTTTATTTCTAAAAAAAATTGTTAAGTAGAAGTTGTCATTTTTGTTAAAATTTGTACTGGAAAATTTTTTTTTTGTGTTATTCACCTTTGACTATATATATATATCCTGATTTCTTTTACTTGAGTAAAATTACTACTCTGTACATTTTGTTAGATAAACCAGAAAAGAGCAAGCAGAAAGGTAAAAGTGAAAAGAAGAAAGGTCCAGACAGAAATCTGAAACCTAACTTGAAAATAAAAATCTTGGAAAAAGATCCTTTCTTTGATACCAAGTAAGTCTTCTTTTTTTAAAAATTGATTTGACAGTGTTTTTTATTTTTCTAAATTGTATTGATCTTGTACCGATAGTAATGCTTGTTGTTTTTTTTAAATTATATAACTAAATTGTTTTTAAGAATTTCATTAACAAGTGAATTGAATAAAAAAAAAATAATAAAAGAAAAGATAACTCATTCCTGAACAAAATATTTTGTTGACAGAGAAAAGGTTCCTGAGGTATCAGCCCAGATGACTTCTAAATTAATATTTAGAGCAGTCAACGCTGGAGATGTGGAAGCTGTAAAAGAATTGTTGGACAAAACAGAGGGTGTTACAGATGTAAGTAGATACTATGATGTTGCTAATGAAGAGCTAGATATTAATTTTTTAAAATAAACACTAATCATTGTTATTTTTTTCTAAATCTAGTTTGACATAGACCGTTCGGTATCTGATTCTCGAAATGCTCTTATATTGGCTGGCGAGTTGGGGAAACTAGAGATAATCAGAATTCTCACCCAGGAATATTTCGATGAAGACTTGAAATCAAAAAGAAAACGAAAAGCTCCACCAGCAAGTATTATTTCAGAGATGGACACTGGAGTGTGAGTGCTAAAACTATATAGAAAAGATATATTAAATTCTTGAATTAATAACTTAAAAAACTACATACAAAACTTAAGACTTGCAATTTGTATTAGTTGAATTAAACTGTTTTTAACTATATTAATTGTTAATATCTTTTTATGTTTCTCAAAATGTTATATATTGTTGTATTTAGATATAATCCAGCTTTCTTAGGAGTAAAAAACATTCGAGAGCTCTCTTTGAGTCGTGGTGGTAAAGAAGGCAACAATGCATTCTTACAGGTGAATTTCTTTTCTCTTGAATTTGATAATAAAGAAAAGTTCAGTACCTAGTGATTTCTTGTCATCTCTGTTGTTTTAAATATTGTTTTAAATTCTCATATTTGTAAAGGAATCAGCTACAGGGGATACATCTCCAGAGATAATCATAAAAGCTTGGATGGAATATGGTGTAACAGTTGAAGTTATGGAGACATTCTTACTAGCTCTTTCTGCAGCTCAAAAGACAACTATAGATGAACAGGTAACATCATTTTTCATACTAGAAAACAAAAAAGTGAACAAGAAAAACAAAATTCAATTATAAAGAGGGGGGGGAAAAAAGTTAATAAATCAAAGTATACATAAATAATATATTTTTTTTCAGGTCCCTATGGTCATAAATGAAATTAATACAGCTGTTCGCAATGGTCATCGTCACTTAGCTGCTAAATACGTTGGAGAAGCAGAGAGGTTAGGCGGGTTTGGATTTAACTACTTGCACAAAGAGGTAAAATTTTTAAAATAATTTAATAAAAAGACTATTTCTGTAACATTTAGCTTTTATTATATATAACCTTTTTCAAGTGCCTATATATATATATATATATATATCAAAAATTCAAATTAAGTTTGACCTCAATGCCAAAGAAAAACAGCTGGAAGCAAGTGCTTCTAATAGAGGTAGAGAACTTCTCGGGCATACATTTGGCACCCAAAGAAAAGCACTTGTCATAGATAGGTGCAGATGGGAAAAAGATAACTTAAAAAGACATCTGGCAGACAACAATTTTGTCTGCATAAAATGTTACATAATATGAAGATTGCACATGAGTCTGTGTTGTCCCATGACAAAAATTGCGCTTTTCCTTAGTGTATGCTTAAAGGTATTAAGAGAATGCCTTGTTAATCTTATGAAAAAAAGTTATTAAAAAGAAATTATTTTGCTAATTTGCATCTTTCAATATCACGTAAAAGTTTTGGCAAAATATATACTGTGAAATAATGTGTGATTATAAAAAGAAGAAAAAAATGTTTAGAAATATTGTGTGATGACTATAATTCATGTTTAATTTTTGTATTTTTCCTCAGGTTCTTACCTTTGATAAGGAAGATCTGAGAGATATTATTCTAGCGGCATCTGTTAGAAAAAAACCTTTTTCAAATGACAGTGTAAGTAATGTTTATTTTTTATATTATTTTTTTAATCCTTGTTGCTGCCATACTACTTATAAATATATTCTTTAAAACTCTAATGAGCTCACAAAAGCTCAGGAATAAAAAAATTATTATTGTCTTCTATTTTAGGTAACACCAATTCATTTTGCTGCCATCAACCCAAATGTCAAATATTTGACCCGACTTCTTTCAATTGAGCCAGACATTAACATTCAGACTAAATCCAGGGCTAGACCTATTCACTATGCAGCATCTTGTGAAGGGACAGCTCCTCTTGAATTTTTATTGAAAAGGTAAACAATTAGTGTGCAATTGATAAGTGGAATTTCAAAATATGCTTCGATATATTGTCTGCTAATTTTGTGTATTTGTTAAACTTTAGGAATGCCAGTTTTACAGAGCCAGATAGTCATGGTGATTTACCAATTCACTATGCCAGTCGCAGTGGACGCTCTAAAAATATTGAAGTTTTACTTAAGCATGCCAAAGCAGAAGGTAAGTGTTCAAGTGTAAAAAAAAATGTTTTAAAACAAAATCTTTTAATATTCTCCCCCCCCCCCCCTTTTTTTTTTTCTCCCTCAGTCTCCAGTATTTAGAATGTTGAAAATTTGTGTTTTTCAGCCAAAGATGGAAGTGAAGACGAAAAATGGGGCGTTGGTAATGTGAATAAACCAAACCGTGACTCATTTTGTCCCTTACATCTAGCTGTGCAAGAAGGTCATTTGGTAAGGAGTCCAATAGAATTCATTTGATAGCTTAGAACAAATATTAGTGAACAAGTAAATGCATAATAGTTGCTTGGTTTCAGGATGCTGTGAGGACATTGATTAAACATGGAGTTGATGTCAATAAACCTTTGTCTGCTGGCAAGAATAAAATTACACCACTTATGATTGCTTCACAGAGAGGGGATTTGAACATTGCCAGGCTACTTGTTCAGAGTGGGGCTGCAGTTGAGATCTTAGGTTAGTAGCTTTTAGTTTTGTACATTTCGGCTGCTTAGGTTGCAAGTTTAATTTTCTCAGTTGCTTCAGCATTGCTGTATGGTTGTAAGTATGCTTGGTACTTGTTGCTAAATTTCTTTAATTTCTCAGTGGTATTACTGACAAATAGCTTCCTTTGATCTAATTCAATTTTGATTTTAAAAAAAATTTCAGATAAAAAGAAGCGCTCCTCCTTGACCCATGCTGTCATCAATGGAAGTACCAATGTAGCATCCTATCTTCTGTACCTTGGTGCTGATCCCAATCGTGTGGATTCATCCAATAACTCTGTGGTTCATTTTGCTGCAGCTTATGGCTGGTATTTCTGTTTGAAATTGCTTATTAAAGATGCAGGGGCAAAGCCTGATGAAGCTAATGATTGGCAGGTAAATGTTCATATAGAAGGTTTTTATACTTAACACTTAGAATTGTTTATACTTCTTAAAATAATGACTAATGTTAAAAGTTTAATGTTTCAAAATTGATAGAATTTTTATAATTAAATCATTGTGCTCTCAACAATAACTAATCAAATAATTCTTTAATTAATTTTTTTCTAGACAACGCCAATCTGCATTGCATTTTTGAAAGGGCACCATGGCTTGGTTGAAATGCTGTTCAATCATAAAGGAGTCAATATTAATTTCAAAACAGATAATGGTAACCATCAAATTAAAAAAAAAAGGAATTAGTTATTTATGTAGAAATTTCCTAAATTGTTTAATGTTACTTTTCTATTATTTTTTTAACTGAAAGTCAAATATCATTATCAATGTTTCTGCAGGAATGACATTGGCTAGCATCGCATGCAGGAGCCGATTAGTTCCTGGTTTAGATACTCAAATTGAAAATCTCATTAATGTCTACAAGGCTGACCCCAACATTCGGGATGTCTATGGATTTAATTCTGTAAGTTTTTTTTTTAATTTATTTATTAATTTGTGGAATGTATTAGATAAATCTATTGAGCATGAGAGCAACAGAAGACTTGTAATTTTTACACAGGACATCATGGGCGTAGCCAGGATTTACCCCCCCCCCCCCCCCCCCCCCCCCCGAAAAAACCCCTGGCGAAAATTTTTTTTTATATGTATTTATGTGTGTGTGTACATATCTTTAATACATTCTGACCCTTCATTCTTTCGGTTGATGTTTATTGTGCCCTAGAAAAGTTTCTTCCATGAGTTAGTGGAAAAATTGTAGATTTCCCGCCATTACTAGCAAGGGAGTCTGGGGGAGCGCTAGGAGCTCCCCCATCGCAGGGCAAAGCCCCGCCGCCAAGCACTATTTCTGGTATTGAAAGCCAACAAAATGCATATTCTGAGGTATCTACACTGCATTAACCCAATGTGCTATTCTTACTTAGACCCTCCCGCGCCGTTCAGAGCATTTGACGTCAAGCTGTTTCCATAAAAATCTGTCACTGCTAAAGCCTCTTCCCACCTGCCATGGGGACCTCCATGAATGAGTGGCATCAAGTTGTACTAGGATATCATTGCAAGTTTTCTTATGCGTAATTTATTTTGTCGGAGAACATGTCCCGCAAACCTCATGTGTCGCTCTCTCACAATCTTACTAAGGGATCGACTCCCAGTTCGGCATAGGATTTCCTTGATTTAGACCCGATCTCTATAACTGACTCCTAAAATCTGTCTTAGCCATCTTTGTTGAGCCACATTTAGTGTATTTCGATTTCGGCAGATGACTATTCATTGCAGTTTATTAATGGAGCCCTGCCACTGGTAAAAATGTGTAACTTCTCTTGAATACGCTCTTGGATTTAAGTGACTGTAGTTTGCTTTAGATTTTATATCGAAAAGAGAAGTTTTATCGTCAAAATCATCTGTTGGGGGTTTTCCACATCAAAATGCTCTGTAGGGGGATCTTAAACTCAAAACCATCGGGGGTGGGGGTTAAACTTTTAAAAAAAGCCATCTGTAGAAGAGGGGTTTAAACTCAAAACCCCCGATTGGATTGGCTACGCTCAAATAATTTTAGTGTGTAATTTGATTTTTTTTTTATATTGAAGAGGTATTTTTAGCATCAAACCCCTCTAAATGGGGGTTTAAACTCAAAACCCCTTTTGGCAACGCTCTTAACATTTTGAGTGCGTAATTTGCTTTTTTTCTTACACTGAAGATGTATTTTTTAGCCTCAAACCCCTTTAGCTCATAGATTTTAGAGAGTAATTTGCTTTTATTTATATTTAAGAGGTACTTTTTAGATTCAAACTCCACTGGATTGGAGTTTAAACTCAAAACCCCTTTGACTACACTCATAACATTTTGAGTGTATAATTTGTTTTGTTTTTATTATTAAAGAGGTATTTTTTACCTTCAAAACCCCCTGAAGTGGGGTTTAAACTCAAAACTGAGTCAAAACCCATTTAGCTACGCTCATAACATTTTGAGTGCGAAATTAGCTTTTTTTTTATATTGAAGAGGGGGTTTATCGTAAATTTTAGAGGGGGTTTTAAAATCAAAATCTTCATTAACTGTTCTCTTGGAATTAGGGGATTTTCGTTTGCATTTTAAAAAATTTTTTGTTTTATAGAAAAGGGGGAGTTAACTGCAAAAACCCCATGTAGGGGGGTTAAAACTCCAAACCCCTGGTAGGGGTTTTAAAACTCGAACCCCCCTGGTAGGGGTTTTTTAAACTCGAACCCCCTCTGGTAGGGGGTTTTAAACTTAAAACCCCCTGGTAGGGGGTTTTAAACTCAAAACCCCTTTGGTTGTGCTGGGGCAAGTGATGGTTTAGTATTAAAATCTCACTGAAAATAAACAAAATCAAAGCAAAAAATCAGTCACTAAATTCTTATTCCCCCCCCCCCCCCCCTTTGGGGGTGATTTCATTTCGGGGGGGGGGGGGTTGAACACACACACACCTGGCTACGCCCATGCAGGATATTATTACTTCATTAAAAGAGTAGTTGAAGATTACAATATAGTTTTTAAAAAAATCTATTTTATTGTTGTGTATATTTTCAGCTTCATCATTTGGCAGCCAACAACATTAAACTCAAGGGGACTCAATGGGTAAGAAAAAAATCTAGGACAAATTTAGTCTAAAAATAGTTGCTAATAGTAAATGATAAAGATGTCTGGATAATGAGATATCAAGGATTCTTCTTTATATACAAGTAGGTATTGGTTCTAGTTTGGAAGACAAATATGCATATGGGTGTATAAAAACATTTTTGAAGCAATGTCTGGTAGTACTTATATAATTTTTTTTTGATTATCAATATATTTAATTGGCCAATATAAAGACTCAAAGAAATAACTTTGGGCATCCTTTATATTTTTATTTTTTTTAAAGCTCAAATCTGAAAATCCAATTGGCAGACTTCCAAGCCATCATTACACACAAGACTTAACTTCACATTCTGTGCATTCTAGATCATTGCAATAATAATATAAACCCTTTTAACTGTTTTAGGCTCCAGAAGTAGACCCAGAGGCAATGAAGATCAGTGTAAAAATAGCAGAGATTCTAATTGCTTCTAAATGTGATCCTACTCTTCAGACCAATCATGGAAAGACACCAATCATGCTGGCTATTGAGCAGGTAGGATTTAAACAAAAACAACTTATTTTATCTAAGAAGATTCTAACATAATTGTACTTCTGAACTTTTACATACCTTTTTAATTCACAATTCATTTGTCGGAAATGAAAATTATTAGAATTTAAAAAAAAATTACATTATTTCAGTGTTTAACTAATTCTTGTTATTAACTTGAGATTTTTTATTTGGATGAATTTCTTTAAAGGTGAATGTTGAACTGGTCAAGTATCTTGTAGAAAATGGTGGCACAGTGTCACCAGACAAAAACAATGATGAAAAGACAGTACTTCACCTTATGGCAGAGCAGTGCTGCACAGCAGATCTTACACCTATCTTGAAAATACTGGCCACACATGTAAGTCATTGACATGAAGTAGTAATTCTCACTCTTAAAAGATTTGGGTTAAAAAAAAATTTGCTCAAAAAGTATCAGAAAGTGAATTCTGAATATATTTGTCTCTAATGAATAACCTGTGTTTCGAAGCATGGTGTATTTCGATGTAATGTACAGAATTTGTACTAAAATATTTTTTGTTTTGTATTTCATCAATTTAAAGAAAGAATTAACAGCTTCAATACATACTTGTGGTATAATATGAATTTAAAATTGTTAAATGGCTTTCAGTGTATAACAAGCAAGCAAAGCAGACTGCTCATAACTAAGGAAATGATATTATTTGAACTTCCTGACATTTGCTGTTTTCAGTATTAAAACAAATGCTGACTTTTGTTGCTTCAACTCAGTTCACAGAAGTATTTGTTTTCCAACAGAAGTCACTGAAGCAGTCAGTACCCAGTGATGGACCAAAGGAAAATGGAAAAGTGACCATAACTGATGACAGTACTAAGGAGAAAACAGAGGATGACAAAATGGAGGTGGACTCAGATGATAAAAAACCAGGAGGTTTTGATTGCTTTTTTTTTAAATATAATTTTATGTTTACAATGAAATTAAAAACTAATTTTTATACATAGCAGCCAGTTAACATTACTACTATTATAGGCATTTATATTACTTTTATATAGCATACTTTTTTGTTTTACAAAACAATTGTTAGCTATTAGCTCCCAGGAATGTTATATAACCCATCCATTTGTTCTATGCGGCACATGATACTTAAACAAAATTATTAATTTCTTGTAGTATATATCTATTTAGTATTAATCTAAATACATTTTTAGGTTTTAAATGTTTTCACCATATGCTGACAATATCTGTGCAGATTAAAAGTAAAAAAAAAAAATTAAATTATATTTTGTAAAAGTATATAGTAATAATGTAAAAGGTGATTGAAGATTTGATACTTTGATAAAGTATATAGTAATAATGTAAAAGGTGATTGAAGATTTGATACTTTGATAATGTATATAGTAATAATGTAAAAGGTGATTGAAGATTTGATACTTTGATAATGTATATAGTAATAATTTAAGAAGGGATTTAAAGAAATATTTTGACATTTAGATGAAAACTAGATACAACCTTGTTAGACCACATTAAAACTCTGCAGCCATTCATTATTTGTAGCAGTACCTAAGTCTTGGCAGCTCTGTTTTCTTAATAAGATACAGTGTAAAAGAAATATCCAGTTGGTTTATTTATTTTTCAATTTTATAGTTGGTCCTTCTTACAGCTTTCTAGACAATAGGAATTGATTCTAAGGACTGTCTTTTCTACATTAGAAGCTGATAGATTTTAAGATTTAGAATTAGATAAACCTACTGCTCTCATCTAAGACTAAGAAGTGTATGTCTGCTAAGTCATTACTAGAACTTACTGAATTGGATACAAAAATAAGACAGGCTTAGGAAAAAAGATTTGTGGAGCCTTCAGATTTTTTTTTTGGGTACCGAAATTGAATGTGAAAATTTTTTTACAGATAAAAAAGAGCCAAGTGTAAATAATATTAATGGAGACAACTCGGCCCCAGAGAAGAGGGATGAGACTAAGCCAGAGAGTAATGATACAGAGAAAGTATCTTGTGTCTCGCAGCTGGAGGTACTCAAGAAAATGGCCCAGGATAGAGATTTCCTTGGTTTCACTCCTCTTCTAAGGGCTTGCTATGTGTATAAAAACTTTGAAGTAAGTTGGCTGCAGTGTTGTTTTCTTAGTTGATGTTTGGTCAGACAGGTTTGCATTTGTTTTATAAGATAGGGGAAATAGTATCTGACACTGACATTTTGTAGGATCTGTACATTTTTCTTTTATTATTGTATAGGATAGGTAGTTTTTGAACAGATATTTTATAGGATGTGTCAAACTTTTCTTGTATAAATAAGTTAAATTAAAAATCAATTTGTTTTGGGGTGGGGGGTCTGCTTTTTGGGAATAATTTTTTTATAAGAAAAGTAATTACAAGCAAGTATCAATTTCTAGGACTCTACAAACGAGTTTCATTTTTTTTTATGAGTCTTTTTTTAAGCCTAGACTTTAATTTGAAAAGATTTATGAATATATTTCTCAAAAGAGTTTTAAAAAGTATAATTTACTAATACAAATAGTTTTAAAAGCATATAAAAAATGTTGGATTAAAAAAATTATTCAAATAAACTTTTAAATCTGTCTTTAATAAACTTATTTATAACCTGCAATTTTTTTCTTAAGATTTCCAAACGAGAAGACACAGAGAAAGTACGCTTTGCTCTAGATTTTATTCAAGGTTTGATTGATTGGACAGGTTCAGATGTGAATGCTGTGGTAGGACCTAAGAAGATTCCTGATGACCCTAAACCTCATTATGTTACTGAAGGTAGCGCTCTCTTTTGGACGCAGATACTAATTATGTAAAAACTGTTGTTAACCACATTTTTATGTATTTATTTTGTTTGATTTGTGCCAGGCCTTTATTCCCCTCTTCACTTCATGGTCAATGCACTGTGTGAAAAGAATGATGCCTTCATAGGTCAAGGTATTCAACTTTTGCTCAAGTATTCCCCCAACACCAATCAGAGAGATCTGCAAGAGAAGACACCACTTGTTCTTGCTGTAGAAAGCTTTAGAGAGATGATAGTTAAAGCCCTTGTAAGTACAAAAACTCCATTTTTGTATTTGACATTTTTATTTTGTCTGATAGAGTGATGGAGAGAGATAGTAAACAGGTGATATGTGGTGTCTTAGCGGTCCAAAAGACTAAGGAACAGTTGAAGGTGACTAACAGATAGGTGAAGGTGACTAACAGAAATACATGATGTTGTTGTATTATTATAAATGTTAAAGACCAAATCAATAATATGGCATTATCTTCAAGTCCAATAATTGAGGAAGAATGCAGTATTTTGCCTGACTATGCAGATCCATTACAGCTGAAGTAAAACTTTGGTGGTGGTGACACTGTGACCACTACAATGATCTAAGAAATATTTATGTCTAGTCTCATGAAGACTAATCAAACTTGATTTCCATATATAGCATACATACAGGCATCTTACCATTTGCTTTATTGCTATGATGTCTTGTAATCTTCTAGTTAAATGCTGTTGTTCTGTGTAACAGTTGTGGCTCCTATACATTTATTTGTGTTTCTCCCCTTGAACTTAGCTTGAAGGAGGTGCTGATCCAAATGTACCAATAAAAGGACCCAACTTTCAAGTGTCTCCAATTCTTTTGGCAGCTGAGTAGGTTATTTTTTTTTTTTTAAATTATTAATTGAGTAGGGATATTCTAATAAATTAAAGAATTTGATATGTTTACTTTTTATTGTTTTAGAACTGCTAAGCATCTAAATATTTATATTTATTATTTGACTACAGACGTGGAGCATTAGAGATAATGCGTCTATTGATACAGTACAAAGCTAATGTGTTAAGTAGTAGATCAGATACTCTACAAACTCCTCTGCATGTCATGGTGACTAACAGAGGTAAGCAACAGACATGTACTTCTTATGCAGTTGTTGTTTTTCAATTGCAGCATTAAAAAATAATTAACAGAACTAATGTGTTTTCTTTAGCTCGTGAAGATGAAACCATTGCTATAGTGCAGACCTTGCTGCAGGCTGGTGCTAATATTAATGGCCCAGATGGCGAAGGCAACACACCACTCCATCTTGCTGTTGGTTCCAACAAAGGTCATTCTGACTCTTCAACTAGCCTGGAAGAGTTTTTATTGGATCGTGGTGCTAATGTATTTGCTAAAAACAAACATTTGATGATGCCACTTCATTTGGCTCTACAGAAAACAGGGTTAGTGTTTTATGTGTACTATTTTAAAAGTAAGCAGCCAATTTTTATGCTTTTACAAATCATGGAGGATATAAAAGGCAATGTAGCAAAAAAAACACACTTAATTAGACTGAAAATGCTCTATTTTCATGGACAAATGTTACAATGTTTACTTTCAATAAGTCAAAGGAAAATTTTGATATAAGTATCCCATTATCTTGCAATTACCCATTGTTTTACCTTTTTAAAGAAAGTGTATCTCATGTTTTTGTTTGTAATAGCTGTATTTGTCCATGTTCTAGTGTTGATCCCATTGAGCTGTGCAGTCTATTGACTAGCTCTATGAGAGATCAGAGAGTGGATGAGCCAGACGAGAAAAAGTGTACACCTCTTCTATATGCAGCCAGTTCTGGTTCCACTATTTGTTGCATGCATTTACTTCAGGTGAGTTATCTTGTTATGCATTATATTGGATATACCAAGCTTGATTAGTGATATGATAGTTATATTAACTTGCTGTTATATTTTATGAATGAATACATAGAATATTGTATAAAATAATATTTTTTTATATATTCTGTATTTTTATGTATTAAAATTATAATTTCTCTCCTAAACGAGGATACTATCGTTGATTTGACCTCATTAAATTAATGTTTAATTATAATTATAAACTTGACTTTGTGTTATATAAAAAGAGCATGCATTTCCCTTTAATTCTATACCAAATACAACATTTTCTGATAAAAAAACAACAAAGCTATTGAAGATTTATCATAACAATGTAGTGAAATAGTAATGAGCAAAATGAAGAGTTCCTTTGAAATGTGGAAAAATAACGGAGAGAAAGAGTTTAGGTTTAAATTGTGTAAGATTTAGACCTGACATTTACTGTTGTTAAATGTTTACAAATAAATGGTTATGTAAATTCTTTGTTTTCTATAGAGGGGAGCTAATATTGAAGCTAAAGATTACAGAGGAAATACACCTTTGAACTTAGCAGTCTATGGTGGCTTTGACAGGTAAGAGCATGGGTTACTGACACTGTTTAGATTTATAAACAAAGTAAAATACTGTGTTTGTAGAAGTACACTATTTTTGTTGTGTACAGTAGTAAACTATTGTCAATTTATTTCTTGTTTAAAGCTGTGCCATAATGCTGATGCAGCGAAGTGCTAGCCTATCTTTCCCCATAGTGGTTGATTTACCAGGAAAGGAGAATGTCAAGAGAGATGTAGGAGATGTCAAGAAAAAACGTCCCTCTTTGCTTTGGCGTCCCAAAAAACAGTGGCAGAGTAGACAACCTAAAGAAGCTACAGTTCAAGTGTTATCATTGTTTGAGGTATGGAAGATTCATTATTAACAATGGTTGAATCTCTCAACACCATCACTTTGAAACTAATTGTCTCTATTTCTTGTCACCAGGGCGCTGTTAAGAAAGACCTTCCTGGTGTTGCTCATATGTTACTTGATGCTCTCGGTACACCCATGGAAGCTGTGGAGGTTTGTTCTTGTCTTAATATAAATCATATTCTGTACTATTACACCCCATCAATGCGTTTCACCCCCCCCCCCCCCCCTCCCCAAAAAAAAAAAAAAAACAGACTTTGTGTGCAACATTATCCAATGGCTGAAACCACTTTGTGGTTATAAGCATATTTTTTTTCAGTCACAATTATGAAAATGTTTTTTTTTTGTTTGTCATAACCTGCATTGAAGAAAATATTGAGTAATTTGATTTAATTGAACACCAAGAAATCTTTTGTTCTTTTTATTTCATTGGATGTTAAGTTCAAAGTTCACCTTTATAATATACAGCACACACTTGAGAAACAATTCAATTAGAGTTTTATTAATAAGCTGATAAACAGATACATTTTCATTTGTAGACATTTTTTAACTCTGAAGGAATGTATAATTTATTGAGATATGTAGCAAGACCCCTTAACTCAAGAAAACATTAAGAAACTGTAACATACACAAAATAGAGCAGTGAGATTCATAACAAATGAATATTCACATTTGACTAGAGTAACACCCTTAGTAAAATCACTAAATTTAGAAAGCCTTCAGGACAGAAGACTCTAAAGTAGCAATTATGCATAAAACACTGGACCATAATCTTCAAATACATAAACAAAATTTAATAAAATACTCTGAAAGACACAAAGATAAAGGCATATTCCTCGTCCCATATGCTAGGACAAATTTGTACAAATGCTCCTTCTTCCCTAGTGCTATTAGAGCATGGAATGGGTTGCCTGAGCTAGCCAGGAAAACCAGTGACTTGGCAGAATTTAAGTCATTGGTTAATTTGCATGACTATATGCATGACGCGTAGGACGTAATCATCTTCTTTTTTTGAAGTATCGTCTGTATTATATAAGATATATAAGATAAGATAAGAAATGAATAATTTATTGAGATATGTAAAGTACTGTAGGACATCTGCTTGACTTTCATATTTTTTTCTTCTAAAGATGTTTTATTTTATTAACTTTTTCACTCTTAAGAACCACTAGGAATTAGTATAAAATATTAACCAGTAATGTTCTGTTTTCAAATTGGCAACATTTCGATCTCTTTTCTATCAGTCTGCACTTAACCTCAGCAAGTTTTACCTAGCACTCCGCCTGTTGCGCAGAATTCCTGATGTCAGCAGGCTACATGCTAAAAATAAAGAAGGTCAAAATCTCTTTCACGTCTTAGCTTCAAAGACAAGCAAGAATGACCCCGACCTTCAAATTAAGGTAATTCTTTCATTCTTTTTATGCTTGATAAATAAGGAAATACATACTTTTACAAATTAGAATAGGAACAATTTTAGAAGGCTACTGAATCAATTTTTTTTCTGTGCAGTTGACAAAGTTAATTAGCTATTTAACTGGCTGCTGTAGTTGTTGTTTTTTTCTGGTAAGATTTAAGCAAATATGAAAGAATTGTTTTTAGTTATAGTGTTACCATTGCAATACATCAGAACACAGAAAGTGATTTCAAGGTTTCTTATATACTTTTATTGATAAGTCATTTATTTTCATTCATATTTCACTTCATTATACTTTGTCTTCTAACTTATTTGTTGATTTACCTTCATCAGTATTGAGAGCTAGAGTTTTCAAGGTCTTCAAAAATCTGAATATGTCATTTCCAAGCCTCTAGTTTCTAGACATTGCTTTTTATTCTCTGTTATTTTAATGACAATTTGTGCTAGCTTTAAAAGAGGCATTTAACAGTTTAACAGCTGCTGTAGAGCTTCTGGTTAAAAAGTAATTCTCATTAAATTCTGCTTAAATCTATTGTACTTATCCTTGTCTGAGTAGTTATTATATTATGAGAGCCATTGAAATTTGTTGGTTAATAGTACTATATAAATTGTATTAAATGATTTGTACAAAGTTTGTTCATAAGATAACATTTTGAGATTTAACAGTTTATAAGCAAATAAAACAATCCTTTTCTTTCAGGTTGCTGGTGCTTTACTGGAGAAGAGACTGAATTTGGCAGACAAAGATAAATATGGTATGACTCCACTAATGTATGCAGCACTGAGGCATCAGTCAGTTGCTTTGGCAAAGTTTCTTATAAGTAAGTAATCCGCTTGATATAGCATTGTATAAATAAACTGGCACCTTCATTGACAATGTTGAGCTATTACTATTTAAAAAATATAATAAAAAGCAGGGGATAAGTTTAACATTTTTGTGTTCAAATTGTATGTCTTTTTTTCCTGATAGCAAATGACCTAAAATTTGATGCTAAAACTAAGGATTTGAAAGGAAGAGACATAATGGCTGCCTTCATGTGGGACTACAACTGGGTTTCTGATAAATTTAAAATAGAAGACGTCAGGTATGAAATCAAATATTACAGGTGATAGACAAAGCAGCAACACTACAGACATAAGTTGATGATTATCTTAAGGACAGTATGAAACATGCTTGCTTTTCTTTTTTCAGAGAATGGTTAGATGTGCTTGTAGATCTAGGTAAGGTGAGTTTGAATACACTCTATGATCACCCACTTCCAGATCCTCTGCTCCTTGGTGCTTCTATCCCCTGTGAACAGCCAGATTACTTTGGAAGTCAGGGCAAAGAGCTGACCAGCCCTCTCATATTTGCCATTCGAAACTATGACTTTGGGCTTGCCAGGTACATGCTGTTGAAAGGTGCCAATCCTAATTTTCCAGACAGTGATGGCTTGACTCCAATAATGCATGCAGTTAGAATGGTAAGTTTGATATTAACTGAATTTCCAAATTAAATCTAGTGCTAAAATTAAAAAATTCAGACACTAATAAATCCTACCTTTATTTAATTGATCTTCAATATTTATTTACTTAAAATGAAATTGCTTACTTATTGTACTTTTATTGTTTATTCTAAAAGTTCTGAAACAAAAATTCTGCATGAATTTTTACATAGTTTTTAAATGAAATCATTTCTTTAAAATTGAACCTGTTTTATAAATTTCTTATACTGATTAGAATGATGTGAAGCTTGTTAAGCTCTTACTCAATTATGACTACAATCCTGATGAGAGTCTAGGAGAACCTACTGAGCTGAAACCTTTACTGAGCAAGGAACAATCACGACAAGTAATGAAATATGTTTGACTCTTTTCCCTTTTTATTTGTTCCTTTTAGACCATTACTGGCTAAGAAGCTATAATATTATCTTATGCGGCTATAAATCAAATGTAAAATGTCATTTCTAAACAAATATGCATGGATATGCTGGCATGCCAGCAAAATCAAAGTAAAAAAAAATCTTTCCGGCCAGTCCAACTGATTGCTGTCTTGGCATCAGACTTTTTTTTTTTTCACTTGTAGTTATGTTTTGGTATACTAGACTTGTGGGCTTTCATACTAAAAATTAATAATAAGTTGAATTTAAAGAAAGGATGTTATGGCGCATGTGCTAATTCTCATACTTTCACCTTTTGTCAAAAATGTAAACAAAAGTGTCTTAACAAATCTGACACCTAAATAAATCTAATAAATGTGATCTGCAACATTCAATTAACTATGGAACTTTTTCTTCTTAAAAAGAAAATTGAAACCAGACGTAGATCTAGAAGCTAAATCTAGATCTATTTCTACATTTTAAAATGATTTTAGAAGTTGACTTGAACTTGAAGGTTTTTACTTGAAATTACCATATAAGTGAATTATAATAATTAACTAGATCTAGAATCTAGATCAATTACTTTAGAAATTTAGAGTATCTAATTTGGATCTAGGTCTAGATTTATATATTTAAAAAATAAAGATTCTAGTCCAAGTAAATTTTGTCCTTGAAAAGTTAGACCAAGACTCAGAAGAGACTGTCTAAATCTCTTATGCTTAGTAGTTTCTCTATTAACCTAGATATAGATAGGTGTAAATTGATGGATCTACTTTGTTAGTATTATCATAGATCTATATCTAGAATCAAAGAATATAGATTATCTCTGACATAGGTTCTTCTATATCTAAATTAAATCTAAAACATACATTATATATATATATTATATATATATTGCAAAAATAGGGGTAAATGTTTCATTTATGTCGTGAAGATATAAGAAATAGGCATCATGCTTGGAGACTTTCCATTGCTTGCATCCATGAATATGTAAGCGAGCTAGAACTATAAGAGTAAAAAAATACAATCTTACAAGTAATATAATGTATTGCAGGTCATCACAATCAATTTCCAAGCACCTAAAGAAAAGAACCCTGATGATCTTTTAGATGAGGAGGTTGCTGATGAAATCCAAGAGGATGATGCTGTGTCACTTTCAAAACACACTGAGGAGAATGAAGATTCAGTGGCTTTAGAAGATGAAGGTGATACATAATGTAGTTTTATTTTAATTAAAGATCATATCAAGGGGAAATCTAAATATGTATTAATGCAAAATACCACCCATGATCACCAGAGTCTCTCGGATCTGCAAATGGATTTGCATGAAATGTTTACATGTTTGTGTTACCTCTTAGGTAAAAGTAAAGATCCCATTTCAGACCAAGCGGTCTTTAGGGCAGATGATGTAAAGGTCATTTGTTTCTGTGGCCCACAGTTAACGAGGATTCACCGGGATTTGAACTCAGGACACTTTGGTTCTGAAGCCAAGCACTTTACCATGTAGCCACCACGCCTCCTCTTCTTAAATGCTCACTAAGAAATGGTTTAGATAGTAATTGCAGAAATTTGAGAAAAACTGCTAGCCTTCTATTACCATTTGCATTTGGTATTTCCCCCAAAAAGATAAGTGTTACGTTCCTTTTTAAGATGAGACTCTTTGACACAGTACATTAACACTAAAACAACATCATCGTTTAGAACTCATTTAATTTCCATGAACACTAGAACACTATTTCGTTTCTGTTTCTCCATTTTGGTTCTCCTCCCCTTTCAACACGCAATCGCACCGTTCCACATTTACACTAATATGCGCACGTAACAATAAGTGATATTAGAATTCTCAGGCCAGTTGTATGTGTATATAAGGAAAGCAGTGTTATAAAGCAGACCATTCTGATTTAACATAACATATGGCCAAAAGTATATGTGGTGGGGGGATCATTAAAATGTTGGCCGTTTTACTGGTAGTGAAAACAAAAGGGAGAGGTTTCGGGTCAAATAAACATTAAATAGACTTGCTAGAGGGTAAAGCAAGTGTTTGTATAAAAGTTTAAACTCTTTTATCAGATGAAGAGAGTTTGGAAGGTGGTGAGGACAAGGAAGAGAAAGATGAAAGTGATAGGGACACAGATATTGTAGAGGATGACCCACCTGTGGTGAAAAGCTCTGCTGCTTTGTCTCTGGTACCATTAGAAGCTATTGACCAGCCTGACATCAAGAAGTTAACACTCATTCGACATGTTTCACAGATAAATAAAGAAAGTAAGCTTTCTTTTTGTCCTTACATTGTAAAATAAAAACAACATACAAAAATTGTATGATTATTGTTTTAAAATTAATGTTAATTCTATTTCTTGGTTATAGACATTGATAAAAAAAACAACAACAATTTTTCCATCTGTAGGAGAGTTTATTAGTATTGAAAAGACAAGTGCTGTTGATTTGTCCATTGTTGACAAAAATGGCTGGACTGCAGTTCATCATGCCGTCTGCTCCCTGGAGTACGGAACATTTGATAATGCTGAGATTGTATACTTACTTGGCAAAGCAGGAGCTTCACTGGAGGCCAAAAATAAATCAGACCAAACCCCCATGGAACTAGCCCAGAAAAGCAATGCTGAGAATATTGTCAAAGTTCTGAACAGGTTGCTGGCCCTACCTCCATACAACAAGCCTAGTGAACCATTTGTCAGAGTAAGTTATAAACTGAATCACAGGCTACTTAGTTGTTAAAACCATTCTCTTATTTTGATTATCATAAAATAAAAAAGATTTGTCAGAGTAAGTTATAAACTGAATCACAAGCTACTTAGTTGTTAAAACCATTATCATAAAATAAAAAAGATTTGTCAGAGTAAGTTATAAACAGGCTACTTAGTTGTTAAAACCATTCTCTTATTTTGATTATCATAAAATAAAAATGACCTTTGATCCCCACACATTGTTAGAGGAACTATAAAAAATTGCTGCTGAAAAATGTTGAAACTGTCATGATTTGTACCACTGGCCTAGAAATATCCATGAAGTTAAAACATTGTTAAGATTTAGTTGATAAGTCATATTTGATATCTACCAGAGACTGAAACATAAGTCTAGGTCACTTGATAATAGGATGACATTTTCTTCTTTTGTCTGACAGACCGTGCAGCCCTTTACTGTGTCTGACTCATCACCTGGCATCCCAAAACCTGACAACAAAGCTGATGCTGAAGAAATGTTAACTAAATTAGACCAGGCAGCAGGTGTCTTGGATGAGGTTGAAGAATTGCCTAAAGTAGACTCCTCCATTATTGATATTAAAAATGGCGGGTATGTCTTGTTTAAATTAATATACAGAGTTAGTTTTTAGTCAAATTTGTTTACGTATCAAGATATAAATAGACATTACTTTAAATAAATAATCTGAATTGTTTCTAGGGTAGTAGCAAGAAGTCCAAGTACCAACATTCCTTACGATGTGACTTTAAGTAAAGTGGATGTCACACAGGGAGTTTGGGGCATGTATAACTTTTATAAAATGCAGGTACAAAATCTTTTTTATTTTGTTTCTATTTTTTTGTTCAATCATTGCTTTTCAATACTAAAGGTTCAAATAATTTCATGCCTTTTTTTATTTTAGATCATTCACCAAACTGCTAAAAATGTCTACATCCTCTTCAATCGTTGGGGAAGAATTGGAGACCGGGGCCAGTATCAACATACTCCATATCAAACACTTCAGGAGGCAGCTAAGGAGTTCTGTAAAATATTCAGATCAAAGACTGGCAACGACTGGAATACTCTGAACAAGTTTGTTATTTTCTTGACCTTTATGTTTTTTTCTTTTAATAATTTTCTTTCTGGCAAGCTGTTAAAAAAACACTTAATGTCTGTTTGAAAAAATCAAAGTTTCTTTGACTGCTAGTCAACAAAGGTGATAGACCCTGGCAGACTTGTGATGCTTTTGATCCCAAACTAATTGGCACTTGCCATTCCTTTGGACACATCAGTTGTGTAGAGAGGAGGTAACTTGTGTGTGGGTAACTTAGTTCCTACCATAGCTAATGTCCAGTATGTCTCTTTTTTTTTAGATGCTACTTAACAGAAGAAGGCCCTAGACTATGGCTAATACAACAACCCGCCTCCTTTACTATCCCAAAGAAATATCAGGATTCTCATTAAAGCATGGGATGTACTTACATGTAAAATAGAAAGCAAAATTCCTCCAAGCATTTGAAGTGGTTAAAAGTAAAGAAACAAAATGTTTCAACATGCAGCCATCACATGAACAAATTTGTAATTAATTAAGATTTACCATAAATAAGTTTCTCTTGACCCCAGATTTCAAAATCAACCTAAAAAATATCGACTCATGCCAAAGCCAGAAAAATTACACAAGCAGCATAAAGTTGAATTAAATCTGGAATCATCTGTACCTTGTAAACTTTCAGAGCCTATTGCTGATCTAGTGACAGAAATGGTAATACGTTGTTGTTTTTTTAAATTAGATCTAACTGTACAAATTACAATAAATAAAACATTGAACTCATTTTTCTTGATGTGACTTTAAAACTTCTAGTCATGGGCTGATCTAATTTCCTTATGTTATACAGAGCAGTGTAGCTATGTTGCAAGCATCAATTGAAGACATTGGCTTAAATGAAACTTTTATGCCATTTGGAAGAATGAAAAGAGAGACACTACTTGAAGCCAGAAGAATTTTAACAGATATCAGGTAGGCCTACTTTATATTTTTCTAATTACTTGTATACAAATGTAAAAGTTTGTTCCCACTTGGTGAATCTGACCATGTACTACTCCATCTTATACCAAATTATAAACCTACTCTTAAAACTACAAAGAGAGTTATAAAAACAGTTAAGATGTGGTCTGAAGAGGCTGTAGAAAAACTACAAGGATGCATTGAGAAAACTAACTGGGAAATCTTTATTGAGAACTGTCCAGACATAAACGAACTAACAGAAACTGTGAACTCGTATTTATTATTCTGCGAGGAGTTAACAATTCCAACAAAAACAATACAAGTCTATGGAAACAATAAGCCCTGGATGACCAAAAAAATCAAACACCTTATTACTGAAAAGAAAACAAAGTATAAGGCTAGCAACGAAGAGTTTATAAATGCTTAAAATAAACTGAAAAACGCAATAATTGAAGGGAAAAAAACATACAAAGAAAAAATTGAGAATTTCTTTGCAAATAACAACTCAAAACAATGCTGCGCCTCAAAACGAGAACAAATTTCAGTAGCTGATGATGAGAAATTCACCAACGAACTAAATTATTTTTATTCTCGTTTTGACAAAGAAGATTTTGTTGATCTACGCAAAGAACTTTTCAACACTCTGTCCAAAGGAAAACAAGAGCCCTACGTCAATTTTGTAACTGAGGATGAAGTGACCTTGTTATTTAAAAGAGTAGACGTAACAAAAGCTTCTGGACCAGACAAAATTAGTGGCAAGCTGATCAAGCTATGTGTGGAGCAAATCTCTTCTATCTTCTGTCACATCTTTAACCACTCATTGCAAATTTCCACACATCTGGAAAATTCAGAGATCATACCAAAACCAAAAATAGATTGCTTAATGGATTTCCGCCCAGTAGCACTAACACCTATTGTTATGAAATGTTTTCAAAAATATATGCTTAAACAACTTGTAGCAAAAGTCAATAACAGCCTAGACCCTCACCAATTTGCATACAAAGCAGCTAGAGGAACTGAGGATGCCATTCTATTGCTTTTGAACCGGCTTTATAAGCATCTTGATATACCCAAAACATATGCACGAGTCCTCTTCGTAGATTTCTCCTCGGCTTTCAATACCATACAGCCACATCTAATGATAAACAAACTGAGTAACTTAAATGTAAGCCCTTACGTATAAGCATGTGTTCTAAACTTTTTAACCCAACGGCCCCAGTATGTTAAAGTAAACAACACCAAATCGTCAACTCGAGTACTATGTACGGGTGCTCCACAAGGTTGTGTACTTTCTCCTGTACTATACACTCTTTACACTAATGACATAAGAAGCATCTATGACTCAGTTATACTCATTAAATTCGCTGATGATACTGCCATAGTCAGTCTTATTTCAGGAGATGAAACTCAGTATCGAAGCTCGATAGTAGAGTTTACAAACTGGTGCACCGACAACTTTCTAGAACTGAATGTCACAAAAACTAAAGAACTTATAATAGATTTTAGAAAGAAAAAACAAACTAAACGTGAACTGCAAATAAACACTACATCTATAGAACAAGTAAACGCATATAAATATCTAGGCGTTATCATCAACAACAAGCTTTCATGGGAAGACCACCTTAGAACTCTGACAAAGAAAACAGCCCAGCGACTCTTTTTTCTATACAAACTCAATAGCTTTAAACTAAACAAGAAGATCCTTGAGACTTTTTACAGCGCGACTATACAAAATCTGCTAACATACGGAATAAGTTGTTGGCAAGGCAACGCCTTATCTAAACTGTTGCGACGTCTAGAAAACATCATTAAAAAAGCATCAAAAATTACACTCATAACATTACCACATTTAAAGGAACTTTTTGAACAAAAGTGCCTAAGAAAAATCGAAAAAATCATGGAAGACAACGGCCACCCGCTCCATCAGACCTACGTCAGGTCGTCGCGAAGTGGGCAACTGCTGTCAATCAAAACAAGAACAGAGTGGTACAAAAACTCGGTCAGACTCACTCTGTCAGACTCTATCAGCGCCACTCATTGATCAGGGACATGAAATGCACCAAGATACCTGTGTTTAGTCGCTGAATGAACTCTTTATGTTGTCTGTTGTATTTTACTGTTGTGTTGTCTTTATATGAGAAAAGAGTCCTTGTAATCACAACAAATTTCCGTAAGGATCAATAAAGCAGTCTTAGTCTTAGGCATCTAGATCTGTGTATTTCTTGTATTTGTATGCATTTATGCAATATGAATTCTCTGTGTTTCAGTGAGCTCATTGATAAAGTCATAAAACTACGCAATCATTTAACTCAAGATGTCCATGCAGAATATCAAGCTAATTGTGAAGAGGTGAGCACAAGCTATTTTCATTTTACTTCTGCCTAGGACAATACTTTTAATTACAGCCAATTACTTTAGACAAATGTTTACAAACTGTGTTTACCTTTTTTTAATAACATGCTGATTAATCTCTAAATCATATACAGAACTTGAAATCATCTTTACTACATTTAGATATGACTCTAACCATGCCACTTTAACAGATATTTTTAGTTTATATTACTTGCTAAAGCTGGCTTGCATGAGGTCTTGCTAAAAATGGAGGGCTGCTGAGAATCTAAAAAGATTTTTGCATCTAGTAATTTAGTTGATGACAAGGAACAAATTTCTATTTCAGATTGTAAAACTGACCAATGAATATTACCATCTGATACCTATATATGGCTTTGAGAATGAGACTATTCAACCCATATCTGAAAAGAAAATGCTCAGGGAACACACCAAGCTTTTAGCAAACCTTATGGATCTGCAAGTGGCCAGCAACATTTTGCTTGGAGCCAACTTATGTCAAGCAGGTAATTGAAATAACCAACTTCAGCATGGTACATACTTTGCATTTGTCATACTCATTAACTCTAGCTTGTGCTTAGACAACCTAATTGTAAAGGTGCTTATCTTATTCTATCTTAGAAATCAATCCTTTGGATTACATCTATGGCAGCCTTGACTGTAGGATTCAGCCCATGTTGGAAGAGGATCCAGAAACTCAACTTATTCTCACTAATATTCATGCATCAGGTAATCATGTTTTTTTGAACTCTCACTTTATCTACCTGTTAATGATGAAAGAATAATTTTAGTTGTTTTAATGCTGTTGCTACCAAGTACCAGTAGAATGATGCTTAAAAATATTTGATGAGGTAAATCTGCTCTCACTATCTATTATATGTTGTTACACTAAAGCAATTTGAGAGAAATTTCTTGTATCTAATTCAAAGATGACATTGCACAGATAAATTCATTCTTGGTTAACATAAAGTTATTCACATGAAAATAAAAAAAGATGAAAGAAATAACTTATGAGACTAGCCTGGCTCTATTCTCCACTAGAACTTAAGCATTAGTTTGATAAAAACTAAAATCTTCAAGTTTTAGTGTAAAAAGTAAAGTTCCCCTTTCAGATCTTGTAGTCTATAAGGAAGATGATGTAAAGGTCTACGGTTAATGAGGGTGTCATGTGGCCAGCATAATGACCAACCGCCTTTACGTTTCCCCAACTAATGTCAGGTACCCATTAGAGCTGGGTGGACTCAGAGGTGCCCAAAGATCCCGAAATTAAAAATCCCAGTCTTCACCAAGATTTGAACTCCGGACCCCGGTTCGGAAGCCAAGCGCTTTACTGCTCAGCCACCGTGCCTCCCAAGTTTTAGTATCATCATCATCATCACTCCTCCTGGAACATAGGACCTCGACAAAAACATGCCACTCTCCACGGTCTCTTGCTATTTTTTTGATGGTTTCCCAGCTCTTCCCGGTCTTCTCTGCTTCTTCAAATACACTGCGTCGCCATGTTCTTTTGGTCTTCCTCTGCGTCTTGTTCCCTGGGGGTTCCACTCTAAGGCCTGCCTAGCTCTGTTGCTGGTATCTTTTCTAAGGGTGTGACCAATCCATCTCCACTTCCTCTCTAAGATCTATACTTCTATATTTTTCTGTCCACTCCTCACCCACAGTTTGGTGTTTTCTACTTTGTCATACCAGTGTATTTTTAGGATATTTCTCAGGCATCTGTTGATGAAGGTCTGTATTTTTTTGTTGTTGTGGCTTCAGTTGTTCTCCATGTTTGATACCAAAATCAAGTTTTAGTGTACATATAAATAATGCCTTTAAATCTTTAGCCTTATTCATATATATATTGAAATCTATTAATTCTATGGTGCTTTTAACTACTTAAACTATCAGTAATCATAATGTAAATAATATTAGCTAACTTTGAAAAACATTCTTGCCTATTTCTAGATGTCATTTTAAAATCTCATTTGCAACCTCTTAAGTTCAGATTGTTCTTTGAGTGTTTAAGTATCATTAAGAAACATTTGAGGGTTGTGACCATAAGAACAACATTCTTTTGTTGTGCTCTTACTGAAACCATTTTCACAATCTTAAACACTGGTTCATTTCATTCTCAAACAGTTCCAACAGCCAACATAAACAGAATATTTAAAGTCTCAAGGGAGGGTGAAGATGCAAGACTGGCAGCCTTGAACTTGCCTAATCACCAGCTCCTCTGGCATGGCAGCAGCATGTCCAACTTCATTTCTATTTTATCTCGTGGTCTTCTGGTCACTCCACCTGAGGTGCCATGGACAGGTCATTTGTTTGGAGAGGTATGAATTGTGATATCTACTCTGGTAACATCTTTATTAAATGTAGAACAGAGGGTGGAATTGAGTGACAAAGCAAATATCTCTGATTATTTAGACTTATTTTGAAAACTGAAACTTGATTTCAATGTTTTTTGTGTTTTGTGACAGGGTATATACTTTGCTGACACATTTTTAAAAAGCTCTCACTACTGTCATAATCATAGTCCTAAATCAAAATGCAAGCTCATGTTGCTTTGTGAGGTGAGTGTTTTTTTTTGTTGTTTTTTTGTGTCAAATTCTTGTGTTATTTAAATGTCTAGTAAATATCACTTTAAATCAGTCAAGTTTTATACATTTTGTAAAATTGGGTTTGGCTATTATATCACCAGGTGGCATTAGGCAATTCCAAAATTGATGTCAAGCATGGAGATGAGGACCATCTTGATGAGGACATAAACAGTTTAAAAATACTGGGCAGAAATGCACCTCTTGAGGACTTTGATGCTAGACTACCTTTTGGTAAGCTCAAATTGTATTGAAACTAGAGTGCAACTTAAACTGTTCTTTGGACAAATTGAAAATAAGAAATGAGGCCCTAGGACAGATTTTTATATTTTACAATACAAGTCTACACTGGCATTTTGAGAAATGTGGAATGTTCAGAAATCATAATGAATGACTCAAGTCATTTTATTTCGGGACAATAGTAATTATGTGTCAACACTTACTATAATTTCATATGATTCATTTCATAATTTCCAATGAATGAAAACAATGAACTGTGGTTGTTTAACTGGAAGCATACTTACATGTTTGGAAAATTATCTTCAGTGTCATCATCAAATAATACATGGGTAGCTTAGGAATAGTAGTAATAATGGTAATATTTAACCTTCTTAAGATGACGCAGCCGATCTATTGGCCCAAGGCTATTTGGCGAAAAAGACGAAGTGGCTGATAGATCGGTCGCGATGTTTCCAACCAAAGTATTGGCTAGCCAGTTTTGTATCAGTTGATCAGATTAATTCTACTATTTTTACACATTAGTAAACTGTAATGGTGGCTTCCTTCACTGTTTTCATTGGAAAATTCGTTGGTATTGATTTTTTGAAGTTAGCTAGTGACAGGCGAAAATTTTAACATGTCAGCCGGTCATATTGTTGAAAGCAAACTCACTGACTCTGATTTTATTTAACTATGATAGCCATAATAAAAATCAGGGCATCATTGAGGAAAGCTTTAGATCTAAGTTTACACTAGTACTAGACCTAGATCTAGTATGTGTTGACGATGTCTTTTCGTGGTAACAGGGTTTAGGGGTAAGGGTGAGGAACTGGATAGAGAAGACCCATTTGAGCACCAAGGGATTAGCACTCCATAGACCGTTTTATGCTTTTTTTTACTATCAGTTTAGTTCTAATGTTCTAATGCCAATTTTCTGACAAACAAACAACTCAAAAAACGATCCCTGGGTCAAAAATGGGTGGCTTTCACTGTGGCAAAAATGAAGGTATCTGTTTCCATGGTACCTGGTTGGTGGGAGTGGGGAGAAAAGCAGTAAAATACTGTGATAGAAGTGTCTGAAGGGTTTCCATGTGCCTTGTTTCCCTAAAACTTCTTTAAAAACTCTAACCTTTTTAATTCTGTTATGATTGAAAAAACATTTTTGGAAATTTATGCGCATAAATTATGCAAATTAGCTCAGCTTATTTTAATAAATGTTAATATTTCAAATAAATTCCATAAGATTGTATTAGTTCATTCATTTCTCTTTAATAATATATATATTTTTGTGTATGTAAAGTAATTAGTTTATTTGTTAGGAATTATTTTGTAAAAGAAGTGTTTAGTCTGGAAATAGTGCTCCGTCTTTTTGGCACAAGACATGCTAAAATGCTCCATCATAAGATGGCAGACCCAGCACCTATTAAAGGATTGTGTTAGACAGGGAGCCCAGGGCTGTTACTGAATTAACTTTTATAGAAGTATGAAAATGTTTGATAACATGCACTCTCACTAAATATGTATTGAGTTCAACCTTTTCTGTCCTTGTATCAAAGGGAAAAAAATAAAGAAAACATCTGCATTTGTAATAATGGAAATATTTAAAGTAGGTAGACCCAGCACCTATTGAAAGGATAAAATTAGAATGTATTATAATTCTCACAAGTTGTTAAACTTATCAATGAACTTTCACCTTACAAATTAATCTTGAATGTCTTGAAGGGGAAGCTTGTGGAACTGGGGTTACATTAAACTAAGAGTACTGAAGTTTTATTATTTCTTAACTTTTTTTTTTCTTTTCACAGGAGCCACCTTATCCCTAGGTCAAGTGATACCAATGAGTTACCAGCCACCTGCAAAGATCAATCACAATGAATACATAATTCACAATTCAGACCAGGTTGCCATTAGGTATCTTGTGTTGTATAATGGTTAAGTTTCTACTTCTCAAAACAAAAATATTTTTTTTGTGTTTTCAATTTTACTACTTGCATTTGTTATTTTATGGTTTTGAGACAACTCAATCAGTGTTTAGGTTTTTATGTTACAGTATAAACCCAGCATTGGTTTTTTAAACTTGTTTTTAGAAGAAATAATGTTGGGATCAAATAGTTGTAACTTGACAAAATAATTTTGTACCTGTTCATGTAGTGAAACTTTGTGTTTATTTCCATTGTTAATTTTTCTGTTGAGTTGTAGTGTGAAGTTATAGTGAAATGTGAATTGACCCATACAGAGATTTTATTGTCACATTCATATGTACAGTTCCTTGAAGCAAGTTAGAAAGTCACTAAGTGTCATTCATTTCATTGAACAGTACAGTTCATTTAGGGCCATTCTGTTTATGTTCTTCATTGTTATTTTTTAAAATTTTGTTTTGCATGCATCCTAAATGTTGCACAAGAAGCTAGTGTGAATGCCCCTCAGGTTTCAACTGACCAGGTTACACTGTTTATGAATATGTTAATATATTCACATGGTGTAGTTGGGGTCATTGTATTAGTATGTATACAACTGGGTGGGGGAGGGGTGGGAGATAAATGGCATATTTGTGTTCTCTTATTCTTTAAGTAAGGTCATTTCCTCCAGGATAATAAAGTTATTATATCTTCTCCCTTTTTGTCTTATATTTTTAATGAAATTAAAAACGACAGAAATGAACATTTCAGCTATTACTGTTTCAAAGTATAGCAAAAATACATTTACACAAATGAATATATTTACATATTGTATATCTAATTTCAGTATGTTGTTATGTCAGTATTTTATTGTAATACATTTTGGTATGCAACACAGTAGACATATTTACATGCATTTTTAGAAATCAAAGCTATTTTGTGGGTGAGGAGGATGAAATGCTTAGAATTCATGACATTTAATTCTCTTTTTTCTTTGGATATTTTTTTTATTTTTTTATTTTAAATGAAATTTAAATAAACTGGTCTAATTGAGAGTCAAATTTTGTGAATCCAGTTAATAAGATACTTTCATTTGACTGCATAGGCTAGGCTTTAAATCAGACAATACACCTCAAAAAGTTATTAGGCTTGAAGAGATGATTAATAATTGAAACTGCTGACTTTTTTTGTTCAACCCTAACATTGAGATGAAATTTTTATATTTTGTTATTGCTCCTATGTTTATGTCTCAAGACGGGAACATACTTTGATTTCACTAATTATAAAAGAAAACGTCGTTGGTTTTTCTTTTAAGTGTTTAAGGCTGAAACACATTTAGATTAATACTTATGTTGTTTTTTTAAAGGTTTCCCAAATTATAAGTTTTGACTGTTAAATATTTTGTATCCTTTTGAGATAATTGTTGTTGTGAATATTTTTTTTTCACTACAAACTTTATAGTATGATTAAGTGACAGCTTTATTTTGTTGTTCTATTATTGTAAACAAAACACACACACACACAAGATGAACTGTGTCAGCTTGAAGTAGTGTTGATACTGTGTTTAACTCATTAATGTGTTCATGTCATTGCTGTTGAAAGATCTATCATGTGAGTTTTTGTGGTCTCTCTATTGACATTGTCCCAACATTCATGTTTTAAGTAGCAAATTATCTGTTTATCAAAATTCAAAATAAAAAATTTTCAATTTAAAATGACTTTATTTCTGTTTTAATAATAAAATGAGTAATTTTATGACATTAGTAAGTTCGCAGCTGTCTCTAAACACACCAAAGAAATACAGTATAGGTG